>JAFREQ010000026.1:4962500-4990000 GCA_025331565.1 Holacanthus passer
AGCTGATCTTTCACTGTTTCTGTTTCCTGTCAGGGTTCATAACTGCAGCCAGACGTTCACATGTGGAGTCAATCTGATGAGACCAGAACGCAGCAGCACGAGGTTTCGTCTTATCTGAGGAAATGTGATTTACGGCTTCGTAATCAGGTTCAGTTCTTCTGAGTTTCTAAAGTTGTGAAGTGTGTGAAGAGTTGAGATGTAAGATTTAGTTTTTCTCAGAGTAAAAGAGTCGGTGCTTCACTTTGACAGCCGCCCTCCACTTAGTGTTTTGATTGACAGGCTCATAACCATATTTATTACAACAATTAAGAGAATTGTCGATTGACAGAAAATTAATCTGCAACTATTTTGATGATCAATTCATCGTAGTGATTTTTTAAGGCCTAGAAACTCTTTAACTAGAAAGCACACAGAAGTGGCAGCATCAGATGGGTCTGTACTTACATCCTGCCGGCTCACCGATGAACCTGCAGCTTGAGTTGGAGGGTTTCACCGTCCTCAGCTGCACGGACGCCTGTGAGCCGGATCTGAGTGATGTCCGTCTCTTCATATCACAATATGTGTCATAGATAAACATATCGCAGTTTTTACCAATGTCCTGTACGTTTAGCAGTAAAAGCCTCTTAATAGTTAAAAGTTGAACTCCAGTGATTTTTTTTTTAAATATTTGGTCATAAACCAAAGCATTGGACATATTGAAATGTTGACCTGATGGTGGCGCTAGACAAAAAAAGTCAGAAGGTATTACAGTTCATCCTGAGGGAAACATGAACGTCTGAAGCACATTCCATCACAGTCTGTCCGATTCTGTAGCTGTTTGTGTGGATCACAGACAGACAGACAGACAGGCAGAGAGAGAGAGACAGGCAGACAGACAGGCAGACAGACAGACAGACAGGCAGACAGACAGAAGTTGTTGTCAGAAGGTGGAGGGAAGGATTTTCTGGGTGGAGCGAGTCGTTATGGGCCCCGTGACGGGAGCTGTAATGGTTGTTGGTGTCTGACGGTTGGGACTGGGAGGAGCCTGTTATTTGATTTACAGAGTTAATGAGCTGCAGTGTGTTTTCATTTGTGCTGAAGTTGTATCAGGACGTAATGTTCAAAATGTCGAGCGTTCGTCAGAGAAGAGTTTTGAATGTTAATGACCTGAGAACGAGCAGCATCTGAAGTAAAAGCCACGATTCGCTGAAGCCGAGTCGACTCCTGACACAACCAACCAGAGTTTAGACCAGAGTCTGGGTTTAGACCAGAGACTGAGTTTAGACCAGAGACTGAGTTTAGACCAGAGACTGGGTTTAGACCAGAGTCTGCTGGTCTATGTGAGACCCGCTGGTCTATGTGAGACCCGCTGGTCTATGTGAGACCCGCTGGTCTATGTGAGACCCGCTGGTCTATGTGAGACCCGCTGGTCTATGTGAGACCCGCTGGTCCGTCTGTGCTGGTTGTTGACTCCTGACTGATGTTCGGGTGAGTCGTGGTTCACCACAGCTCACTGGACCAGATGGATTATTCCAGTTCAGTGATGTGTGCGGTCGTGGATCATTTGGAGTGCATCATTTTTGTTTGATATTTGCTTGTTTGTTGTTGGATATTTAGAATATTTTCAGGTGGATGTAAATATGTGTTGTTGAGGTTTATGTTCTGTCGTCGTGTGTCTGTTGTCTGTTGTCGGGGTTTGACTTGTTTTCTGAACTTGATTTACTCGTCAGACGTGACTCTGAGCGACACCCCGGCTTCCAGCTGTCAGACCTGCAGGGTGGGTGTGGTGTTTTTATATCCAACGTCTTTTCAAACCTGATGATGATGACGACGATGTCAGATCTTCATCCAGAGAGACCGAACCCAGCAGGAGATTAACTGTGGTCATGTAGAAAAATACTGCAACTGCACAACTTGTAGTTGTATTGTGTCATGTGGTAACTGTTTGAATGTGTGTGAGTCAGTGTGACGTAGACTGTGTGTGTGTGTGTGTGTGTGTGTGTGTGTGTGTGTGTGTGTGTTCACACTGGGACTCTGTTATGTAATGTGTGTGAGATTAAAACCAGATGGCAGTGGGCTGTCAGATGGGTCCAGTTGGGTCCAGTAGGGGGAGCTGTTGAGTCTGAGTCTTCATTTCCTGCTCAATAAAACACAGAATCACAGCATGAGGGGCTTCATGTCGTTCCACCGCAGAGCTGAAACTGAGCTGCGCTTCAATTTGTTTTTGGGATGAAAAGACGACTGATTTGATTAAAACAGATTTAATTGGTTGAAGACAGACAGACTTTGATTCTAACTTTATTCATGATCATTTTCCGTCACAACAATTTATTATTTTTGTGATTATTCCAGCACTTTCATCCATAAGTGATCAGAAATGATGCTGAATGTTCCTCAAGGTTTTCCACAGCTCTCGAGTTTTTCCCCCCGACAGGAAGAAACTGTGGAAAATATTTTGGCAACAGTCACATGTTAAAGACTTAATGATTTCAGCTCAACATGTCAGAATGGTCCTTTAAAAGATTCAGCCAGTTTCACAGCAGCTTTTACAGTCGGGTGTAAAATCAGATACAGAGTTGGATATTGGAGTTTAATATGTGTAAATGATCAAACTGGAAAGAAGGTGTGTGTGTGTGTGTGTGTGTGTGTGTGTGTGTGTGTGTGTGTGTGTGTGTGTGTGTGTGTGTGTGTGTGTGAGAGATATGGCCTTGAAGGCAGGGCGAGTTTATTTGTGTTGCACCTTTCAGCAACAAGAACTTTTATTACACAACTTCAATATTAACATGATCACGATAGTAAACAGACGTTCGCACGCTGGATCAGATCTCGCTCTGGTTGTAGTTTGTGATGATGGATTCTGCTCTTTTTCTCTGAAGATTCATGAGACTCAAGTTGTTCCATCTCTGAGTCTCTACAGTCATGATGTAGATACATCAACACGTTACAGTACTTTATGTTATAGATAAACCGGACATATTTCCATCATGTTGGTTCATTTGTGAGGAACAAGTTTACAAAGTGCTTCAGAGATATAAGAACAGGTGAACAATGAATCAGCTGTTTGCTTCCTGCTGAGCAGAGCTGAAGTTACGTCTGTATGTTCGCTTCATTGCAAGATTTCATTTGTAGAATCTTTACAACAACAATCACACGTAAAGGCTGAAACATTCGTCTCAGCTTCATCTCAGATAATGTTTTCTGCCGTTTGGTTGTTGAAAGGTGTGAATTTCTTTCTGTTACTGTAGGCTAACAGTTTCCCTCTGCTCCCAGTCTTTGTGCTAAGCTAGGCTAAACAAATCCTGGACCACAGCTGATCTCTATCTGGAAAATCAGATGTTCATCACACTGTTTGTTTTTAGCAGAGAGAGCTGAGAGCAAAACACACACACAGGAAGAAGAGACGAAGGCCACCCTCCTCCTCCTCCTCCTCCTCCTCCTCCTCCTCCTCTTTGATGACTTGTTTCCTTCACTGTCAGCTTTTCTTCTCTCCACCTCTTTTTTCAGATGACTGATGTCATGTAACAACCATGTTACATGCTTGTGTGTGTGTGTGTGTGTTTCCACCCAGCTGGTCACACTGTAATTTCCTCCTGAAATAGCTCTGATGGAGAGCAGAAATGGGTGTGTGCAATGCATTTTGGGAATCTGTAAACCACCAAATCCAAACAACTCCTCTCTGCCTCTCTCTCTCTCTCTCTCTCTCTCTCTCTCTCTCTCTGTCTCTCTCTGTCTCTCTCTCTCTCTGTCTCTCTCTCTCTCTCTCTCTCTGTCTCTCTCTCTCTCTCTCTCTCTGTGTCTCTCTCTCTCTCTCTCTCTCTCTCTCTCTGTCTCTCTCTCTCTCTCACTCTCTCTCTCTGTCTCTCTCTGTGTCTCTCTCTCTCTCCTCTCTCTCTCTCTCTCTCTCTGTCTCTCTCTCTCTCTGTCTCTCTCTGTCTCTGTCTCTCTCTGTCTCCGTCTCTCTCTCTCTCTCTCTCTCTCTCTCTCTCTCTCTCTCTCTCTCTCTCTCTCTCTCTCTGTCTCTGTCTCTTTCTCTCTCTCTCTCTCTGAAAATAAAAACTTTATGTGCACGTTCTCGTAACTTGATTTTCGTGACGTGGACGTTTTACACAATATGCAGAACAGACGAGACGAGCGGACGAGGTTCATTAAGTTGTTTAAACCTGCGGGTGGAACAACAGTGAGTGACTTATGAAGTGAACCCAGTGTTGGTTTTCATTTAACATGAACTGATGATCTGAAGAGAATTCATCAAGTTGTTCTGCCAGTCAGTGAAGTTCAGTATGGCTGAAGGTGTTTACAGTCGATCGTTCTGAACGATCAGGACTCTCAGAGCTCTGTTGGTCCACACCTGTTTATATGAACCACACACACACACACACACCTGGAGACAGATCTGGTATTTATGAAACAGGCGTATTCAGTCACAGGAGAAACTGCAGCCTTGATGATTAAAGCTCCTTAAATGAAGAGGGGAACATGTTTGCACTAATCTGCTCTAATCCGGAGGGTCTGAGCCTCTTACAGCCACTAACACACCTGACAGTCACTAACACACCTGACAGCCACTAACACACCTGACAGTCACTAACACACCTGACAGCCACTAACACACCTGACAGTCACTAACACACCTGACAGCCACTAACACACCTGACAGTCACTAACACACCTGACAGCCTCCTTCAGAACTGACACACACCTGCGGCCAGACAGGTGACCCTCACATGACCTTCATCATAAAATGTGACTGTGCTGGGTCAATAGCTTAAAAGCTAGTATTGCTCAGAAACAAATCAGAGTCTGATCTGATAACTGACACACATTCGTCTCTCTATGACACATGAAGTGGGACCAGCCCATCTTTATCTTCTCTGGAACATTTTATCGTTTTGTTTTCATCGGTTACTGTTTGATGGAGTTGGCAGGTCAACCTACAGGTGGACTGACCTGAGTGAACTGAACTCTTCATCCGGTCTGTAAAGTTTGCATCAAATGCTCGGTCTGATTTTTAGTCTTTTATCTCCCGACCGATCCTCTGACTCTTCATCTAGCACCATCATCAGGTCAACACTTTAATGTGTCCAACACCTGCAGAACTGATGATGTTCACATGAGTCTCGGATGCACTTTGTGTTTCGTGCTAATTAGAAAATGTTAGCTTGTTAAACTGAGATGAACATGTTGAATGTTGAACCTGTTAACATCAGCATGTGAAGTTAGCATTTAGCTCACAGAGCTACACACAGCTGTAGAGAAGCTTCTCCATATTTAACCAGCTCAGTCAGCTGTGATCTGACTGGAAACACTTGTGTTGTTGTGATGTTCATGTGATCTGAGCTTTAACCTTGTCTGCATTTTCACACGATGCACTCATTGCTGCTGTTGAAAGGTCTGCTGTCTGATGATGTCACTGATGATGTCACTGATGACGACGCTGTTGATGTCCAGATACAAACACAGTTCTTTGCAGTGTCTCCCATACAGTGATTGATTTATGGCGGCTGCCACCATGTCAGCATTGACCACCACATATTGGTTTTCTCTCTTTGTACTATTTGAAATGGGTAAAACCTTATTTTCCTGTGGAGCTGCATGCCGCGCCTTGATTCGTTCAGCCGTCTTTGTCTCGTTTTCTCTCTCTCACAAACACATTGACCACAGACCTCTTCTTCGCACTCTGTCAAAACACCATCATGTGCAGGAGGAAGGATTGTGTCTGGTGTTTACCTGCAGAGACGACTGCTCGTCGATTTCCTGAACAGAATCAAGTTTGTCCGAAACAGAGTTCACTCTGATAAGTTAGTCTGTCTGTGATCTTAACACGAAGCTGTCAGTCTCTTTAAATATATTACAGAACATTAGCAGCGTGCGAGGAGCCTGGTCAGTCAGATAGCGGCAGGCAAGTGATGCAGTTCTCTTTGTGTTATCCTATGTGCTTGGACCGTCCACGAAGGACCAAAGACTGATAGTTATTGGACACAAAGCGAAGCAATGAATCCTCCTTGTGAAATAAAGTTTAATATGTGAGATGTCTTGTTGGAGTCTTGGCTCCACGTGACTCGTAGTGATCCTGAGAGTGAAGCGAGTGTTTCCTGCTGTGACCCCGCCCCCTCATCAGGACCCTGAAAGCGGTCGGTGGACTGGAAACGTCCTCTTTTGTTCCTGTTTCTAGAAACAGTCGCAGCTCTGTTTTACAGTATGTTTGGGGACTGTATACAGCGAGGTCCTGAACTGATCCACGATTCACTGGCTGTGATTCAGACTGTCAGCTCCCACAGAGTCCACTTCACGGGACCCCCGAGTCCGTCACGTATACAGGAAGGGGTGGTCCAGGTTTCCAGGTCGCTGAGTAATGAGGTCGACTCTGACCAGGAGAAGTTAAAATATGGTAACTTTACATCGTCTGTATGGTGAAGTACATTTCCAACAAATCCCCCTAATGAAACTAATTTAAACATCTAATACAAGTGAAAATCATTGATTAAACAAATGCTCAGATTGAAATATTAGAACGTTCTAATATGTCAATCAGTCCTGAGAAATCCTCTTGTGACTGCTCTCCTGAAGTATTGAACCTGAACATAAATGCATCATGAAGTCTCATCTGTGTTACATCATCGGCGACCGGCCGAGGTCCTCGGCAGAGTTTTATCCTGCAGCAACAACAGATGGTCCCAGGACTGGTGGGAGGGAGAGGGAGGGCCGGGCGAGAGAGGTGCTCACAGAGTGGAGCGCTCACTCTCTCTCTCTCGGTCTGTCGTTCACTGATGGAGGTGAAGACCCGACCTGCATCAGCTTTAATCTCTCTGAGTGTCACAGAGGATAACAGGACAGAGACGAGTCTGACGGGTCTGTGCGTTTTCACCCTCGGACCATCCTGGACCCGCTGCTCGTCCAATCGGAACGCAAACTGAACTAACGACTTTCTAACGAACCAGCCGAAGGAAAGAGACGAGACGCCGGGAGCTCGACGTTTGTTCCACCAACATGGAGGAAAAGTGAACAGACTCCACCGAGGATTCTCCTGTCGGTCTGGATAACAAACCTCAGAAAGTTTGCAGCCTCTTTGTTTTCTAATTCTTGGATTCTTTGATTTAAATCGATTAATTAATTAATTAAATCACCTTTATGCAGTTTTTTTACTTCGATAAATGTCCTTTGCAGTTCTGTTGTAATGTAGAGAATTTAAAAAGTTTCAGTACCACTGCAGAAATTCTAGTACAACTTAAGTTTTAACCCTCTGGAGTCTGAAGTCTCCATAATCTGTGATGTGGGGCAACTTTTTTGAGCATAAATAAGACAGAAGTCTGGATTATTTGTTCTGCTCTGCGTCCTCGTCGAAAAATAGTTTTAAAAGTGTTTTTCCTCACTTCTATCGTTGTTGTTTAAAAAAATCAAATTGAGCACAAAAGATTTTCCTTTCCCCCTTTTGTGCAACCAGTTTCAGAAGCAAATAGTCTTTCAGTGATGCTTCGGAGATCCCGCTCCTGTTTCTGCCTGGTGACCTCTTATTTACATCATAGCAAATAACTAAATCCAGTTTGAATTAGTAGGTTTTTTTTCTGTTGTGTGACCATTTTTTCACACACCAAACCAAATTGTTTTGACAGTGAAATGTCAGAGACGTCAGAATGTGAACATGTGAGAGGTTTTCTGTATTTAACACATGATGCAGCAGCTGTGACTCCGGAGGGTTAAACTGACGTGAAGAAGTTCACGGACACAGACCGAGCGAAGTCGAGAGCGTCTTGAGTTACACTGAGAAACTGAAGCTGCCGCCTGTTGGTTCTGGTTACCTGTCGCGTTACCTGGACGTGACAGCAGCAGCAGCAGCAGCAGAGAGGACGGGACAAGGTCCACAGGCTCTTATCAGTTCTGTGGAAATGGAATGTCGACTGTAAGAGGGCGGGATCCAGGAGAGAGGTGAAACAGGTGAGATAAAAAGCAAAGAGTGAGAGAGAGACTGAGGATTATTCAAGCGCAGCAGCAGGATTAAAACAGACGAGCTGCCTTCAGCTGGGAGGAAACACATTTGGCTGAGGACGCAGAGTCCTGCTCCTTGAAGCTGAATTTGAATCTCACAGACTTTGAAGATGTGACCGAGACACCCGTGACTCCTGTCGCCTTGACCGGACCGACCTCCGCTGCTCCTGTTTGGGCTCGATGACGCTAAACGTTCACAGAGAACGACCTTCGATCTGAGCAGTGTTATCGAGGTGAGCTGGGCCTGTGGGACGGAGTCATGTATGTCCTGTGCACCCTGGCGGTCCTGACCCTCCACAACCTCTTCAAGAACTGGAACCACAAGGCCATGGAGCCCGACGGGAGCTCGCAGGCTGCGGGGCGGGAGGCTCGGCCGGAGGCTCGGCCGGAGAAGGGGGTCGTCCCTGTGGCGTGGGGAGGGTCCGGGCCTCGGCCTGGTGGAGATGATCCGGTGAAGGGTTTGGACCTCGGAGGACCTCGGAGCTGCAGAGCTGAAGGGAAGCAGAGGCGAGGAGGTGGCGTACCAAACGTCCCCGACTGCAGGAAGCGAGCTCAGGTGAGGAGATGGAGATCAGGTTCAGGCACAAGAGTTTCCCTCACTTCCAGTCTGACGTTTGTTTTTCTGACCACTTAAACACATAATTCAGAAAAACAGCAGAGTCCAAGAAAGGCGGGTGAAAAAGGAAAGAGAGCAATGGAGGAAAGTAGTTTTACTTGAGTCCTGTACTTAAGTACACATTTCAGATACTTGAGTAGGAGTACTTTGCATTGAGTTCTTTTACTTTTGATACTTCAAGTTCATTTTGTTATTTGCAGACCTTCAGTAACTGTAGTATTTTTACATTGGTGCATCACTACTTCTGTAAAAAGTCTGAATGTTTAATCCGTGACTGATAAAAACTGCTGCTAAACTTTATCACATCTGACAGTAAAAGTAGATGCAACACTAAACTTTAAACATTAAACTTAATTGGAAGTTGAATTATTTTATGCTGCGCTCTGATTGGTCGGCAGCTGTCTGTTAACATTATATGTGTTGAGATCAAACATAGTTCAAGTCAATAGTTTAACCACCGATTTGATCCAGAGATAATTAACCTGCAGACTGAAACTAACCAAGAGATAAACTGACTACAAACACACTTTGAACCAGTTCTGCTCTGTTTTCACTGCACAAACTCATATTGAAAGATTCAGTCAAAAGAAGAATGAAGATCTGCCTAATTTCTTCTTTTCCTTTGGGTGATTGATTTTTACAAGTAAACACAGTCTCATTGGTCAGTGGACATTAAGTGACAGAATGGACTCTTCGTCTTTTCCATTTGTTAACAAAAATACTTTCTGATTCAATCAGTTGAAAGTAGGTTCAAACTCAACGTTTCTGTCCCGTCGTCTGCAGCGTTTACTGTGTCTGGAGATGATGATAATGACTTTTGCTGTTTGTGTTCAGTTCGTCCTGAAATCTGAACTCAGAACAGAAACTTTGTTATTTTACTGCTTTTTTCGCTCCGTATGTTTCTGAAGCAAATTCATGAAGCTCCTCAAACTGAAACGTTTTCAACTCGCGTACACATCACCTTTATATTAAAGCTATCATTCTGTTAACGTTGGACTTTAAAGAGTCTGTCAGAGCGGTGGAAGAGTCCTGGATGATGCTTGTTGCCTCTTATTAAAGATTTCTCTGTCGACGTCCTGAATGTAGGGGACAGACCTGACGCTCCAACACTGAGACATCTGCAAACCTGAGCGGCTGCTTTTCACCAACGTTTTCTTTGCATTGGACTAAAACTCAGCTGAACCTCAGACGGACGTTACTGCTGGTGCAGTCACACTCCGGGTTCATGTCCATGTTCCACATAAACTTGGTGTTTCTGGTTCTCAGTGTGACGTTTCCTGTCATCAGCAGAGGAATGTGAAGCGTCCGATCACATGATGAGACATTAATGACTGAAATCCCGTTACATGTCCACGTCTCTGTCGCTCAGGTCAGGAGTTACGTAACCTCACATTCATCGTCTGACCGCTGAGCTCCGGATGATCTGCCGGGAGGACAAAGTCTCCTCCTGCAGGACGGTTCAGTGTTTTTGTGTTTTTCATGAAAGACCGTCCACACTGTTCATCAAACCGCAGTACAGACTGAAGAGTGCCCAAGAACCAAGAGTCAAAAACTGTCAATTATTGAAAGTTGACATCAAATACTCACAAGCATCATATCAATAATTCAGAAAACTTTTGTAACTTCAGACTATATTTTATTGTATTTATACATTTTTTTCATTTATTCAGGATTTACCACTGATGCCTTGAACAGTTTGGCTCAATTTGACAAATGGCAAAAGGGTCAGAACATGTTTATGTTCCCTAAACGAAGAAATCGGAAAAAGTTTTATTTTACTGAAACACTTTTGACTCTGATGTCGAAGGTTTTCAGAGACCGACTCACCAACTGAATATGAACCAGTTTGTATGAAAGAGTTCGAGTTGGTGTGTCAGTGAAATGAATCTGTGCTTCCTGATGAAATAGTGGGTTGATTTGATTGGTTGAACTCCTGCAGCTGCAGAGCTAACTGCTAACATGCTAACGCTAATCAGTGACGACATAAACGTCTTTGCGTTTCTTCTGAACTCGACCGTCTGACATTCTGTCACAAGGTCTGTTACAGACATGAAGTGTTTCCTGAAGCTGGTTCAGTCTGACGTCTCCTGTCGACCGTGTGTCGACCAGTTTAGACTCTGACAGACGAGCTTCAGTAAAACTGGATGGTGACACACAGGTTTGGACCCTCCGGCTCTCCGTCCACTCAGACTTCAGAACCGTCAGGACGTCTTTTCATTGGTCGACGACACGGATTCACCTGTGTGATGGTGGATTTAGTCAGTGCCTTGTGTTTCCTCAGGACACTGCTTTGAAGCTTACTTCACTTTCTCTCCTTTGACTTTCTTCATTTTCAGGCTGTAAACAGGAAGTGAGTTTGTTGTTTCTGCAGGTTCAGCAGAATTTTACCGTCTTTGAACAAAAAAGCGTCAAATATGACATTTATTGTTAATTACAGCCAGAAATTCTGCTGATATTCTATTAAGGGTTTTTTTTTTTTCTAACACACAAAAGCGCGCGCGCACACACACACACACACACACACACACACACACACACACACACACACACTCAGTCTTTATTTATGTCACTTTTGGGGAATTTACATAGACTTACATTCATTTCCTGGAGACTAACCTGAAGGACGACCTGACCTTAACCTAACTCTAACCTAACAATAACCTTAACCTAACCTAACAATAACCTTAAGGACACTACTTTTTGTCCCCAATGGCACCGCTGTCCCGAATCAACTGGTCTTGAGTCTAGTGTCTATCCCCAATTTGGACATAAGCGAACCCACACACACACACACACACACACACACACACACACACACACACACACACACAGACAGACACTCACACACACACACACACACACACACACACACACACACACATACACATACACACAGGGCTGTTGAATATTTCAGTTGGGGGGAGGAGCTGCTCCTCACGCTTCAGTTGAGGCTGAAATATTTATCTGTCGGCGGGGGGGAGGAGGAGGAGGGGGACGGGGGGGAGGTGGGGGAGGGGGCGGGGCTGGAGGAGGTGTGACGCTGCCGTGCTGTTGCTAGGGGAACAGAGAGGGAGGAAGCTGTGTGTGCTGAGGGTCGTCTGTGGCGTTGACACTGATCCTGCTGCTGTGTGTCGGTGTGAAGCTGTAGCGAGGAGGAGGAGGAGGAGGAGGATGCAGCGATGATGAGGACGGCGAGGCCGCAGGGAGGGAGGTAAGAACCGAACGAGCGGACACAAAGAGGGAGTGATGGAGGGATGGAGGTCGGAGGATGGAGAGGCTGCAGAGAAAGCAGACATGTTGAGCAGAGGCTGGAAGGTGGTGCAGTGACAGGAGGTCTGACTGTAACCTGATGCAGAGTGTCGTGTTCCCACCGATGACCCGGATTCGTGTCGTGTGTTCGGAGGACGGCGGCAGAAAGCTCCATTTTATCCTATTATTTTTGTTCCTCACTCGTCCTGATAATCCTCCTTTTGTCTGCCAACGTTTTCACTCTCCTCTGTTTCATTCGACCTCCTGCAATTATCAGCAGGTCCCACATGTAGAATTCATCTGTGTGGATCACTGAAGCAGGTTGGTTCCACCAAAGAACATTGTTTGCTTTCAGTGCGTCAAAAGGAGACGCTGCTCGTTGAAATATTGCTATTCAAGTAGACTGAGAGCAGAAAAGAGACGGGCGTCCAACGCAGGTGCAGGTACAGAGGTTGTCTGCATGCTGAAATTTTCTAGCTCCAAATTTTTCTATTGATTTATTGATATTGATTTTGAGTCTTCATGGGCAGCACAGGTATCTGGTCTCACGCCCCCCTCTGGTCACAGCAGGTGTGGGCGGAGCTACACTCAGGTATTTTTAGCTGCACCAGGTCTCAGTGACCTCGGCAGGTTCTCGTCAGTGGGACAGTCTCACTGCTCTGAAACAGTGAAGGGCTGGATGTCTGAGTCGCGTCTCAGTGATGTTGGACGGTGGTTGAGGTGAATTTGCAGCTGTGAGATCAGCTGCTTGGTCACATGGTCGCAGTGTGTTCGGCCACAGAGGAGCGGCTCAGGTGATCTGAAGGTTGGTGGCTCTGTCTGTGTTGAGGTCAAACTTTGGCCTCTTTGACACTTTGTGTTGCACCAAAAACAGATAACATGAGAGTGACGGGATGAACGGTCAGAATCTCATCTGCAACTAATGATTATTTCTATATTGATTTAAGATGACCAGTGATTTTATACATCAGAGTGTTGCAGTTGTTGCCAAGTTCTGCTTCATTTGCTGTAAGATAGTGGAAATCCTTTAGTGTCTGCAGGGGGCGCTGTGTGAAGTCTGATAAATTTCCTCAAGTGATGTCACTTGAGTCGGTGTCAGCTGGTTTGAAAATGATGAAGATGTGATGGTGTTGAGTTAGACAGCTGCTGCTAAATGTGATGAGTCAGTGTTCAATGGGAACCGTGATGAATCAGTGAGGAACTCGATGAATGTGCCTGATATTTCCTTGATTAATCTAAGTTTAGTCTATAAAATGTCGAGTTGCAGTTTCCTAAAACCCAAACTGACTTCAAATGTTTTATCCAACCTGCTGGAGATTTTAGTGACTTCATGATATTTTGGTCCAAATGCTGTTTCAGAGGTTGTAACTCTGAAAATCATCTTCACAAAGACATGAAATTTATTAAAATATTTTTGCAGATTTTTAGAGAAAATTTGTGATTTATTTTTTTCAACAATATCAGCATTTTCATCCTGAACGCTTGTGTTTGCTGCTGCAGCTCATTTTACAGTAAAGAGACAGAAACACATAAATATATTTTACAATCCAGTCACACCTGGAATCACTATTTGATATTTTTACCTAATATGGCAAGAACACGCCCTGCAGAGTGTCTGCGATGTGATGGTGGAGGTTCAGTCGTAGTAAACACAAAGCCATGATGGTGTGTGTGTGTGTGTGTGTGTGTGTGTGTGTGTGTGTGTGAGAGAGAGAGAGAGCAGACAGGGTTTGAATCTGAGCACATGGAGAATGAAAGAAAACAGGAAGAGATGATTTGACCCAGTTTAGCGGAGGAGACAGGGAGGAGGGAGGAGGAGGAGGTGAACACAGACAGAGAAGATGTGATGCACATTTGATTTATTGTCAGTTATCAGTATTGTAATATTGTGATTAGATATTTTTGAAATATACAGTTTAAATGTTGATCTTTTTCTTTTCTAATAATTATGATTATTCAGTTATCAGTTTGTACCACAGGGGGGCGTCATGTTGCTCTGTGATGTTGCCAGTGAACCTTCCTGTGTGTCTGACGGGCCGGAGCTGATCCAGAGTCAGTGTCCAGGTGTTTCAGGCTGTTGGACTGTGAAGGTGTCAGACTGCAGCAGATGGCTCTGGGCTGCTTTACAGCCAGGAAACAGTCGGCCGCTGGTTGGAAACTCTGGGTGGAAAAAACACATCGTTCCACGTGTCCATCTTTTACTGCAGGAGGAGAATATAAACCGAGCTGAGAATCAAAGCTCCAACATACAGATGGTCCTCAAAGAATCAATAAGTTGATTAATCAAACCAGAATCTGCATTTTTCTCCTCTGAGAAAATGTGTATTCTGCATTTAACTGAACCAAATGAATTCAGACTCTGTGTGTGTGTGTGTGTGTGTGTGTGTGTGTGTGTGTGTGTATATGTATATGTGTGTGTGATATCGCAGGCAGTGTGAACTCTGCAGTCTGCAGGGAGAAATGTGTCAGCAGCTGCCAACGTTAATAATACTTCATATACTGTATGTACAGTGTGTGTGTGTGTGTGTGTGTGTCAGCAGCTCCAGCACTGTAATACTTTCTTATCCTGGAGGTTCTGAATATGGAAGGATGGTTGATGTGAGCAGAAATCATTTGTGTGTGTGTTTCCAGTGAGTTTGAGGCCACATTGAAAACCTCTAATATTTTCACACGAACAGTGGAATCAGAGATACAAGAAGTTCTTACATTTGAAATGAAGAAGTGATATTTTAGATTATTGTCTCTGTGAATGTAGATGTTGTGGCTGAGCTGTTGTTGAACAACAGATTTTATTATTGTATTATTACTATGAGCAGGCGAATCTTTCAGGCTGAAGAGAGAAAGTTTCAGTCATTCATGAGCCGCTCACTGATCTGATAGTGAACGGGACAGGCGGTCGGTCGAGGGTTAACGAGGCCATCTGCTATCTGGATTAACAGATTACGCAGCGAGTTCATCCTGACAGGAAGCAGTCGGCAGCTGCTCTGGGATCAGATGTTCAGAACCCTGCTGTGGTCCAGCACGGAGGCTGTAGGTGGGTTAACTGACTCCAGGTCAGAGCAGCAGGTTCCCTCGGCTCAGCAGCAGCTCACTGGTTCCGTGTGTCGGGCTGAATGGGACCAGTTCACAGGTGTGTGAGCATGTGAGCGGCAGCATGCTGGGCTGGGTGGGAACTCTGATCACCAAGAGCCGGCTGGACAGAGAGCGCCCCGTCCCCCCGTCAGAGCGGAGACCTCGACGTGGACGGGTAAGACAGGAGGAGCGGGTTCAGGTTAGAGGCTGTCGTCTGATTGGTGGGATCCCACAGGTGAGACGGACAGGAGACTGTTGAGGAAGAGATGGAGAAATTCATTTAGATTATCAGACACTTGCAGCCAAAAAAACAAACTTACCTGTATATGTTGTATTTTCTGCAGCTGTTCTGTGTTCGTTCGTGTTTTAAACTAAAGCATCAGCCAATGAATGTGAAGGACTTTCAGTCCGGCTGGTTTTCATTTCATTTCCTAAGTCATGGTGGAAATGCAGCTCAGACGTCACAGAGACTCACCTGTCTGCAGCGTGGTGCATTCAGGGACAGTTGTATAGATGGGTTGTGTTCTGACCCGGCGGTGCTTTGAGCTGAATGCCCTGAACTGATGATGCTAACATGCTAATGTTTAGCAGGTCCAATGTTCACCATGTACATCATCTCAGTTTAGCATGTTAGCACGCTAACATTGGTCCTCAGGGGGGTTGATGTGAGTTTCCTGTGACGGGGGTCCACAGTGTCAGACCGCCGCCACAGAGGAAGCAGACGTCTCAGGAAACATTCAGCGTTGGTTCGAGTCTGAATGAAGAAACATATTAGATGTAACAGGACTGATTAGATCTTGTCTGTGTGTGTGTTTGCAGCCGGTCCAGCGGTCCAGCGCTCTGCTCAGCCCGGCGGTCATGTTCAGCACAAGAAAGACCTGGGACCTCAGCCACGCCCCCTGCCTGCAGGAGCTCTGGAAGAAAGACATCTCATTGGACGGTGAGTCAGACGTCTGTCGCAGAGGAGGAGGAGCTTAAAAAAAAAAACACCAGCGTGGCTGCATTTTTGGTGTGTGTGTGTGTGTGTGTGTGTGTGTGTGTGTGTGTGTGTGTGTGTGTGTGAGTGAGAGAGAGTGTGAGTGAAGTGAGTCATACCTGTGAGTAATGAATGAGCTCGGCAGTGAGGAGGCAGAAACCTGAGTGTGTGTGTGTGAAGACTGTCAGAGACAGGTGAGCTGAAAATCTCATTTAATTTGTGTGCGATGGTTCGGTGTCTGTGTTTTTCTCAGCTGATCGTTTTACAGTCTGAGTCCCACGAGACGACAGATCAGGTTAACAACACTGGAGCTTTTGTCACAGGAGGCCGAGACAGGGAGAGTTTTTCATTTTCACTCTTCATACTTTTCTTTCTTGTTTTATATGACATTAAACTGAAGATCTTATGTAACTAATATAACTGGAGAGATGAGTCAGTGCAGGTTTATGTAGCTTTGTTTCCTTATACTTGTATTTCTTTATATTTGTATTGAATTCAAACTGCACTTCAGAAACTTTACTGCAGCTTGATGAACCATATTAATTTTTTTATTAGTTTATTAACTTGGGACAGTCAGTGATGGAAGAAGTACACAGATCTGTTACTCCAGGAAAGTACTATTTCCACAGTGTAGAAATACAAGTACAGTAATACATGTCCTGCATTCAAAACTTTACTTAAGTAAAAGTACAGTAAAAATATCACCATCAAAATATACTTAAAGTATCAAAATTAAAAGTTCTCATTACGCAGAAAACCCAGTTTAAGGATAATATATATGATTTTATTGGATTAGAATTATGGATGCGTTCATGCATTCATCACTTTGACGTTGCTGCAGGTGAAGCTGATGTTAATGAATGTTGGGTTCATCAGGTTAATAATGAGAACAGAGAAGAAATCTGAGGGGACTTTAACTGTATTTCTGATTTTACACACGCAGAGAGTAAAGTTCATTACTGATACTTGAGTCTGATCCTTTTTTCATTTATCACATGAAGCTGAAACTTGTCAGAAGCATCGATGTTTACTGATCGAACACAAACAGCTGCTCGAGATCTTCGTCCTAATGATGATGAACAGAAATGATTTCAATCATTTCAAAGTGTCGAGCGTCAGTACGAACAGCTCCACACACACAGCTCAACTTTCACTTTATAGTTATTGATTATTTTTGATCAGGTTGTCCACAGTGACGTCATCACGCTGTTTGTTCAGAGACTGAATGAACATCGCTGACATTTCAGAAGCTCCACGAGGAAACGTTTGAATCATCACAACTCCGATTTAATGTCTAATATTTGTAACGTGTGTGTGTGTGTTTTCAGCAGAGTCAACATTTACTGTGTCATCCAGGAAAAGCAAACACAGCATTTTCTCCTGCGTGTGTGTGTGTGTGTGTGTATAATCCTGTCAGTGTGTCGCCTCAGTTCAGAACAGTATTTAGTTTAAAGCAGGTTTCTTCTCAGTTTGAGTCCACGTGTGCAGGTCTGAATACTGTGTGTGTGTGTGTGTGTGTGTGTGTGTGTGTGTGTGTGTGTGTGTGTGTGTGTGTGTGTGTGTGTGTGAGAGAGTTAAGTCCTTTTAATGCTCAGATTTTTCCCACAAAGTGCAGATTGTTCTCAGGTTGATAGGATTTGAGTCCTGGTAGAAAACCTGTGACCACACACACACACACACACACACACACACACACACACACACAGTTTCAGCAGGTTAATGTGTCAGCGTCTGTTATCACCAGTTATCTGGTCGGACTGGTTTCCATGGTATTCAGGAGGGTTGCAGGTTGACTCGGGAGCAGAAGGAGGGAAGACGTCTGAAGGCCGATTCAGGAAAAGAATTCAGGTTCTTTTTTTCGTGTTTTGTTCGACGACCTCAATCATCACTGATCACAAATCGGCTTATGGATTCTGTTGACGCTTTTTTCCCTTAAGAGACTTACATTTTCTGCACACATGTACATCAGGAGGTACGTGGAGTTTCAACATGTGGACTGAGGAGTTTAACCAACAGCACTTCATGCAGCCTCTTCAGTTTGAATCCTTCCACACTCAGACGCTTCAGTGTTCTGATCATCTGATCGACTCGGTGCGTGTGCTCCTCCGTTTTTATTGATGAGGTTTGTTTATTGATCAGTCAACAGGTCAACCTGAGAGTGAATTGTAAATTTCCCACTGTGGGAGAATAAAGGCGCCCTCTGCTGAACCACTTCCAACACCGCTGCAAGGATAATTTTGAATTTGAGTCGGTACTTACAGCTCGAATATTTAGTTTTTCCCACATTGGAACGAAAGTGTCAGTGTCAGAATGTCAAAGTGACAGCGCTGGTTCTTCTGGTCCAGTTCAGCTGCGGCAGAGTTGAACTGATCATATTTACACTGAGAGTGGAAACAGATTCGAATCGCTCCCTCCGACAGATGACGGTCGTCTTTCAGTCTCTCAGCACTTAAAGTCTGAAATTAATTATGACTCAGACTTTGGGACAAGATAACATGAACATAGCGCTTCAGCCCTCCTCCTCTGAACGTGAAAGTGCTGTGAAGAGATTCAACCCAGCTGAAGTTACTCGTTTATGATTTGGCCAGGAAACATAGGAAAGTATTTACACACATCAGTGTTACACACAGATGTTCATCTGTCCCTCCTGTGTCTCCGTAGCGAGCTCAGTGGACTTCCTGATGAGTGATGGTGAAGACGACGGCTCCTTCCTGTCTCTGCCCACCGCCGCCTTCTCACAGCGCCCCCATCTGACCGCAGAGCTGTCCGAAACAAACGTACCCAGCCAGCAGCTGCTCATCCAGGTAACGCAGAGGGTCACGCACACACACACATACACACCTCTCTGTGTGAACAGTGTGTGTGTCTGACTGCTGACTCACTGCTGGCATCAGCAAAAACTCTGTTTACACCTCAGGCAGACGATGATGCTTTAATAGTGACTTAAAATGAGCTCAGAGCAGCCGGACACACTGATTGGTCGACAGAAAATCTAGCTCATGTCTGTAGTCATTTTTTTGTCCTCTTTCACTCCTAGCAAATGTTTGACTGTTCACTCTCTCATCATCTTTTATCTGTCCACCTCTCTCTTCATATGTCTCGTCTCATTGTGCTGTCCTCCATCTTCCTCCATGTGTCCGCGCTGCTCTCTGTCTGCAGAGGGTCACCTGGTCCTGCTGGTGGACTCGATCCAACGTAAAAACCTTCTGCTTCTCATTGGCTCCTAGTTTCTGCTGCTTTCGCTCACAGCTCCATGTCTCTTCTGTCATGCTTCTTCCTTTTCTTTCTTGTGTTTTCATCCCTCTGCTCCTCCTGCAGTTTTACTGACTGACACATGTCGTTATGACGTCTGCAGCTTCCTCTCAGCTCTCAGCTCTTAGAAGCAGCTTCTCAGTTCCACTGGACTGAATCAGAGATGTTCCTTCATCATGGTTCTGTGTTTGTGTTCAGACTCTACAGGACAAAGTGTGTGAGTTTCAGGCTCGTCTTCGCTCTGAAGAAGTCACCCGTCACCTGCTGCTCCAGCAGCTGCAGCAGCACAGCGTTCAGGAGAAGACGAGCGTCGGTGTCGGTGGTGTTCAGACGTCTGCTCCGCCCAACGGTGAGGACGGAGCTGAGCTCCAGAGGCTACAGCTGCGCCTGCTCCATGTTCACCTGTGGTTTCAGTCTGTAGTCAGACACTGACGGGTTTCACTGAAGCATAACTGGCTGCCATCTGCGCGACAGTGATGAAACTTGATGAAGAAACTTTTACTTTATAAACAGATTACAGAGTTTTTATTGTGTGTGTGTGTGTGTGTGTGTGTGTGCACAGGTGTGAGGGTGTTGCAGCCAGGTGAACCTTCAGGTTGTCTCAGCTGTCCAGAAGAAGAGCAGCTCGTTACTCGGCTGCGCCGACAGGTACGTCCACAGGAAACACATCACAGCTGTACAGGAATCCTTGACGAGCTTCCAGGGCTTCTTTAGTTCTTCAGGAAGTCGTTGGCATTTAAACGTGCTAATGTTTGCTGTGTAATGTGTAGCACGTTAGCAAAGGTTTAAATGATCAACATGGATCAGGGATTCTGTGAAACAGCAGTTTTAAACTGGAGGGCGTGTCACAACATCCTCTGACATGAATGAGTGCAGGTGATGTGTCATCTGAGCATCACACATGAAACCAGTTTGACAGATTTATGAATCAATAAAACAAACCTGTCAGTCTGATGTGCAGCTTCACTGAGCAGCTGCTGTTGTTCACATTTGAGTGAATCTCTGTTATAGGTTGAACACGTGAGAGCGGCTTCACTGTTTGACAGTAAGAAGCACGTTTGTTTCTAAAACTGAAGACAGTGTCTCACAGGCTGGAGTCAAACAGATGTTGTACTGAGTGACAGTTCAAGTTTTGTAAATGTGTCCACTGAAGTAGACAAAATGAGAGTCTCTGCAAAGAGTAGAAAAGGATTTGAGAATATGACAGAAATGTGCAATTTACACAAAGAGCTGATGTGTTGAAGGAGTTGTATTTAGTTGACTGTGATGTTAATGTGTTGTATTTGCAGGTGGAGGAGCTGGAGGAGAAGCTGTTGGATCAGACTCAGGAGGTGGAGAGACTTCGCTCTGAACTGGTGAGACCCTGCTGGACCACGTTCCTGAGGAACCGTGGGAAAAACAGCCTGAATATAAATCCAACACACACACACACACACACACACACACACACACACACTGTGTGTGTGTAGCTGTGGTGTCACACAGGGATGCATGAAATAAAATATATTTATCAGACAAATAATTTAAGTAAGATGAAACTGCACATTGTTGTGACCTGATTCATGTTGGAACAAATACAGAATGTAACACGTGTTGGACAGAGTTTGCAAAATGCATTAGGCTCGTAATGTATTTATAGATATTTAAAAAGAGCATGTTTGTGTCCTCCTGTCCTGTAGGGGGCGACAGACCTGGAGAAGCAGCTGGAGCTGCTGGTGGTGGAGAACCAGCGTCTGAAGCAGGAGCTGAAGTCATGCAGGAGCTCAGAGCTTCAGAGCCTCGACGCTGCTGCAGAGAGCTGCAGCTGCAGCCAGTGCCCTCACAGCCAGGTACACACACAGGTACACACACAGGTGTACACACACACAGGTGTGCACACACACAGGTACACACACAGGTGTACACACACACAGGTACACACACAGGTACACACACACAGGTACACACACAGGTGTACACACACACAGGTGTGCACACACACAGGTACACACACAGGTACACACACAGGTACACACACAGGTACACACACACACAGGTACACACACAGGTACACACACAGGTACACACACACAGGTGTACACACACACAGGTACACACACAGGTGTACACACACAGGTACACACACACACAGGTGTACACACACACAGGTACACACACACAGGTACACACACACAGGTACACATATATCCCCACATAAATCTGCTTCCTGTCTGTGTCCTGCAGGATGCGGAGTCCCTGCGGAGGGAGGTGTCTCGCTGGGAGAGCCAGGCCCGGCAGAGGGAGCGGCGCCTGGCCGAGCTGGAGCGAGAGCTGCTGGAGAAAAGCTCCAGGGTGGAGAGTCTCCGGCAGCAGCTGGACGAGTCGACCCGGCAGCTGGAGGAGGGCCGGAGGCAGCTGGACGAGTCGAGGAGGAGGCAGGGGGAGACCGAGCAGAAACTCACCCTCCGACTGCAGCAGTGTGAGGAGGAGCTCGCCAGGCAGGCGGCAACGCCCCCTAGAGTCAAGGTGAGGAGACGCTGAGAGACTGGTTCTCATGAGAGACGTGTGTCCCTGTAGTTTTAATGAGAAGTTTCACAGTAACTCAGCAAAGATATATTTCTATTATTTCTGTGCGCGTTTTTACTTCAGACATGAAGTTTTGTTTTGTGTTGTTCAGTATGTGACTCACACGGTGGAGGTGGAGTCAGCTGACTCTCAGAAAGCTCTGGCTGAGCTGCAGACGAAGAACGCCGGCCTGCAGGAGCAGCTGTCTGCGCAGAGGCAGCTGCTGAGGGAGCTGGAGACGCAGCTGCACGAGTCGCAGAGGAGCTGCGCTCAACTCAGGACGCAGGTAACATCAACAGGAGTCTGCTGCACACCTGTCTCTGTCTGTCTGTCTGTCTGTCTGTCTGTCTGTCTGCTGCGCACCTGTCTGTCTGTCTGTCTGTCTGCTGCACACCTGTCTGTCTGTCTGTCTGTCTGCTGCACACCTGTCTGTCTGTCTGCTGCACACCTGTCTGTCTGTCTGCAGCACACCTGTCTGTCTGTCTGTCTGTCTGTCTGTCTGTCTGCTGCACACCTGTCTGTCTGTCTGTCTGTCTGTCTGCTGCACACCTGTCTGTCTGTCTGTCTGTCTGCTGCACACCTGTCTGTCTGCTGCACACCTGTCTGTCTGTCTGTCTGCTGCACACCTGTCTGTCTGTCTGCTGCACACCTGTCTGTCTGTCTGTCTGCTGCACACCTGTCTGTCTGTCTGCTGCACACCTGTCTGTCTTTCTGTCTGTCTGTCTGCTGCACACCTGTCTGTCTGTCTGTCTGTCTGTCTGTTTCCTGTCTGAGTCCCAGATAGTTGAACCAGTGCAGGCGGCTGCATGAAGCAACTTAGGAATCGATGTCTGAGGAAATCCTCTTGTTGCGTCTCTTCTCCAGAGTCAAGTGGTTCATGGATCAGTTACATCTCTGTGTGTTAAAGACAGAGAGAAGTCCAGGATGTGTTGAGCTGAGCTTAGCACAAAGACTGGAAGCAAAATACAATCCTGAATAAATAGAATCGAAGTTGGAACGAGCTGCGGGAGCTTTTTAAATATACTAGAATCTTCCTCAAAACGAACAGTTAAGCTCAAACGTAGCTGCACCTGACACAGGTGGGACTGACACAGCGTAACATGATGATGTCAGACGGTGGATGTGCAGACCTCAGGTCAGTTTAACCACCTCACCTCTGCAGTTCTTCTTCTCTCTGCATGCGCTCGGCTGCAGCTGCTCACCGATCGAGGCCGCCTGTGCCGCTTCCTCTCCAAGACCGGCAGGGGCAACAGCGAGGTGGTTCGCAGGTTGTCCAAGGTTGGCCCCGCCCCCCTTGTGTCCCCTTGTGACATCACAGAGATTCAGTGGTCACGGCGAGAGCGACTCTCGAGAGTCGACTGACAGTTCAGGCTCCAAAGCTGCCGAATAAACCTGAAAACACCTTCATAACAGAAACAGAAAAAAACAACAGAAAAAATGGCACTAAAATTGAGGTTGTTGTTGTATTTGCATCTTAAATACAAAGAGAACTGTGCTTTACTCATTTCTGACTGATGAGTTGGAACATATTTTTAGAAGAGATGTTTTTATTGTCTCTGCACCTTCTTTCTGCGTTGACGAACGTTTTCACAGGCTCATCGTTCCTGTTGTTCAGAAAGTGGATGTTACAGAGTGTGACATCACATCTGGGAGATAATTTTGAGTAAAATACAGACCTCAGTTATGTGAATGTGCTGTATTTTGTATATAAATGAACTGAGTTCACTACTGAATTGGAGATCAGAAAAAGACATTGGGAAACGTTGTTTAAACTGGTTTTACTGGGAAGCTATGGAGCCTGTCAGACCCTGTCAGACCTCCTCAGACCTCTTCAGACCCTGTCAGACCCTGTCAGACCTCCTCAGACCCTGTCAGACCTCCTCAGACCCCGTCAGACCTCCTCAGACCCCGTCAGACCTCCTCAGACCCCCCGTCAGACCTCCTCCTCAGACCTCCTCAGACCCTGTCAGACCCTGTCAGACCTCCTCAGACCTCCTCAGATCCCGTCAGACCCTGTCAGACCTCCTCAGACCTCCTCAGACCCCGTCAGACCTCCTCAGACCTCCTCAGATCTGTTATTTGAACCCAGTAAATCTCTCAGTTTCCCTGTGGTTTCCTTCAACACCATTAAGGCTGTGTTAACACTACAACCAAAATGTGGAGCTGATTTATGGCCTAAATCTGATTTTATCGCTTACATAGGCCTAGCCTAGCTTAGCACAAAGACTGGAAGCAGAGGGAAACTGTTAGCGTAGCTGCTAGCCTGTCTGATTTAATTGTTTAACTTAGACACATGAACAACTTCAGTGTAACTGACCGTCTCCTGTTTCTGCACCTCTTCAATAAACAACAGCTGATGGATGTTTCTCTTTTTTCAAGGAGCTAACGGTTTCCCTCTGCTTCCAGTCTTTATGCTAAGCTAGGCTAATCACATCTCTGAACTGGACACACAGAGATGAACCTGATTTTCTTTTCTGAGTCTGGTGGAAGATTCAAATGTTGGACTGACCTGTCCATCTTGTACCTGCAGTGTGAATGTAGCCTTCCTGTATTTCAGGCTCCGCCTCCTGAACCTTGATCACATTCACCTGCGTGTCCTTTGTGATCCTCTCTGCTTTATTGTAGCTGCTGTTTGTGTTGCTTCATATGATGTTTTTACTTTCACTTACTGAGAAACTTCAGTCAATCCAAAGATCATTTTATGCTCAGCAGAAACACTGTTGATGATACAGAGTCCTCCAGCTGATGTGGTCCTGCTGCTGGTCCTCTGGTGTGTCAGTGCTCCGGTCTGTCCTGTCTCATCATGTCCTCCTGCCTCCTCAGATCCTGGTGTATGAAGGAGAGATGGCGCGAGCTCAGGGTCAGCTGGAAGCCGAGATGCAGAACCTGGAGGAGGAGAAGAACCGCGTGATCGAGGAGGCGTTCATCAGAGCCGAGAGCGAGATGAAGGCCGTCCACGAGAACCTGGCGGGTCAGACGCTGTTTCCTGTTTGCTGTCCTGTGTCCCGGGGTGTGTTTGGACTCAGCTGAGTGTTTGTGTTGCTGTTGGGTTTCAGGCGTGCGGATGAACCTGCTGAGCCTGCAGCCGGCCCTCAGGACTCTCACCTGCGACTACAACTGTCTGAAGAGGCAGGTGCAGGACTTCCCCTTCATGCTGGACAAAGCGATCACCGAGGCCAAGCAGGAGGTGAGAGACATTAATAATATGACATGATTAAAATCCAGTAGATTAGATGTGAAGATTTGATGGAGCTGCATTAATGTGAAGTGAATTTCAGTTTGTGGATTTTATATTTTTCCAGTTGTCAGATGATAAAAATCTCGTCATTAAACTGGACTACATTTAGTTGTATTATTATTATTGTGTGTGTGTGCGTGTGTGTATGTGTCAGATCTGTCAGGTGATCACTGAGGTCAGCAGCACCAATCAGGAGCTGCTGCGTAAATACAAGAGAGAGATGAACCTGAGGAAGAAATGTCACAACGAGCTGGTTCGACTCAAAGGTTTGAACAGAATCATTTCTGACATCTGTTTACGTTCAACATTCGATGGTTCCAGGTTTTCTGTCTGAATCTGTTCATTCTCTGAAACTGTGGAGAGTGTTTGCAGAAAGTTTATTTTAATGTAAGGATGAAGATTTTAGACATACTGAGGTATTATAATAATATCAAAATGAACTATCTGTCCAGTTAGTGTCAGATTATATAATTATTTCCAGGAAACTTCTCAGGAAATTACAAACCTAAAATAAAGTCTTACTAGTTTTTTCAAAGGCTCCTCACACAAGCAGAAATACGATAATCAGCCTAAAAAATCTGAAAGGTTTGAACTGTAGAAAAACTTCCATCGAGGCTGCTGAAACCCCCAAAGTCCCAGAGACAATTCAGAGGACATGACGTCACAGTCGTGGACGAAGGTTTAGTGTCAACACCTAGAAAGTATTTAGAATAGAACGAGGCAGAAAAGCAGAAAAAATTCAAAATCAGACTGTGAAACAAAAACTCTGTCTCATGTTCCCGCTCTGTTTCCAAGGTAACATCCGTGTGTTCTGCCGTGTCCGGCCGGTCAGTCAGGAGGAGCAGGACTCCATCGATGCCAAAACTATGCTGAGCTTCGACTCGGAAGACGACGCCATCCTCTACCTCTCCAACAAGGGCAAAATCATGACCTTTGAACTGGACAAAGTCTTCCCGCCTCAGGCCACACAGGAAGAGGTGGGCGGCTCCTCGCAGGGAGTGTTGACAAGCTGTCAGGCAGTTATCAGTTATCTTCATACAGGACAGGGACATGAACTGACGGGTGCACACCTGAGGGATGATCACAGGTGTTGTCGTGAGTCCACGCAGGTATTTACTGTGCACCTGCAATACAAACACATGCGTGCACGTCATGCAGGCTGCAGACAACCAGGTTCCCGTCTGTCCGGTGACCCGCGCCAGACTTCTCTTCCTCGACTCTAGTCTCTAAGACAGAGCCACAAGTGACCTCCCCTGAAAGATTCAGATAAATCTTTATTGATCCCCAGAGGACGAATTCAGGAGCTGCAGCGACACAAAGCTTTAAAAAGCTTTTTTGTTCTGTTGTTGATGAAGGTGATTCTTGTCTCCGTTTCACATCTGTGTGGTTTTTGTTGCTACCTGCAGGATGGAGGTGCTCAGATCCTGTCAGATCCTTCAGCTCTGTTCAATTCATCCGTGTGGTGGTTTGACATGTTGTTCACAAAACACAACTAAAACCATAGCGTAAAACCATAAAAACTAAAACTGTCTGATAAATGTAGTGGATTAGAAGTATGAAGTACTAATACTTTCAACCTGGACTCCAGACTGCTGTTCTATGGAATCAGTATCATTTCAGAGGGACTGTCAGTGTTCGAGGTTCACTAAATCTCTCGTCTCTCTGATTGGTCCGTCAGGTGTTTCAGGAGGTTCAGTCTCTGGTCACTTCCTGTATCGACGGCTTTAACGTCTGCATCTTCGCCTACGGACAGACCGGCTCAGGGAAAACATACACCATGGAGGTCAGCTGAGAGTCCTGGAAGAAGTTTGAATATTTTCTAGTTTTGTATCGACTATCTTCTGCTCGCTGGACGGTCCTTTATTTTACCTCTGAAATAATAATGTCTGTCTCTGTCTGTCTGTCTGTCCGTCTGTCTCTGTCTTCAGGGCGTGGTGGACAACCCCGGCATCAACCAGCGAGCTCTGCGCCTGCTGTTCTCCGAGGTGACGGAGAAAGCTCCAGACTGGGACTACAAGATCACCGTCAGCATGGTGGAGATCTACAACGAGACTCTGCGGTGAGGAGACGCTCAGCTCATCCTGAGTCAGTCACATGCTTCATAGTGTCAAAGCTTAATATCTCAGCAGCTATTGGGTGGACTGTCATGATATTAATGGTCATCAGAAGAAACAGTTCGTCCTCAGTCTGACCGTGTTTCAGAGAGAACGATTGTTTTAACATCTTAAACATAAAAAAGTTTGCGTGTTGATGTTTCCATTAACCTTAATGTAAAGCTGAACTGAGTTCGAGCATGACGAATGAGAGTGCGTCTGACAGTGTAGACCTGAGCCTGAAATGTCCTTAGAGGCCACCATACAAACTCTGAGATTTAGGTTTCAACATGACCTTTTCTCTGGCGCCACCATCAGGACACACTGAACACTTTTCATTCCTCCCTCCTGTTTTCTGGTGAGTCCGACGATGTGATGCCAGGTTTTCAGAGCAGTTATATAAAGATGGATCATATTCGGACTCATCTGTTCGTCTCCATCTGTCCAACTGTTGTGTAACAGAACATCTGTTAAAGCCTCTCAGGACTCAACATCTGG
>JAFREQ010000026.1:5000000-5067500 GCA_025331565.1 Holacanthus passer
GATCACATGTGCTTGTAATGTTCTGATGCTCAGACACAGTTTGCAACATTCGTCCAGTCAAAAGTTTTATTGACCTCAGAAAAGCAGATTTCTATTAGAAACACTGTTTTTTATATTTGATGATATTTCAGTCAGACTTCCTCCTTTTCTCGTTTCCTTTTGATACAAACTCAACTCCATGTTCACACTGTTTTTATTCACTCAGTATTTCCAGCTTCTGCTTTTAACATTTTTGATCACAGCAAACATCAGCAGAACGTTTGTTACTGACAGCATCTGAATTTAAGATCATCTTAATCTGTTGAGCGACTAAAAAAATGAATCAACTAATTGTTTCAGAGTTAAATTCTCAGGGTTTTTATTTGAGAACATTAAAACGGCAGCCAGAGGAATCAGTCTTCATTTAACTGTCACCGATTGATTATCTAACTGATCAGCACAACGTCCGAACTAAAACTTTAACAAAGGAGGCTGACAAAAGGCATTGTGGGAAATGTAGGAAGCGATGAATTAAATCCAGCAGAACATCATGAAGTAGGATGATCACCTGCTGTCCGTCTGTCCTTCTTCTGTGTCCTCATTCTGTGGTCTGATTGGTTGGTTCGCAGACAGACAGGTAGACAGAGCCAGCCCATTGGTGGGGGACGGTGGGCAGGTAGGTGGGGGTGTATGCTGATTGGTGGATAGCTTGGCATGGAAGCGCTCAGCATGGCATGGTGCCCCCTCCCTCCATCCGTCTAACACTCCCCACCTCTAACCTCAGAGCTCCACCAGCTTCTGTCTGTGCGCCTGCAGGCCGAGCGCAGGGCCTCAGAGCCCATGGGCCTCTGTGCTGCTTGTGTCGCCTGTTTGAGTCTTTTCCTATCAAACCCCAACGTCTGTGTAGAAACAAGTTCAAGTCACAAGGAAGTTACACGTTTTCTGTAAAGGAACAGTCACATGTTTCATCTTTGATCCGTTCAGGACGGGTTTAGCTTAGCTTAGCGCTAACTGTTAGCTTAGCACTAACTGTTAGCTTAGCTCCATCAGATCAGAAAAACAAGTCTGATTTACAAGCTGTCTGTTGTTAGTTCACCAGCTGCACCTGATTCCTACACCTGTTCAACTAACAACACGACATGTGGATCAGAAAGACTGAAAGGTGGATTTTCTTCTCTTTTGATGGAGCTAACAGTTTCCCTCTGCTTTCAGTCTTTATGCTAAGCTAGGCTAATCCTCTGCACGGGACACAGATGAAACTGATATAAACAGATGGAGTTTTATTAAATTGTCTCCTTGTGACTTCAGAGTGAGTGTGTGTGTGTGAGTGAGTGAGTGTGTGTGTGTGTGTGAGTGAGTGAGTGAGTGAGCGAGCGAGCGAGCGAGTGTGTGTGTGTGTGTGTGTGTGTGTGAGTGAGTGAGTGAGTGTGTGTGTGTGTGTGTGTTGGCGTCTGGATGGATCATTAACACCCCCCTCCCCTGCCTGGCCGGGCGTCCTGCTGATGAGCCGAGGATTGTGGGATGTGAACCTCCATGTCCACACTGATGAATCTGAAAACACGCTGCCAGTTTAGTGTCACAGTTTAAATCCACCTCACAACAACATGTTTTAATCTGCATTTATCTGATGTAACTGTAAAAGAAAGGGAGGTGTCAGAAAAACAGTTCAAAATAATTTGCAAATGATGGCAAATATTTTGCCGTGTGTTTCTCTTTTGGAGCGAATCTTTAAAGATCGACCCTCCACTTTTTTAACCTAAAGAAACTTTGATTTTACTGGTGAATCCTCATTAACTTCTATATGGAACAAATAGTGGCCATAAAGATTTAAATCAGAGAATCAAAACTTTGATGTTGAAATTTACAAACTATTTCACATGAGTTCATCTGGTCTGAATTCTCATCTTTGAAACCTTTAATATTCGATCACAATTCAATAATCAGTTGTTTATTAAGACTCAGATCTTCATGGTCGTCTTTTGTTTCCATATTTCCGGTTATTACATGAAAAATGATGAACGATAATGAACAATAAAAAAAACATTCAATTCAATATTTAAGCTACATGTTAGCGTGTTAACTGGTGCTGAGGCTCTGGAGTCAATCTGCAGATAGTTACTGGACAAATGAAAGATTTGACCTGATGATGGCGCTAGAGGAGAAGTCAGCAGGATTCAACATGACCGTGTGGACATGGTCTGACTCGGGTCACGTGACTGTGGACATGGTCTGACTCGGGTCACGTGACTGTGGACTGACGGTCTGGTTTTCTCTGCAGGACGACTGAAGCTGACGGCCTGAGAGACCCGGAGACGACCGCAGGGTGTCTGCCAGCACCCTGCAGGGACTCCACCTCCTCCACCTCCTCCACCTGCCTGGATTTCTTAACCTCCTCGAGGTGAAGGAGCAAAGACTGATGGGAGCAGACCTGAACAGACTCTTCTCTCTGTGTCGTCCATCAGCAGAGATCGACGTTGGATTTGTGTATCTTCTTGCTGTGATGACGGACGTTTGAAATGACGGCACTAACTCCCGAGAGACACTGAAAAGTTCTCGCTCTCCTCCCATCTGGACTGAACTGAATCCTCGAAAACGTCTGTTTCTCACCCCTGAAAACCAGAACGCGCTTCCCAATCACAGTATTTCTTTTATCATTTCTCTGTAAAGTTGCACTTTAAACTTCTAGATGATTTTCTAACCCACAGCTCCAGATGTGGTTGATTCTAATATATGCATAATATGGTTCTATATTTATGTTTGACATGCTTTAATCTTGTTTTATTTTGATTTTCAACATCTTCTGAGCTTAATCTTAAAATTCTGATATGAATTTGAAGATTTCTGATTGTTTCTCCTCAGAAAATTGAGATTGATTTCATTTTCTCACGTCTTGAATCCTCCTCTGTAGTTTTCTCCCGGAGGCCGTCTTTGTGTCCTCACGGTCATCCTTCATCCAATCAGGGTACTCCACTGATCCCGAGCTGTCCAATGAGACGCGAGCAATACGAGGATCTTCTGAACTCGATCCTCTTCTGTTTCTGTGGATGTTTTTTTTTTTTCATGCAGAGCTGAGGAAGCTCCGTCTTCCTTTAGCTCATTGAACAAAAACACGCTTGGACTGTTTCTCCTCGTTGCTCCTGCTGTCGTCTGGACTCCTCTCTAAAAATCTAACCGCAGGTGACCTTTGACCCCGGAGAGAACAGACCTGTAGCCGACCCGGTGCTGAGCTTGACGTGACGCAGGTGGAGCGAGTAGTTTGTTGTATTGTAGTAACAGGAATGCTTAGAATCGCCATGAGCTGCTGTGTCGTTGACCTGATGATCAAACTGTCTGCTTGCTTCGTCTCCGCTGTAGATTTCTACAGTTTGGTTTTTTTTGTATTCCCTTTTTAATAAACACTCAAACAAATCTGGAACTCTGGCGTCCACGTTGACCCGCTGTCACATATTTACAGGGACAGTTGGATTTCTTATGTGTGTTGAGCAGAGCTGCAGTCGGGGTTCGACCAAACGAGATGAGTCTTAATTAGACTTAACTTTACAGGTGTTGGCAGGTCTGTTTTTCAGTCTTATGCTAAGCTAAGATAAGCTAAGCTACGCTACGCTAAGCTAACCACGTCCTGACTCCAGCTCCCTAACACACAGACGTGAGACTGAGGTGTGTCTGAAATCCAATCTTCAAATGGACCAGTTACTCCAGTTGTCACAAGTAAAGTACAAGTACCTTAGTATTTCACTTAAGGTTAATGCTGAAGTACTTGGCGTGTGTTGTGAACATATTGATGAATGTGGTTTTAAAGGGAAGATTCACCCAAATTACAGTCTGTCAATAATTGACTGAACAGTCAAACACATGTAAAGTTGTTCTTTACTGCCACCTGCTGGTACAAAAGACACTGCTTTAATCCCAACATGTACAACTTTATTTAAATAAACACTAAGAACAGTACAGTTACAACAGACGACTTAATAAAGTAGAAAACAACAGTGAAAATATTTTAACATCAGAAAATTCATCATGTCTACGATGGATGAAATGTGTTGATCACAAGTGTTTCAGCTTTTTCTCCCGACAGGTGAACGACACCTGACTTCACAACAGCTTTCTGACTAAGAAATGTGTTTCTACTGAGCTTTATTAACAGTTAATCACCATCGACCTGAGATCATTTCTCTCTCTCAGGTCTGTTTAAAGCTTCTCTCCATCACTTGGCTTCAGTTTGTCTCGTCTTCCCGTGGAGACGTCACGTGTCAACATGACAGGAACAGTTTGACATGTTAGGAAATGCAGATTCACTTTGTGGCTGAGAAATAATATTCAGATTGATATGTGTCTGTTCAATATGATGCTAAGCAGCTGGTTAGACTGGAAACAGAGGGAAACAGCTTGGTTCTCTAAAAACAAACAAAAAGCTCAATGATTAACGTGATAACTGGTTTGTGTAATCGGCACCAAACCAAGCGTTTATGTCCAAACATTAGCTGAAAGTTCCTGGAGCTGCTTGTCTTGTATGATGAAATTGGTGAGCTTTAGATCTGATTGGTGGATTTTCAGAGGCCAGCTGTTCTGGTCTTTATGTTACGCTAATCTAATCAGCTGCAAGCTTAATATTGATCAAACATGTCAATCTAACTCATACAAATGTCAAACTGTTCCTTTAACACTGTTTTCACGTTGCGTTTTCAGTCAAAGTTAAGTCAGTTTCAAATTTCAGTTTAAATCTCGTTGTTTTGAACAGATGAGACGACGACCGTCTGACTCCTGAAAGCAAACTGATGGATGAGAAATGTTTCATGAACCTAAACTGTTGAACTGACAGATCATAACCGGCAGCTGCTGTTGTTGAGTCGAGCATTGAAGCGACGCCGTGCTGCCTCTGCGCTTTGTGACGAGCACAGCTCTTATTGCTGATTGAGAGTTTGAAGCTCTTGAATTTAGAAGAAGAGGAAGATTGATTTGCTCAGAGCAGCGAGCTGCGTTCACAAGGATTCAGATTAATGGTCTAACCTTCATCTCCATCATGGATCTTCTTCTTCTCTGATTCTGACGAAGACAAAAGGATTTCCTCAACATGTCAGTATTTTCCTTCAGAGTGGAAGAATATTAACATGTTTAAATGACACTTTGATTGACAGATCTTCTTCTCACACTCAGTGTGACGAGGCCTCTGGAGGATTTGTGACACAGAGTGCAGGAATCTTTACACACCCGAAGCCTGAAATGAGCTTCTGCAGGGTCCGTCTGTGAGTCTGTGATGCGTCCTGCTGCAGATCAGCTGATACGTGTATTGTCGATCATGTCTTGATCGCAGTCTGCCGTCCTTCACTAGTTCACCAACTGTCGCTGTGTTCGGTCTCAGATTGAGTCGTCGAGCGGAGCCATGAGCAGCTGCAGCTCCTTGAAGGCGCTGCCGTGCCGGCCGACCTGCGGCGCCTTGTTCTTCACCATGTTGCTGAGGTTCTTCAGCTGCTCGCAGCACGTTCGGCATTTCTGGTGTCTGCAACAACAACAGCATCAGTTCAGTTTCAGACGAGGAGTTGAAGCCTCATTAACGGTGAAAAACAAACCACGCAGACGACGGCAGAGATAACGATGAACCCGCCTACAGACAGAAGGTCCGGCACCTGGACAGGTGGTGATGTTCTAACACCAGAGAGACCAAAGAGCTCCTCGACGACAGTGATGGTGGACATGTTCCACCGTCATGAATGGAGACATGATGGAAACAGTGTCTAGCTTTAAGTTCCTGGGTGTCGCATGTCAGCGGAGCTTTGATGGACTGTCAGTACCTCAGAACGGCTAAAGAAGGCACAACCACGCCTTTACTTCCTGAGATGGTTAAAGAAAGGAAACCTGAACAAAGATCTGCAGCACTGAGATCATCTTGCCGTCCTTAGAGTTCAGAGCCAAGCTGCCAGCTCTCAAAGCTCTTCTCACTGTCTCTGTAGACTCACCTCCATCTGCAATGACCTGCCACCACCTGTCCACTCTCCTGCCCTCCGGATGGCGCTATAGGAGCACCAGGGCCCACACTGCCAGACTGAGGAACTACCGAGCCGCTCTGCCGACGCGTCAACAATAAGATCGGACTCTCAGTATTTGTTGCTGCTGCTTCACCTGCTCCGTCCTGACACGTTTGCACTGCTGCTAATGTTTCACACAAACAGTCACATCCATATTAAACAGAGTATTATTGGCCTCTGCCGTGTTTCTGAACGTGTCGACCAGAAGCTGCGACTCACCGCTCCTCTCGTGTGATGTCGACTCCGACAGACGGCGTGGCCTTCAGCGTGTCCGAGATCAGCATCCAGAAATGTTTCATGATGAGCTTCAGAGACGTACAGCCGGTCTGCATGTAGCTGAAAACACACGGAGGAACGACGATGAGGCGACAATCAGACTGTAACGTCTCAACATTTGATTCTACGGTTTGTGATTTTATGACTCACGTTGACCTGCTTGAAACACAAATATAATCTAAACTAAGTCTTGCAATTAAGTCTTTAATTTAAATTCAAATGGATCACAGCTCCACGAATCCACTCTGACACGAACAGAAACGAGACCAGAAGAGTAAAAACATCAGTTTCATCGTCATTGTTCAACCTGCACCTCCTGTCACATGACTCAGACGTTTCTATACTTTGATCAAGTATGTTGCTCTGTTAGAGATGAAACTAGGAGCTGATTCATTGTTCAGTAGGAAATGATGTTGATAAATTGTTTAAAATTAAAGTTTCAAACATTCCAAAGCTTTTCTTTGTCTCATGGGTTTCAAGTGTCACCTTGAGTTTTGGGAAATTCTAACAGGCATTTTTCTGACATCTTATCGCAGAAACTATTGATGAAGACAACAGTGGTACCTTTAAAGCAGAGAGGAGCCTCCAGAGTCACTCACCTCTCGTATTTGCTCTGCAGCAGTTTGTCTATCTGAGGGAGAATCGTTGTGCACAGATCCAGTTTCCACAGCGACCTGAAACCATTATTACTGTTAAATACATTATTAGAATCATAGTTTAAAGATATATCTTAAACATTGAGCTTATGTATCCAGAGAGTTTGTGATTTTTTTCTTCAGACGGCTGATATTTCCTGTCTGAACAGCTCAGTCAGCAGGTTGATCAGCTGACGTCACTTCTGTTAACATCGATTAAGTAATTCAGTTTTAAATTAGTGCAAAATGTCAAATGTAATTTAAATGATTCAATTCACATTGAAATATGTAAAATACAGGATAAAAATATGAAATTTTAAGAAAACAAATTACAATTAGTTCAATTTGACTGATTTACTAATCCATATATTGTGCCATGTGTGAGACTCACGGTTGAAGGTTGATGATGTTGAGGATGTCCACAACAATAGACAGGTCATTCATGGAGACGGCGGCGTCCAGAGCGCTCTGCAGAGAGGAAGGAAACAGGAAGTGAAATTACTTTGAAAGGGACTTTTCTTACACACAGTGAACAGCAGCAGGTATCAGAGCTGGGTTTTCATTGGCTGGAGTGTAACAACGGGTGGAAACACAGGCCGTGTCCACGCCGTGTCAGTGAGTCTCACCTTGCTGTCCTCTCGTGTCCACACGCCTCGGACCGTCTCCAGGTTTTTGTGTCGGCTGCTCAGCATCACACACATGGTGTCGTGACCCTTCTTGATCTGAGACAGAGCCTCCTCGTCGCTCAGAGCTCCAGCTCTGTTGTTGGGAGAAGACTGAGGAAGGAACAACACACGGCTTCAGCAGAGTTTCTTTTCCATCCACAATGAATATTAACACTCACAAAGGGAACAAGTGGTTCACAGGTCTGTTGTTACAGTGTTGATCTCTTGTGTTGACAGAGTTTTAGTTTGGTGACTCAGTGAGTAAAGCTCAGATCATCATTCAGTCAAACGTCCGACCACGTGTGCTCATCAACAACTGTAAACAATCGCTGAGAGGTCACATGACCCCTGTTCTCCGCAGCCACCAGCATCAAGTTTGGTCTATATTTACATTCTTACATTTGTAAATGAAGCACATTGTCGCTCAAGCTGCATCAAGTTTGATTTACTTGCTCAGTTTACTCAAACAGTTCACCTGCGTTTTACTGGAGGGTCTGAATAAATCCACAAACTATTGATTCATTTGCACGTGTTTAAACTAATAAAAGTTCAGACTCACAGGAAGGAAGTCGGCCACGTTCAGTCCGATCGGCTCGTTCCTGTTGCTGAGGATGATTTTAGGTTGTGGTTTCGACTTCGCCGTGGTGACGGGAGGCTGAGGAGGAGGTGGGCCGGGGGCGGGGGGGTTGGAGGACACCGGGCCAACAGCTGAGGGGGGCGGGCGCTTCACACAGGAGACGACTGTAGGCTCCACCCTCTGGACAGGTGTGGAGGAGGCCAGCGGAGGAGCCTTTAGCGCGCGCGCACACACACACACACACACACACACACACACACACACACACACACACACACACACACACACACACACACACAAGTTAACATAACAAAAGAACATAAATGATGAACGCAGTAGAAACACTTCAGTGTTGCACAGAGACAGATTGCTGCTGTGTTCACTGACCTGCTGCTTGTCAGGAAAAGGTGATATCATGTCCTTCAGCTGACGGCCAATGGCTAATATAGTCTCTGAGAAGAACAAAAAGCAGGACAATAACTGTGACAATCAATCACTCACGTACACAAAAGCAACAAGAACACGGAGACATCAGGAGATTCCAGTTTACTTTCAGGTCTCAAATCTGGCCAACTGTCAACACAGCAGAGCCTTTAAACTGAGCCTTCACATGACGAATTCTGCCAGTCTGAAAATGTGACCAACAACAGAGCAGCGAGTGGCGGAAGATCTTTCAGTAAAAGCAGTAATACCATGGTAAAAAAATACACCTCAACAAGTAAAAGTCTGATATTCAAAATTTTACTGACTACAAGCTTCATCTTAGCTTAACATCTGACATGATCATCTTCATCAGCATCAATGAGTTTTCAACCAGCCGCCTTTCACATCCAGCAACACAATCCTTCATCAGGAGTCGTGTTTGTGTCACATGATGAACCTCGGTCCTTCTCTCTCTTTCAGCTCTGTGTTTGTTCTCCTCCAGCTCCTGAGGGAAACCTCTGTCTCTGTAGCTGCTAAAGTCTCCTCCTCCATCCTGAGTCTGTCTGTTTGCTCTGGTTTCTGGTGTGAATGCAGTCTGACGGACTCACCGTCCTCTGGAGGAGCAGGAAAAGGCTCTGACATCTTGGGAGGAGTTCGAGCTGATAGAGAAGAGAAGTAATCTCAGTAACAAATGACTCAAACTATCAGTTAAACCACAATGAAGCAAAAGCAAAACCAAACTAAAATATCACACTATCATATAACAGTTTATGTATTTAGTTCATGTGTACAGTGAAAAGAAAAAAATCTCCACATGCTAAATCAGAACTCAACCAAAAGAACTAAAAGTAGTAAACAAACCTGATCCACACTGAAAACTGAAAATCTAATCTGAACGTACAGGTTAAAAATGAGACGGTGCTTATTTTCACTGGTGCGTCAGTGACTGTAGGTGTGATGCTGACAGTCGACCTACAGATGGCGTTCTTGGGCTGGAAGATCTCCTTATAATCTTCTGCGTTGTGGATTTCAGCTGATGACACTTTCTCATCTCCCTCATCCTCACTGGGGCTCCGCCTCTCGCCTTCAGGGCTCCGCCTATCAGCGTCGGACCTCTGCCTCACCCTGATGACATCACAACATATGACATCACATCACGTGACATCACAACAGGTCACTGAGAAAGCAGTATTTCAGGCAGTGTTCTTGTGGAGCAGTAATTTATTTCATAACATCAGCGATTAATTTAAGTCAATTTAACAAATGAAGCTGACAGAGTTGATTTAAGACAAACAGTCGTACAAAAGCAATCAAATCAAATTATTTCTCATCAGAGAACATGCAAAGACAAAGCAGTTAGAGCTGCCACTCATTTCATTACCATGAGTCAATTAATCATTTTGTCAATAAAATGGAACAAAACGTGAACCAGTTTCACAGAGTCCAGGATGACGTCGTGTTTGTTTTGTTCACTTTGAAACATGTCAGGACAGTTTACTTTTGGCATCATTTCTAAATCAGCGCTTGAGCCGAAAGAGTTAAACTGAGGATCTGTTGAAAGCCTGTGTGATTGTCTGAGTGAGGATTTTGTGTGGTGACAGTTTTTGCAGGTGAGCCGTAACCTGTCTCACCTCTGTGAGCTGCAGGCGGTCGTGGGTCTCTCATAGTTCCTGCGCAGCGCCGCTCCTTTAGGATCCTTGGGCTCTGTGAGCGGCTGGTTGTCCTGGATGATTCCCTGGATCACAGAGCCGCCGCTCTTCTTCACCCTCTTCAGATCCACCACGTAGGACGACACACTGGAGAGCTGGTGAGACACACCGATCTGACAGGCAGACGAGGAACAGGAAGGTTGAGACCATATGTCCAGGTTTCATGTATGACTGTGTTCTTATAATTAACAATGATGTTTTTCTCCTGTAGGTGGCGCTACGCACCAGCTGTTGGTTGCAGATTGCCAGGTCAGAGACTTTTCCCCAGCCCACCGGCACCACGTCGAAGCAGCGGTCAGGCTCCCAGCCGAAGACCCGCAGAGAGTCTGTGGCCCCGCTGTAGAGACAGCCGCCGTCCGGGCTGAAACAAATACACCTGAACACACACGGGTCAGGGGTCAGGGGTCAGAGGTCAGAGGTCACATTACAGTAACATCTTCTCCAACTTGTTACAACCCAAAGTGAGAAAAGTCACCTGACTGGAGTCGTGTTTCCCTCCATCGAGCCGATCATCGTAAATTTCTCCAGATCCCACAGCTTGACGGTCCTGCAGACGAGTCAGAGACACAAACTCACACAGTGTCAACGTCCATCATCACGTCCTCACTCAGCAGCCTGACTTCAATCCAGGCTCAGGCGGGAGTGTCGTACCTGTCGGAGCTGCCTGAAGCCAGCAGGTACTCGTTGGGGTGAAACTGGACGACGTTGACAGCTGCAGTGTGAGACCTGAACTCTGTGATGGTCTTCCCCTGGATCAGGTCCCACAGCTGACAGAGACAAGAGGAGACCTTCACATCATCTGAGCTTGAGAAGGACGGCTGTGGATTTGAAATCAGCCTTTGTACAAACAAGCAGCAGCTCATGATTCAAATCCTTTATTTTACCTTGACGGTGCCGTCGTCGCTGGCTGAAGCCAACCACTTCCCATCTGGACTGAAGGCCAGACTCCTCACTGCCTGAGTGTGACCCTGCAACACAAACCCCTCTACTGCAGCTTTCACAGACACTGAAGGACAAAACCTACATTCTGAAAACACAGCTGATGCTTCTGTTGCAGCGGCGTGTTGACGTTTGACATGAAAAACTTCTCTTTTTACACACTGAAAGTTGACATTTTCAAACGTGATCATTTATTTTCAGAAGCACTTTAACCTGAATATCATCAACATATATTGTTAAATGTGCTTTTCAAAAGTCCGCCACCTTATTTAAAAACACACGTGCAGCTCTTACCGTGTACCTGAACACGTATCCTTTCCTCCGCACGTCCCACAGCTGACAGACACGAACCAAAACCAGAGAAACGTTTCATTAATGCAGGTTGTGAGTACAAACACATTCTCCATGACATCTTTTTACACACACACGTACTTCTACACTTGTGAGGACATAATGTATTATGACTTTCACCTGAGCCACCTCACAACCGAACACCTAACCCCAACCCTGAACTTACCTGAACCGAAAAACCAAGTCTTCACCCTCAAACTGTCCTATGAAGGTCTGTCCCAAAGTGATGACTGACAAAACGTCCTCTCTATCCAAAAATGTCCCCACTCTCAAAGTCTGAAACTCAGACTCAGTCTTCACAAAAATAGACATACAAACACACCCATGAACACACTCAGACCTTGATGTTTGTGTCCATGGAGCTTGAAGCGAGGAAGTCTCCGAACGGATGGAAGCCCAGACTGGTGATGTTGGCTTTGTGTCCCATCAGAGTCCTTAAAACTGTAGAACAAAAGGGAAGCAGCAGAGTCACAGACAGACATCTGGACTCACAGTACTGAGTCAAAGACACTGAGCATCACACACACACACACACACACACACACACACACACACACACACACACACACACACACACAAAGAACAAACTGAGTCTCACTCTTGGCAGCTTCCATGTCCCAGACTCGTATTGATCCAGACTGTGAACCGGTGACGATCTGATCCTCAGACACGTTGAACTGGACACACTCCACTGGGTTCTTGTGACCCGTCAAACTCTGAGAGACAACAAACACAGTCAGGACACACAGCTGCTGTGAACCTTTCAGAACTCCTTCAACATGTGAAAATTAGCTTCAGATAAATAGATTCTTGTTGAAATGGCTTCATCACAGAGTCGCAGCACTAAACCAGTAATAGCACGCAGCTCCGTCTTTTCTTTGCTTGTTGTGTTGTTGTTGTGTTCAGATGAGACACTGTCGTTTGTTGGTCATCAGGTCTCACCATGATGCAGTTGGCCTTGCTGACAGCCCAGAGGTTGACCCTGCAGTCCTCCCCTCCTGTGGCCAGCAGGCGGCCGGAGCTTTTCCCCAGAGCCAAACAGGAAACGCTGCTGGAATGAGCCTCGAACTCCTCTGTACAGCAACACATGAGGGACAAATTTAGTTCTGTTCTGCCTGTGAAGACGCTGCGTCTGCTGGAGTTACTGCAGAGCTGCACTGACTGACGTCGTTTCAGTTCTCGAATTCAGCTGCTCCTCCACAGACAAGAGGCCGCGATGTTGGTGCCATTGGTCACAAATGTCTTTGTGCTCTTTGTGTGAACATAAATATAAGTTTCTCTTCCCTTGTTGAGGTTTGTTCAGAATCAGCTGCAGACTTCAGCAAACATCCTGATATACTGCCCCCAACTGGTCCAAGACTTTATTACAACTGCAGACCAACACAAAACAATGAAGAAACACAGGATTTGCAGGACACACAAACTAATCTGTAGTTTAAAGTGAGTATATCAGCGCTCTTACTGTCTGGAGAACTACTGCTACCTGCATTATAAACAAGATAGGAACAAAACAGACACATTAACACTCAATAAACATATAGGAAACTGGTCTTATTCCTCTTCACCTGGCGTTGGATTCACCAAACCAGTGAACTAAGGTGTACATTTTTGCCTAAAGCAACCACAGAATTTAAACAAATGTCAGAAAGAACGTCACTGCTTCTACATCTTCAAAGTTTTCCTGCGTTTGTGTTCATCAATAAATTGTCTTGAAAAAGAAATATATGACTTTTATGTCATACGTGATACAGATGTACATACATATGTGATACAGAGAAAATCCTCGATTGTGACATATTCTATATTTTGTATCACAAAATAAAAACACTACTTCATGATATACTTAATTTTCTGTTTGTACACTAAATGAGCGAACATCATTGTCTGTTATTGGCTAATCCAGCAAATTTAGTGCTTCGTCACACTGATGCAAAATCACACAGAAATACAAAATGAATCAGTTAATTAATCAAGATTGATCAGCCCTGCTCATTTATTTCCAACACTGTCAATGATAGTCTAATAAAAGGGGCACGGAGCATAACGAAGGGTCACAATAAAAACCTGAGAGATCATGAGATGATTAACAGGATAGAAAATTAGAAAAATGTATTTCTGCCACACAAAATCAGGTTTAGTTTTATATATCAGTGTTTTCGGTCTGAATCAAAGATGGTATTTAAAAGAAAAAACAAAGGTCTAACTCACGCAGTCGCCATGAGATCTTGGTGGTGTTGGCAGCAGCCATACTGGTCACACTGGGAGACTGGCTGCTGTGTTCGACCTGCTGCACCACAGCTGAGGTTAATTCATGAAGTTCCGTCAGGATCAGTGAAGACAGACATCAGCTTCTCATTCAGTCTCTGCACTGAACTTCATCCATCTGCAGTGACACAAAACACACCTGATGAAACAACACAGATACATAAACCAGTGGACACCTGTGGACACCTGTGGACACCTGTGTGTTGCTGACCGTCCACGTCAGGAAATCACAGGTACTCTGCGACAGTTTCACAACTGTTCTCTTTCACAGTGAAAACAACATTTCATTCCACATGACTCAAACTGAAGATTCAGAGGCTTTCACGGATCATACCACGACATACATGAGTCCATATAATTTTATATAATTGATATTACACACTCGACTAACGGCAGCAGCATGGCTCAAAAAATGGACAGTTGTGACTTTAAGTTTATATGATTCAGAGTAAATGGAAAAACACATTTAAAACTACTACTGTGCTGTTTCCTTTGAGCAGTTCACAGGACTTTCAGAAGATAAAGAGGGACAACATGTTGGAAAGGCTACAACCAAAATCCGACTCCATAACTCAAGCTGATTTTTAAAGCTTGTAGATGTTATAACCGTTCCTGTGGACACAGTTTAATTTTCAAGTGAGCAATTAATTCATTTATTCTGATACTTATTAGCAAAACACGGTTCCACCATAACATTTAGATCACAGATTTTGACATGTGCGCATTCGTTGTACTGACATTTCTGCCTGTCAGACTCCGAGAAACCAGAGGAAGAAAAAGTGCAGAGTCTCAGGCATCAAACCTTGTGACTCTTTAATATGAGAATATAAACAGTCATAGTGAACCTAACGTTTCAGCAAACAATTATCAGATAGCTAACTTAAGCTAACTTAATGCTAAGCTAATGTTTGGTAATCTTATTAAGTAATTAAACTAATTTATCAAGCGTCACTTTGCACAACAGATTAGCTAATGCTAAAAACTAAGGAGGCTTAAATTAAACGAGAGAAAATTAACTACTAAATTAACAGCTCAGCTCACTAAGTTATATTAATTAACTAGACTTCACTAGTCGCTGGAGGTCGTTAACGAACACCAGCTAACGTTAGCTAGCAGCTAACCATTGACAGCCAGTTAGCAGAGTTTAGCTAATTAAAGCTCGTTGTTTCTCTGCGGTGACGTTAGAAACTAAAACACGTCGCTGTCGGTTCACCTTCGTTTGTCCGCCGCCGGTAATCATGTGACAGAACCGGAGGTTAAACACGTTAAACCGTCGGTAGTTAATCTGTTTGAGCAGCTGATGAAAACTTGTTGACAGTTTGTTGTTGCTCAGATGAAACTCAGCAACTGAGACGGTTCCGCTACTTCCGCTGACGTCACACCCTGCTGTTTAAAACAACTTTATTAGCAACAGTTCATCATTTTTACAGAAGAAAAACTGAGAATTTCAATTCGTTTGATGTCGTTTTTCTCAATAAATGTCAAAAAAAAAAACAGAAAGAACTAACAAAGTGCGTTAATAAAAAAAAATATCCGTCTTCCCCAAATTCTTAAAAAAAGAGTAATATTATAAATTAGATTTTTTAATAATAGTGTTAGTATTATTATACAGCTAATTATTCAGTCTTTGATGCCGGTTATGTGATACAAATATTATATTTACTAATGTCTCAGATGGTTGAGGTGGAGCCAAATAAAAAAAATTCTTCATCTGAAAAGTAACTAGTAATTATAGCTGTCAGGTAAATGAAGTAATATTTCCCTCTTAAATGTAGTAAAATAGAAGCAGCAAACCAACATAATACGAATGTAGAAGCAGCTCAACACTGATTGTCTTCGATTGTCTCTACTTGTTGTGTTTGTTTCAAATCTCTTGAAGTCCTTTGGATCAAAGTGCTGTTCAGGAGAAAAGTCGGTTGATCGATCACAAATGCTCTTCAGTTTTCTTCTCATTAAACTATTAGTAACAGTTCATTTACACACTGTGACCACAATGTATTATAAAAATGTATAAAAAACAGTGATCTGCTGTTTGATATTCCATTTTTAAAAAGGCAAAATTATTCCAGTCCTGACTTTAAAAAAAGATTTACACAAGAAAACTGAAAACGTCTCAAACAAATGCTGTCTATCAGGGTAAAGATAAGAATTTCTATTAGTGAAAAATATGTTAATATGTTCATTTTACACATTTTAACTTCTAAAACAACTTAAAAAACACGACTCACAAACGCAATATAAACAACAAACCAGTAGGTGGCGATAACACTGCGGCTGGATATAAGAAGAAGAAGACGAAGAAAAAGAAGACGAAGAAGAAGACGACAGCTGGCGGAAAGAGGAAGTGCTTGGCAGCACTGTTTTTCCCGTTTTAAACTCAATGTAATTAACTTTTCTAATCGAGTTTCAGTGTAAAGCAGCAGATAATAAACCGGTTCGGTGTTTCACTGACAAAGCGCCGGCAGCAGCACAACTCTGACCCGGATCTGTCCAACATGGCGGCGCTGGACGTGGAGGATGAAAGCATCCTGGCGTCGATCTTTAAGGACAGTTTCCCGGACAGCTGGAGGGAGAACCCGGACTTCGCGGCCTACCTGTCCGAGCTGAGCTCCTTCGGCGTGGAGAAGCTGAGCCGGGAGCCGGAGCGGCTGTCGGAGGAGCGGGCTCAGATCCTGCAGCAGACCCGGGAACTGGCCTTCTCCAACTACCAGACCTTCATCCGCACCGCGGACTGCACCGAGCACATCTACCGGGACTTCGGCCGCGTGGAGAGCAGCGTGTCCCGGCTGCTCGACAAGCTGCCCGGCTTCGGAGAAAGATGCAGGTCAGTGCCGCTCAGAGTGGAGCTCTGATGAGACAAGAGGTGGGTTAACGACCGGGCACAGAGGGCCACATTCCGGGGGCCCAGAGGCTCCAGGGCCTCCAGACCTCCAGGGGCCCCAGGGTTATTGCGTGGTAATTAAGGAATGATGCTCTAATTATTATTGGTTTGGTAATACAGATTTAGCTGAAATGACCGTTGGGGCCTCCGTGACTGCTGAACCTGGGGGCCCCTGCTTGTCGAAGAACTGAAATGATCAAACTGTTAATTCATTTACTGACTGACAGAAAATTAAGCATCAGTTATTTTGAATAATGCCAAACTTCTCGCTTCTCAAATGTGAGAATTTTCTGCTCATGTGATTGTAAATTGAATATTTTGAGACGGTTGGCCCCAACAAAAGACAAGTTCCCAGGGGCCCATTGAGTGTCTGGCTGCCATGAATTTGGATGGCAAATATTTGATATGAAGAGTCAGAAACGGGAGCAAAGAAATGTGACCAGGACATCCTGACTTTGAACTGAGCTCTGTGACTTGACCCATGGACACCTGACACCTTGTCAAGACTGAGATTACTGATCAGGTCACAGGAGAAGTCATAACAGCTGTATGAACGAGATCTCAGTGTGAACACGGTGTCTGCGTTTGTGTGCGTTCAGGGGGTTCATGAAGGAGGCGGAGGAGATCGGAGCGAGTCGCCGGATGAACAGCCTCACGTTGAACCGTCACACGGAGATCCTGGAGATCCTGGAGATCCCTCAGCTCATGGACACCTGCGTCCGCAACGGCTACTACGAGGAGGCTCTGGAGCTGGCAGCGTATGTGAAGAGGTTGGAGAAGAAGCACTCTTCACTGCCGGTCATCCAGGTGAGTCCAGGTCAACCTGAAGATGTCGCGTTAAGGATGCAAACTCAAGTGGGATGAAAAAGAACAATGGAAATAAATGAATTGAGGCGTCAACAAAATAAGACTTTTAAAGACGTCACTTTGAGCTTTACGTTTTCACTGTTCTGAAATTTTATTAAAAAAATTATTCACAGGTATGTTGACAGTGAAACAATTATCAAGTTGCAGCCTTTTTGCTTGAAAAATGAATGAAATGATTAGATTGTTTAAAATAGTCACAGATTAATTTTGTGTTGATCAACTAATCAATTCATCAACTGCTCCTTACTAATGTTTGACACCTTGTATCTTCAGGGTATCGTGCGTGAGGTACGTCAGTCGACTCAGCTGATGCTCAACCAGCTGCTGCAGCAGCTCCGCAGCAACTCGCAGCTTCCCGTCTGCCTGCGTGTCATTGGCTACCTGCGGAGGATGGACGTGTTCACGGAGGCGGAGCTACGAGTGAAGTTCCTGCAGGCACGTGGCGCCTGGCTGCACTCCATCCTCGCCGCCATCCCTGAAGACGACCCTTACTTCCACATCCCCAAAACCATCGAGGCCTGCAGAGTCCACCTGTTCGACATCATAACCCAGTACAGAGCCATCTTCTCTGACGAGGACCTGCTGGTGCCCCCTGCAGGCGGGCAGGTGGCGGTGAACGAGGCCGCCATCTTCCATGGCTGGGTGGTGCAGATGGTGGCCGAGTTCTTGGAGACTTTAGAGAGAGACCTGCAGCGGGGCGTGGGGGGCCGCCTGGACTCCCTCCTGGGTCAGTGCATGTACTTCGGCCTGTCCTTCAGCAGGGTGGGGGCAGACTTCCGTGGACAGCTGGCGCCGATGTTCCAGCGGGTGGCGGCGGAGACGTTCCTCACAGCCGTGCAGGAGGCGGTGGACAAGTTCCAGGAGGACATGAACCTGTACACGCTCATTGCCCTGCCCTCGGTGCTGGGAGGGACCATTCCTCCCGTGGCCCCCAGCAACCAGCCTGGCACCCTGCAGCCCCCCATGTCCCTGCTGGACTTCCAGCCTCTGGCCTGCTTCCTCAACAACATCCTGACGGCCTTCAACGATCTGCGACTCTGCTGCCCCGTCGGTCTCGCTCAGGACGTCACCAAATGTCTCGAAGACGCCCTCAAGAAGGTAAGAAGAGTTTTTCTGTCAGGTGATCAGGCAAAGTCTGGATCCAGGGCTCTGTGATGTCGGTCATTTCATATCCAGATAAAGATACGTCGCCACACAGCACAATTCTTTAAATTCAATGAATAAATAGTTTCTGTAAAATGACCACAAATAAAGGCCTATTTATTCATTTTAAATTATAGCCACTGAAAGGTACTTACTCATGTTTGTTATTTTTCTCCTTTTATTTAAGATCTTTGTGAAAATTTTCGATCAAGAATGGAAGAAAACATAAAATAAAAGTCAAAGGGTTCAGTCTCTCTGGAAAGTCCGTTTGAGGCCCCCTGCAGACTTGATGAATTGTGGATTCGGACCATTTATGTGAGTGTTGTTCCTGTTTCCTGTCAGGTGACCCGTCAGATTTTGGTGTTTCACCGCGCGGAGGAGTCGGCCTTCAGCAGCAGAGAGAAGGAGCTATTTGTTCTGTTCTGCTGTTCGTACGCTGACGATCTGCTGCCGTTCCTCAACCGCTGCCTGCAGGTCCTGTTTCCTCCGGCTCAGCTCGCTCTCATTCTGGGTGAGGATCCTGCTTTTTCTGCTATTGTTTTTAAATCATTTAGTTTTTCTCATATTTCAGCAGCTCAATAATCCAAATTCAGATTAGCGTCTTCACCCCTCTGATGCTCAGTGTGCTCATTTTGCTAAAAACAGACCCTGACACATAAAGGCATGTTCCTCTGTTGTTCTGCAGGTGTTCCTCCGACTCAGCTGCACAGGTACGGCACTTTGGGCTGCGTCGACCTCCCTGCGGTCCTCGAGCCGCTCGACTTCCTGCTTCCACAGAGAGAGACGTTGGCGCCGTCAGTGCCGGAGCTCGACATCAGCAGCGAACTGGACGACCTGACGCTTGAGACGCAGCTCAAAGAACCAGAAACGGATCCTGACGTCACAGTGGAGGCAGGACGTCCCGACCCGGCAACGACCCCGTCTGCTCTCAGAGACTCTGAGTCTGAAGTCGCGGAGCCGAGGTCTCAACAACAAGATGAAGAGACGATACAGGACGACGATTTTTCTTTGGAGTAATTGATACAAGTACTGAGATAATAATTAATGATGATTTAATTGCTTATTTCTTCAGTGAGAGGATTTACTCTTTGGGGTTTTTTGGGCAATTGGAAGAATCAGTTTGAACTTTGGACCTGGTGGTGGATAGAAATTAAATTTCCTCTTTAGCTCCCTGACTTTTATTTGAAGGTGACAGTGACTGTAGTCTGATCACAGCTGGTTCGAACCTCTGGGCTTTCAGACTGAAAACAACCCTGAACTAAAAAAAAAAATACAGGCAGCAAGTTGGTGATGTCATATGTTCACGTCACCTGGGAGGTTATTTCGTAACATTTAGAGCCTCAACGATTGATGGGTTTTCGGATTTTTTCAGACACACAAATATTCGCTGTGTCCCATTCACTTCAATAGAAGTCTGCAAAATGGGCAAATCTAAGCTCAGGTTACTTAATGCAGCCTCCAGTGCTGGACTCAGAGGTCAGAGGTCACTTCAGTTCAACAGAAATATTAATGCACTGTTTGCAGATGGACAAGTTATTTTAACTTGTTTCGTTTAGTTAAACATTCCACTTCCTGTTTACAGTTTGTGATCAGTTTTTATTTCCACATCAAATCTGTGACATCACATCCTTTTTTTAGAGCGGTTTAGTTGATTGGAAAGCTGATGTGATCGTAGGTTTACCAGCACCAGAAACAAGACGCCCCCCGATGTTTTCAGTCTGAATGTCCAACAGAGTTTCTGTTTAACAGCACAGCTGTTCACACGGGCTGAAACAGGTGACCTACACTCAGCACTGATCCTGTGTGAGAGTCAGGACTCATTCCAGCTCCTGTTCCATGTTTTCTTTCTCTCACCTATTCAAGTGCCTTCATGGATAGTGGGACTACATGGGAATTATAGTCTCAACAAGTTTACACTTGTTTACACTTTACCAGTCAGAGAAACACGGCTTTAAAAGAACAGGAACTGATGTGAGTGGTGAGAAGGTGGAGATGAGTTTCACCTCTGTTCGGGACGGAGAGGCACAGGTCCAGGTGTGTTTAGCCGAGCTTAGCACAAAGACTGGGAGCAGGGGAAACTTCCCTTCCAACAACTCTGATGCTCATGTTAGACTCTTCCTCCAGGATCCAGATTAAAGGACTATCTGAGAATCAAATGTGTGTTTATACATTTAAATGATATATTTAAGAACAGCGATTCATTAATTAAAGATTCAGTCTGAACAGATGGTGTGAGTGTGTTTGATTCTGCAGCAGCTGAAGTTGGTTTTAAAATTTATTTGGGAAGATTATACTGTACATTATATTGATAAGTCAGTGTCAACACATTCAGAGGGGTTTAACATGAAGCTTGTGTGTCTACTGAAAATCTTTAGAGGGAAAAGGCTGGTTTTGTATAAAAGGACCAAACTGCTGTTTCTCTGATTGACCTAAAGTATGAAGGACCTTTAGTTAATAGACTCAACCCCCCCAAAAAACCCCCACCTGTACTGTCCCTTAATTTAATGTCATAAGTCCGGTGATGTTTTCTGTCCAAACGTCCAGCTCTTCACTTCTTCTTAACAAACTTCTTGCGGGTGGCGTTGGGGTTGGCTCGTCTCCTGCCGCCTCCACACTGGCCGTCTCTGATCTGGAGGTTTGCAGCTCGGCTGTAGATGTCGTTCTCGCAGAAAGGCGAAGCTCCGGCCACGTAGTCCGGATTGAAGACGTCTGTCTTCTGACGAGCTTTGCGGGAGAGTCTCTGCTGGGGGAAACGCTGGTCCTCCACCAGCTGGGGGTTGTTGCCGTGTTTCCCTCCTTGAGGCAGAGGCAGCGAGTGCTGAAACACACCACACACATTCATGCGTTCATGAGGCGACAGCTTCTCTCACTGAATGAGGCCGTGAAATAATGTTTAGTCCAACTTTGCTATGTGGTAAACAGCCACAGTGAGAGCAGGATCATCACACTTCTCATGATGCTACAGAACTTCCTGTCTGATCACTGTTCAGGTTCTGAAACGTCAGTGAGTCTGAGAAGAATCTCTGGGATGCTAATGGCCACAATAACGAAACAGGGAATCCATCAGTAACTTGTCATATTGGGAGAACTATGGAGGCCTTTCATTCAGAAAACAGTTTTGTGTGTGTGTGTGTGTGTGTCTCACCCTCAGCCCTCGTGGGTTCAGCACTTTGGGGTTTTTGGAGAAGTGCATCTGCATGCTGCCGTCCTCGCTGACCGTCACTGCCAGTTTCTTCAGAGTCTTGTTTCCACAGTGAGGACAGAAAACCTTGTTCATGTTGCTGGTTGTCCTGAAAATAAAAATGCGCTCAGCTTAAATGCTAATCAACATTTAAAAGTTTGATTTTACAGCGTCTGCAGTGATATCAGTCCATCCAACACACAGAGACAGATCCAGATTTCCACTAAACCCACTCGTCCTGGAGAGGTTAGCATAGATGCTGCTGTAGCATCAGTTACATCAGAACTGGAGAGACGTTCTTCATTGAGAGAGGAGTTGATGTTAGTTGTTGTTTAGTTTAACAGCAGTTGATGTTTCTGTTTCAGACAGACTGAACTCACTTGAAGCAGGCGTGACACCTCAGGATGTAGTTCCTCGCCTGTTTGATCAACATCCCGTTCACAGAGAGAACATGAAGTCCCATCTGAATGAGAACGTTCTGGAAAGACAAAAGACCAGTCAACTGATTAGCTGATTGCCAGAAAATTTATCTGCAACTATTCTGATAATCGATTAATTATTTCAGTCATTTTTCAAGCACAAATGCCTCCAACACTTGCTGGTTCCAGAGTCTATGCTCTTCTTTGTCTCAAACTGAATCTCAGAAAAAACGAGACGTCTGAAGACGTCGCCTCCGACTCTGGGAAACATCTAAATCAAGCTTAAATAACATTAACAGTCAAACAGAAGTTTTGCTTCCAGGTGTGAGGTGAATGTTACCTGCATGGCGAAGTCTGTGGTCAGACATCCGACTTTGACATCAGCAGGAGCCGTCCAATCAGCAGAGTCCATCTTCACCTGTTTGATGTTGCTGGGAGTGATCCAACCACCTCCATCATCCTCATCATCATCATCATCCTCTTCATCTTCAGGCTCATTCTCTTTGTCCTCGTCATCTGATTGGTCCTCTGGCTCCTTCGTCTGCAGAGATGTGTTCAATCTGCTCTCTGATGGGGAGACGCCGTCCACTTCCTGCAAACAAACAAACAAACATCACCATCACAACAACCAATCAAAGCAGGAACAGTCAGGTCCTGCTTCTTTCAGCCATTCAGAGTTTAAAGTACTTTTGTTGTAGAAAACACTTTAAAACTGCATCAAGGTGGAACAAGCTATTCAAATCTATCAACCAGCTGTTTGTGTTTGTGTCCACCTGCTGGACTCACCAGTAAATCCAGCAGGCTGTCGTCGATGGGAGGCAGCGGCTCTCTCCAGAAGTGGAAACTGTTAAATTCCTCACCGTCAGCAGACGTCTGTGCGTCCGTCTGTCTCGGTTTGTTCTTGGAATTCAAAACCTCCACCGGATCCTGGAAGAGACCAACGGTACGTTTACATCCACACAAGAAACCAGAAAATCACATCTTCACGTTAGTAGTAGCCTGGTTACCGTCATCAGTTCAAGATAGGATAAGATAAACCTTTATTCGTCCCACAGAGGGGAAATTTGCAATCTGATTTCAATCTGATTCTTTCTGCAAATGTGGCCGTTGTGGGACTAATAAATGAATATTTTATCTTATTTCCTTGATAATCGTTCAGTCTAGAAAATGCTGGAAAACCGTGAAAAGTGTTTGTCACAGCAATGATTTCCATGTTTTCTAAAGAGAAGTTCCTCTAAACCTTGTGAACGACTTTTCATTTCAGAGAAGAAAATTGTTTCAGGTCTAAAAAAAACACAGTTAAAAACAAGTCTACAGGCACCGTATTTAATATGCACTCAAGTCCACATGGAGTGGACAGAGTTCCCTGCTGGTCTGACTCACCAGTAAATCCAGCAGCTCGCTGTCGATGGACGGCAGCGGTTCTCTCCAGAAGTGGAAGCTGTTGAACTCGTCGCTGTCGGCAGGGTCCGACTTCTCCGTCTCTTCTCGAGTCTGTTGGACATTTAAACTGTCCACAGGCTTCTAAAGGAACAACAACGAGAAAGAAAACGATAAATTCAGGCTTCATTACAAAACCAGGAACAGTTTTGATTTTACTCTCCAGCGAGACGCTGTCATCAGGCCTGAAGAAGTCATACTATCATCTGTGTTACCTTGGAGGGGAAGTGGAATCCTGCAACATTAACTGGAGTCTCTGGGTGTCGCTGTGTGCTCTGAATGTTAACCTGAAACAGAAAAGATTCGAATGTTACTCTGCTGAAACTAGTCGACCAGCTGAAAAGGCTGCATTTAGCTTAGCTTAGCACAAAGCCTGGAAGCAGGGGGAAACAAAAATCCACCTTCAAACAACTTCAAAGTCGTCTGATTTACAAGCTTTTTTTGGTCCCATGTTAAAACTGGAATTCTGAGAGAAGAGACGTGAAAACATCTTCTCTGACCTACAGCTGAAGAGGGGTGTTCTGGGTAACTGTAGGTCACAGCTCCCCCATCCAAACAACACGTAGTGTGACCTGCCTGTCAAGCAAATTGATAAGTTGATGTAACATCCTGTCGGTATTTGGGCAAAGTGACATTTGAAGATCAGCTGCCACAAATGATAACAAGCAGGAAACTGGGCGACTGTGGTGTCAAACGATGGAAGACATGATGGAAATGAGACGTTTCTGTCAGGTTCCTGTGTGAACGTGATGAAGGTCTCAGTCTCCTCATCCTCAGATCTGATGGTTTCAGCTCTTCACTGAAGAGACAAGCGATGTTAACTCGCAGCTTCATGGACGACAGAGTTTATTCACTCAGTCTGTTTCGGGTTTGATCCAAACACAAACTTTTACATCTATCGTACCTTAACGTCAGGCTCTTTCTTCAGGTGTTGGGAGCCGACGTGCTCCAGCTCCAGCTGGTAGGTCAGAGCCAGGACTTTGATGTCGGTGGCTGACAGACTCGGGTAGTCTCCTGTCTTCTTGGAAAACTCTGTCACTGAGACAAAGAAAGACAAAAAACAGCTCAGACTGTAGCATCAAACCTGACGACCCACAATTCCCACATGTCAGGTGGCTCACAGAGGACGCAGGTATGGACCACAGGCAGGGGCGTAACCGGGGGGGCGGCACAGGCCACCCACAGGCTGAAATCTGATTGGCCACACACATTATCCAAAACTATGACTGGCTATCTGCCCGCTGAGAGGCGGGACCTTACGTCAAAGCAACTGTTTGGACTTTCCTTTATAAAATCTTTTAAAACTTTAGTGTGTGTTTGAAAGCCAACAAAAAACAGGTGAATTAAACTGTTATGAATATTGAGAATTTAGTAATTAAGTTAGACTAGACAGACTGGACACACAACTGTACACAGGTAAGAATGTTAATCACAGATTGATTTATACATTTACTTACATACACAAGTTGATCTAAATAAATATGGAAAGAGAACCGAAAGAATTCAGATTTGTTGAATGCTATCGAACCACAACCCGTCTGATGTGTTCAGGGTTTAGTGTGGTTTAGCCTGGTTTACCCAGTCTGATGTGTTCAGGGTTGAGCCTGGTTTACCCAGTCTGATGTGTTCAGGGTTTAGCCTGGTTTACCCAGTCTGATGTGTTCAGGGTTTAGTCTGGTTTACCCAGTCTGATGTGTTCAGGGTTTAGTCTGGTTTACCCAGTCTGATGTGTTCAGGGTTGAGCCTAGTTTACCCAGTCTGATGTGTTCAGGGTTGAGCCTAGTTTACCCAGTCTGATGTGTTCAGGATGCGGCTCTTTAAAGTTGAGCTGGTACGGCAGGAAGGCCAGACTCCTCCTGGTGGGTTTGTCTCTGATCTCGTCCACCACATCTCTCAGCGTGTAGATGTTCCTGCCGATGTCCTGCAACACAAACCAGGATCGGAATGAACCGTCACTCACCAGGTGTCGTTAATTGACCAGTTCAAAGACTTCAAATAATCTGTGAGGAAAATTGCAGCTTATTTCTGTAACTGACATGTTGAGGCTCAGTGGAGTCTCACTGAGCCTCGATCAGAAGTGACATCACGTGACATCTAGGACAACATTCTGCACATTTCTTTATCTGTGAATGTAAATGTGTAGAAACTATAGAATATTAAATATTCTTCCGGATGTAACAAACTGGAACCATGCTTCATGTAACTTCAACGGTGTTTTATCAAACTTCATCATATATTTAAGCTCAGTTTGTATCAGAGTGAAGGAATAACACACCAAAACATTTTGGGCTCTAATAAGAGAAGAAAACATAATTCCTCTATTGTTATTATTATAATTTCTACACTCACAGAACTGGAGTTAAGATTTAAAACTCCTTCATGTTGTTTCAGAGCCTCAAACTTCCTCTCAGCTGACTGATGATGTGTTCAAGTTCAAAGCAGCTCAGGATTGAGTGTAAACTTGGATTTAGACCTGATGAAGTGTGATTTGAATTGAAGTGTCTGATGTGTCCTGTGTGCTGAGTTCAGGGCCTCCGCGACGTCCAGCTTCAGGTTCCCTACAGTCTCATTCACGGACACCGCTGAGAGCTACGAGCTAACGGCTGTAAAGCTACTTTACAAAAACTCATTTCAGGTTCAAACACGGATCAAATCTCACCTGGAGAGGAGCTTTCTTCAAAAACGCTCCTGCGTCTGCGACAACATGCTCCACCAGGGCGGCCGCCATGTTGGATCGATGACTAACAACCGGTCCGACCAATCAGAGGAGAGGAAACATTCTCGTGACGCAGCTCGTCACTATCGGAAATTTGAAACCTCCATATTTTATGAACATTTAAAGTTGATTTGCTTCTATCAAAAGTGCATATTGTGTTTTGATTAGTAAAAAAAAATTTGATATTTCTGCTGCGTTTTCCCTCATGGTTGTAAGTCTTATATTTATGCTTTATTTTTGTTTCATTTCATTACTTTATTCACGTTGCGTTTTCAGGACGTGTTGATTTTTTCATTGTTTCAAATCGAGATTTTTTTAAACAGTTAAAATCCTTTTAATGTCTTCAGAAATGTTATGATTCAGACCAGCATGTTGTTGTGGTCATGATTAAACTCTCAGCCTGGTAAAAAGGAGGTTTTATATTTTAACGGAATCGTCGCTTTATCTGGTTTCCGTTTTTCCCAGAGATCGTGAACGCGGCGTCAACCTTTTCACGATCACGTGACGTTTGTTGACGGTAGAAGGAGGAAGATGGCGGCGCGCTGGAGCAGCGAGAATGTGGTGGTCGAGTTTCGGGATGCTCAGGTATTTCTGTCCGAAGGCTCGGGTGTGAATGAAGTGACGGACAGCTCAGGTGGACAGATGGACAGGTGGAGGAGACTCTGACAGAGTCAACAGCGTCAGGAGAAGCATCACAAAGTTGACGCCGCAACACTCTTCAATATTAGTTTTGTACAGCGAGTTAATCGAGTTTCATGTTATTCGAATAATCGTTGAGTTAATGGCGCAGTAAACAACAGGTCACAGCTGACGGATCATCAACAGATCGAAGTTAATTCACTGCGAAAACTTCAACTAACATTGAAAATAATGTTTCATCTTTAACTTCATGACTTTTGGAGATCGGATCATATTTTGCTCATTTAACCATTGAGGACTTGATTGATTGATCAACGGAATATTATAATAAACTATAACAAAGTTTCTCTCGGGGCCAAAATGTCAAATACATCAGACTCGTGATGATGTTTGATCAAACGATGAAAAGCCACCGTCTTCCAATGTTCTCTTCTTCTTCCACACGTCTCAGTGTCACTGCGCATGTCAACTGGACAGGATCAGTAAACTCTCAAATGATTTCAGTCTCAAAAATCCAGTATCATCAGGTTTTAGTAAAACAAAAAAAGAAGCCTTGTAATGTGGAGTTTTCAGATCAGCTGTCACCTGCTGCTGCTTCTCCTTCTGTGTTTTCAGGCCACCGCCATGTCAGTGGACTGTCTGGGCTCCCACGCTGTGCTGTCTGGGTGAGTTCAGTTCACCACAAAACATCACATTCTGCTATCTCACTTTAGACCTCAAAGTTGATTATGACATTGACTGATGGGAGGAAACACTGAAGCTCAATCAGCTCATTCAGGTACAAAAGTCCTCACAATGTTATCAACCATGTGACTGTGAGAGCGGCTTCATGTGTCCATCATGGAGTCTGTCCTCACTGAAGACCCACTGAACGCACAGCGAGGTGGCGTCAAGTTCGCCCCATTCAGTTTCAACGGGCACGAGCAATTCGCTTTGCAAGGCATTGTGGGATTCAACAAAAAAGCTAATTTGCATAAAGTTGAACATTTTCAGCTTTATTCAAATGACAACACAGAAGAGTGAGGCGGTGGTGAGACCGGAGCTTTAGTGTTTACCTGCCGTGGAGGAGAAGATCTTCGTTGTAGTTTCTGTCGTTGTAGTTTGTGGGATCCTCTGTCGTGTCTCCGGCCGCCAGGATCCAGAACCAAACAACAAACAAAGTGCTGCTCAGCACAATGTCACATAAACTTGGAGAAATAAGTTACTTATTCACAAAATGTTTGCTAATGAGCGAGTCACTCACTAGTTGGTGAACATTGAAATACCTGCTGAAACCAGGAAGACGTGCCGGAGGTCATGGTGCACGATTTGTCGGTTCTGTCGGGCTGCAGTCCAGTTTGTCAGCAGAGACCTCGGTCTGCTCAGCACTCATCAGACGGTTTCAAAGATAAAATCAGAATTATTACTTTGACGTCACAAAATCAGGAGAAACTTTGTCTCACTTTGACTCACTGCTTCTACAAGCTTCCCTTGTGTTCTTATTTTAATCGTGTTTCAGGCGGCGTTTCCTGTACATGGTGAACCTGGAGGCTCCGTCTGAACCTCCGAGGAAAATTGGCCGACAGAGTAAGTGGGATGTGGGGACGGTCCAGTGGAATCCTCACAAATCGGAGTCCCACGTCTTCGCCGCCTCGGTGAGTTCTGCTGTCGACAATGAAGAAAATCTGCCGCTAAAATGAACAAAGTGTTTCTGAGTGTGTGTGTTGTTTTCAGAGTAACCAGCGTGTGGATCTGTATTCGTGGAGGGACGGCTGTGGAGAAGTTCACACCTCCCTGCAGGGACACACCCGGGTCATCAGGTAACAACAGAGTTAAATCAAACGCACCTCTCTGCAGGTTAACGTGAAGTCTGGACTCACAGTCAGGTGTTTCTCTGTCCTCAGCGATCTGGACTGGTCCTGGTTTGAACCTGAGTTCCTGGTCACCAGCTCAGTGGACACCTACATCTACATCTGGGACACCAGGTCAGAGGAAATAATGATACTTGGTCATCACGAAGGCTCAGTTACTGTTTATAAGGTCAAGAGTGAACTTTAATCTCAATGAAATATTTATTCCATTAAGAAACTTTTTGCCACCCACTTTTATAGTTTGTGTTTGACTCCACAGAGACACTCGGAAACCCACGGTGGCGCTATCTGCTGTCGGTGAGTATTTCAAGGACCACACCATGTTTATTTTTCATTCATGTTGGTCATTTCAGTTTGGAGATTGATCTCCTCTCCTTTCTTACAGGAGACACTGGTTTCAGTTTATTTCATTGCAGAGACTTTAACTTATTTTCCTCTGAACTAACCAGTAGTTGTTTGTGTTCTTTTTCATTATTCAGCTCCAACCTGAGGGGTCAGGAATATCAATAATCAACACAATTTGCAGTTAAAGAGCTAAAACCAGTGTTTTCTGTAACTTCACATCTGTGTATTCTGTTCATTCTGCCCCTTGTGTTTCCAGCCGGGGCGTCTCAGGTGAAGTGGAACAGGAAGAACCAGTACCTGCTGGCGTCCAGTCATGATGGAGACGTTCGGATCTGGGATAAAAGAGTGAGCAGACGTGTTACACGTGTTATCTGAGCCACACAGTGAGCTGCATGTGTGTATCAGTGGTATAACTGTTTGAAGGATTTTTCTCTGAACAGAAGCCGAACACGGCGACGGAGTACGTGGCGGCTCACCTGTCCAAGATCCACGGCCTTGACTGGCATCCCGACAACGAGTTCATCCTCGCCACGTCAAGCCAGGACAACTCAGTGAGGGTGAGAACAACAAACAGACTCCAACACAACAGTCAGAGAGGAGAGAGTCAAAGATCCAAACCAGATTAAAGAGGAGAAACAGCACATCGTGGCTTCAAGGAAAGAAACATTTTCCTTTGGATATTTCTAAGAACAGGGTTTAAGATAAATCTGTGTGACAAATTTTTAAGAGAACTCTGAATATTTTCTGAAGATGCAGCCAGACTCATTGTTCTTCCTGTCCTCACCTGGTCTCTGTGTATTTTCCCCCTTGTTTTGTGTGTGTGTTTGTGTTTTTGTGTGTGTTTGTTTGTGTGTGTGTATGTTCAGTTTTGGGATTACCGACAGCCCCGGAAGTATTTGAACATCCTGTCCTGTCAAGTACCAGTGTGGAAGGCCCGCTACACCGTGAGTATGAACGCCTGAGCTCAGACAGAACTGAGCTCTGTGGAGATCAGATCCAACTTTATCGATCCCTCAAAGGAAATTTAACATAACACCCAAAAAGTATCTATGTACAGATACACATCAAACCTAAAGAGCTACATACAGTCCGTCACCCTGACCCGTGTGCATGAATCTCATAACCCAACAGTACATTTACTTTCTTACTTATCAGCCAACATATATGCAGATGCTGAGAGTGTCTGTGTTGAAATAATAATTAGGCCAATAACAACAGCTGTGCCTGTATATCAGACATCACACGTGTCATGTCTTCTCTATGTGTGTGTGTGTCATGTCTTCTCTATGTGTGTGTGTGTGTGTGTGTGTTTTCAGCCGTTCTCTAACGGTCTGGTCACAGTGATGGTTCCTCAGCTGAGGAGAGAGAACAGTCTGTTACTGTGGAGCACGCTCGACCTCAACAGTCCCGTCCACGCCTTCGTCGGACACGATGACGTGGTGCTCGAGTTCCAGTGGAGGCCGCAGAAAGAAGGTGACGGTCACGCTGAGATTCAGGAGAAGTTCACACACGTCCTTCAGACTTTACTGCAGCTTTCTGGTCCTTCTCTCGTGTAGATGGAGACATGTCACTGCTGCTCCCAGTGTGACAGTCATCTCTCTAATGTTTACTGAGCAGCCGTTCATTTGAACCCCGCATATTTCAATCTAAAAGCTTTTTGAATGCTTCTGACGTTGTCTCATAGAATTACAGTATTTCCTTAATGTTCTATCTTTATCAGATTGTAATTTTTTTCTCATGGATATCTGACCCAGCGTCAGACTGTTGAATGTTAAATATTTAAATACTTATGTTGGTCAAGAAGAGCAGATTGGAAATGGTTCTGTAGTTGTTTTAAAGTGTTAGTGGTGAACAAGTCCTGGCAGCTGTTTGTTGTTTACAGTGTTTTCTTGTTGTTGTTGTTGTTTGTGGACTCTCCAGGCTCCAAGGATTACCAGCTGGTCACATGGTCCAGAGACCAGACTCTGAGGATCTGGAGGGTGGATCCTCAGCTGCAGAAGGTCAGTGTGCAGCCTCAGAGAGATGAGTCCTCTCCTGCCTGTGATTCATCCTGATGTCGGTGTTGTTGTGCAGCTGTGTGTCAGTGACGTGGTGGAGGACCTGATGGAGGGGATGTCTCTCACCGTGGAGTCGGAGAAGTCTCTGTCGTCTCAGGAGCCTGACAGTCAACACAGCATCGGTCCTGCAGCTGAAAAACTGCAGGGTGAGAAACGTTTCAACACAACATTCAGTCACAAATCAATCTGATGACGTAAAACACCTCAGACTGAATTTCTGAATGTGGTTTCCTTGTTTGTTTTCTGTTCTATAAATGAAGTATGAAACCCAGAATATATAACAACCAGGTATCATAAAACACTATAGCTGTATCCCAAGTACAGTTTTACGCACCAGACTAAGTGAGACTTTATTTTTGGCTGAAACTGGAAAACAACATAAAACCTCCTGCTGTGAAATGGAGACAATGGTTAAACACGACAGTCCTGCAGTATAGTACAGTTACAGACAGACAGACATGCTGCTAGCATGAAGAATGAAATGAAACTTGATGTTAACAGTTAGCACCAGTCAGACGGCCTCTCAGTCCTGTTTCTCCTCTCACCTGTCGTCTCAGATCAGGACTCTGCGGTGGGTTCAGGTCTCCCTCAGACTCTGCAGCAGGAGTTCTCTCTGGTCAACCTGCAGATCAGAAACGTCAACGTGGAGGTGAGACAGTAACATTTACAGGAAGTCTTGGACACAACATTTCACGTATAATCTAACAAATGATTATATTTAGGACTTCTTCTTCTTCTTTGACCTCAGCAGATTCCTGTTCTCAAAAACTGTTATTATGACTGATCTGTTTAAGTGATTTAATGTAATGATGGTTGTCAGTGTCTTTATCTGTCAATTTTTGTTTCTTCATAATTCACAGCTTGCAGGAACAGCTGCCTTTTCAAAATAAAATCAGCTGTTTCACAAATTTTGTTTCTGCTTTCTGCCTGCAGCTGGATTCAGTGTTTTACTCATTTAGTTGTTTTCCATTTTTTGGTCTCCCAGCTGTGCTCGATGATGATAATCAGTCACTGTGAATGAGAAGCTGGTGTTAGGAAGTCTTAAATTATGAATCATTTTAATTAGTACATTGAGGAACACAACACAGGTGATCAGATACTAGGCAGCGATAAGATGTAACACTGTCAAACAGGAAGTGACATCACACTGAAACTGTTGTGTAGATGGACGCAGTGAACCGGAGCTGTGTGGTGTCGGCTCACTTCGGCAGCCATCAGGTTCACCTGGTGGTCAAGTTTCCGGCTCAGTATCCCAACAACGCCGCGCCCACCTTTCAGTTTGTCTCCCCCACAACCATCCCCTCCGCCATGAAGACCAAGATCCAGAAGGTACAGACGCTTCCAAACGCACCGCAACACAGTTTCCTTTTTACCATATATTTAGACATTTAAAGCACCAACATGTTCCGGAGTTTTTTGCTAAAAATAATATAGATGATATTGTGGATGATGTTCTGAGTGGAGATTTGACTCTTTGTGTTTTTGTATATTTCCTCCTCAGATTCTGACCGACACGTCTCTTCAGAAGGTGAAGAGGAACCAGAACTGTCTGGAGCCGTGTGTGCGACAGCTGGTGTCCTGTCTGGAGTCGGACATGGTGACACACACACACACACACACACACACACACACACACACACACACACACACACACACACAAGCCTCTGGAGGAAGCTAGCAGGACTTAGATTCTAGTTTTTGGTGGTCCGCAGTTTCATCTTACAGCTCTCTCCATAATGTCTTTGCTCTCTCAGACGCAGGAGGACGGTCCAGCCTCAGGTCCCTTCGTCCTGTCCAACCCCGTCACTCCGGCCCTGCAGGCGTTTCCTCGCGTCACCAACACATACGGCTCCTATCAGGTAACAAACATTTAGACTCTCCTGCTGCTGGAAAATCCACCCAGAGACTCTTAAGATCACAAAGTACCTCCTGGAGTGTTGAACATCACCGACTGATGATTTGAACTGAGGAGGAGGAAGTTACTGCATCACAAAAGGAAGTTCTCTTTCAAGTTTTCTCTTTCTTCCAGGACGCCAACATCCCGTTCCCTCGGACCTCCGGTGCTCGTTTCTGTGGCACCGGCTGTCTGGTTTACTTCACCCGACCAATCACCATGCACCGCTCTGCCCCTCCCACTGAGCCCACTCCCAGGTAAAAGTTTCCAATCAAGATGTCACTGATATGCTTTTATTGTGAATCCACAGGAAGTGGAGTTGTTTGGATCAGTTTGAAGTCGTGCAGACAGGTATATTTTTTTTCTTGTAATGGAGCTAGGCTTCCAGTCTTTGTGCTAAGCTCAGCTAAACATGTCCTGGACCTGTCTGTTTGTGCGTGTGTGTTCAGGTCCTTGTCAGCTCTGTCGGCCTATCACAGCGGAGTGTTGACTCCGATGAAGATGCGTTCAGAGTCTCAGAGCACTCTGCGGTTGTACAGCGGCAGCCCGACTCGCTCCGATAAAGACACCGTCTCCATCTCCTCCTTCTACTATAAAGAACGGGTGAGACACACACACACACACACACACACACACACACAGACTCTAGTTGACTTTGTTGACTGTTCACAGTCGCACACTCAGCGTTTGTCCCATTAACCCTTTCTCTACGTTTGGAGACGTCTCTCCAAACTGTATGGAAGTTCATTAAAGGCAAAACTACTGAGTGGAGCACAAAACAAATGTGACCACTAATCAGTCAGTAGGTGAAGATATGAGCACACAGGGAGAAATTCATGAGCTCAGAACAAGAATATTAGAATTTCAACAAATTATTATTTTTCAGGATCAGTCAGTCAATCAGTCATTTGTCATGAAAAACCCAAAGCGAGTTCCCAAGACAAGGGGCCTCCATCTAATTGCTTCTTTTATCTAAATCATTAAAATAATTTGATTCAATGTAAAATTCCTTATAGCAATATTATAATTTGTGACAAAGTTTCTGTTGACTGAACATATGGATCTAATTTAAGCACTCTGTGATTAGAGCTTTAATGATTAGTTGATTGATCGATTAGCCGATTAAAAGAAAATTAATCGTCAATTATTTGGATAGTTGATTCATTGATTCAGTCATTTTTTTCAGCAAAAATGTCAAATATTTGCTGGTTCCAGCATCTTAAATGTAAGGATTTGCTGCTTTTCTTTGTCATTTATGATAATAAATAGTAGATTTGGACTGAAGTGTTAGACAGTGTCTCCACCACCGTCATCAAAACACCAAATCAGAGATTTTCTTTTGGAACAATGTTGTTCATCCCTCCAGAGTTCAGAGGCAGAGAATCAGGCCAAGCAGCACTGAAGCTGTTCTGGTGGCACATGGTGATCCAACATCTTACTGAGACGCTTTATGTTGCTTTGTCCTTTAATTTGTTGCTTGTCTACATATTTCAAGTTAAATTTGTCTTGTTGTCCATCGATACTTTTGTCATTAATTAACTTCCATATAAAAGAGTAATGAGGGGTCATGGTGAAATAACAAGCGCCTGTCATTACCTCGACATGTTCTCGAGTGAAGCTCTGCCTCCTTCACAGTCCACGTTCCCAGCTAATACACTGAGCTGATGGGTAGTTCAGGGGGCCTGGGAACGTCGAGCGCCGCGAGCTCTTTCTCTTTCAGCAGAGTTGCACAGCTGATGACCTCGCTGATGTCTCGTGGTGATTTGGGATGGAAACGTCCTGTCCCTCTCTCTCACTGGCTGTCTCCCTGATGGGTTTCTATCTTTTTTTCTTGTGTTGTTTTTCTCCGGCCAATCACCTGCCCCCATGCTGCTGTGGGCCACTCCTCCTTCTTATTCTCCTCCAATCAGAAGCTTCCAATCTCTGCCTCCCGCCGCTGGTCTGTCCAAACCCTCCATGATTGGCCGGTACTGAGCTCTGTCCATCCGTCCCTCTTTTCTCTCAGCTCTCCCTCCGTTGCTCCTCCTCTCCTCGGGGCTTCTCCTCCATTCGGATTCTAACGTTTTTTTTGCATGTCACTGATTGGCTGACGTCTTGTCGACTAACACACACTGAGACATCATGTGTTCTGAATTTGAATTTCAAAGTATCAGCAGTGAATGAGGACATTTAGCAAAATTAGTTGTTCAGAGGTAAAGTTTTCGGTTTGAGTTCAGATGAAACAAACGAGCTACAACATGTTAATCAGTGAGCTTTAGAGTAGGTGTATTTTCTTTTCCGGACAGAGTCAGATGAACTGTTTCCAGTCTTCCATATTGCCTCTGTGCTGTAAACGTTAACCTCCACTTCATGACTCCTAGATCAGAAAGTGAGTGTTTGGTGCATTTGTTCTCCAGCAGCTCTGCTCTCTGTCATCCCGTAGCCGTCAGCAGGGGGACTAGCATTATTAGCTACCATCAGCCTTTGTGGTGGTCGCAGGAGACAGAAACAGTGAATAGCATCATTAGCTGAATTCACATTCTGAACATGTGACTCTACTGCCTGACTTCCTGTCTGCTGACCAACTGTGTCTAAAGCTTTTCATGTTCACTAATATTTAACATCATCAGGTAGGTTTCTGTGCTCCCCAGCACAACTCCACTCCACAACGTTTCAGGTAATTTGGCTGGTCAAGCTCCAGAGGAGTCTGTTAATAAACTGCAAACTAACCATGTGTTCACACTGCGAGACGAACAGCTTTGTTGATTCAGGACCCCGTCACTGATTTACACTTCACTTTGTAAAGTTCATCAACAGTTCAGTAATAACTGTGATCACTTTCAGTACAGGTCAACAACACAAACACAAAGGTTTTATCCTTCTGAAAAACAGCTGTTGTTCCTCTGAGTCACAAGACTTTTTGTCCCTTGAACAGACCGATAGTTTTCAGCTCCGTTCACTTGCTGCTGAGAGAAACTAATTTTCAAAACGAATCAAATTTTATAGGCGAGATGTTGCTAAAATTTGAGTACATTCATGGTCACCGGAGGATGAACCTTCATGATCTCGTTAAACCCTCGACTCTTCAGTTCGGTCTCCTCACTGAAGGACGTTTTCCTTTACAGTCTGAATCTCTGTCCACCATCAGTCAGTGTCTTGCAGTGTGAACAGTCTCTTATCGTAATTTGTCATCCAGACCACTTTTAATCAGGTGGTGCTTTGTCTCCTCTGGGCCTGCTGTCTCCCTCCTCCTCCTGTCTGTCTGTCTGTCCATCAGAAATCCCGCCGGTTTAAGACGAAGCGAGAGGGGACAGACTACGGCAGCCGTCCCATCAAACTGGCAGGAAAAGTCATCATCCAGGAGATCTCGTGTCTGCTGCCCGTCCACAAAGCTCTGGGAGAGAACTACATGTGAGAGACCAGACTGTAACACAAACACTCACTGACTCACTCACCGTTTGATTCATGGAGCTCATTGGGACAATGCACAACCTGACAGGCAGAACACTGGGCAAAGATATTCCTCTAGAAATATCTACAAACGTACTGTGACATCATAGAGACAGTTGACAGTATAAGTTCTGAATCTGTACATGTTGACTCACAGTAAAAATATCTCAGATGACGTTTGTCTATATATTTAGTTTTGTATATACTACATACTGTTTACTATAGTCTCTATGTTCATATAGGATTTATATGAATTCATGTTAATGAAATACGTTGGTGTTTTCTGCCCTGCTCAGTCTGAACATGAACGACATCCAGGAAACGTGTCAGAAGAACGCCGCAGCAGCGCTCATAGTTGGACGCAGAGACGTAGCAAAGGTAACGATTTTATCTTTTATATTACTTTCACTTCTCAAAGCAGCCCGGTCTCGCACAACAAGGTCTCCTGATGGTGGCGCTATAGCTATATGAACGATCTGAAATTCATTTTTCAACTTGTTTCATCCACAGCAGCCTGATTTGAAATGTGTGGAAATAATTAACATTACATCAACAACAATCAAATAGAAATATCTCATACGACAGAAATATCTGTGCATGTGTTTGCTGTTTGTTTTCCTCTAATTGTACAATGTAAAGAAGTTCCCGTCAAATAGTTTCTGTGGTCGTTCAGTCTCAGTCTCGTTCAATCTGAAAGATTCAATCGTGCATGAAGGCCAGTGTCAGACCTGATACCTGACTTACAGTTCAGAGGTTTTTACTGTACAACACTGAGAAAACACTCAGTAAATGTGTCGTGGATGTTTCATTTAGATTATGAGAAACACGAGAATCCATCAGAGTCAAACCATAAATTTCCTTTTTCTAAATGCTGAGCTGAAGCTGATGATCAATCTTGGCCTCAGTATCTGTATTTGTGTGTGCAGGTGTGGGCCCTGGCATCTGCAGCCACCAGTCAGGACCTGAGTCCAGACTCAGACCCGGACACAGAGACCCCCTGGGCCAGACATCCGTTTGGACGCCACCTGCTGGAGACTCTGTGAGTTTGTTTCCTCCAAACAGTTTTAATGAGCTGAAGCTTCATGTCTCAGCCAGTAAATCCTCAGAAACTCCTGTCACACTGCGATGGGAAATATTAACTCAACTGTCCAGTGAGTTTGACTTGAAATTCACCTCACAAAGTGACTTTTCCACTCCCGGACCCAAAAACCAACTAAGTAACTGTCAGCTAAAGGGCGGGGCGGCTGTAGCTCAGGTCCAGCAATCAGAAGGTTGGTGGTTCGATCCCTGGCCCCTGCAGTCTGCGTGTCGAAGTGTCGTTGGATAGAAGATACTGAACCCCACATTGCCCCCGAGGGCTGTTCCATTGGAAGGAGAATTGAAATTGTCTTTAGTCTTTAAGGTCAAAGAATGGAGAAACCACCCTGGACACTGAAGGGAGCGTTACTGTAGCAGCAGGATAAAATGTCTTTAAAAGTGCTGCATAGGGAGGCACAAACTAAGAGTCGCTGTGTTGAATGAAATGATAGTTAAATGATGAGAGGAGTTCAGGAGCCAAACTAAAGCTCTGTGTGTCTGTGTGTCAAACCTTCCAGTCTGGATCACTACAGTCACATGAGTGACGTTCAGACTCTGGCCATGTTGTGCAGCGTGTTCAGAGCTCAGGCTCCAGCTCCAGACTGTTACTCTCTGTATGGACATCATCCATCACGCTCCTCCATGTTCCCGCCTCAACACTCACGATACGTAAGTCCTGACTGGGTCTGATCTAAACTTCAGTGAGGTTCGTTCATTTTGTGACCTCTTCAGCCAGATAGGAAGATCGGTTCAATCTCTCTTTGTAAATTTCCCCACTGTGGAACGAATAAAGGTATGTCTTATCTTATCTTGAGCTTAGCACAGACTGGAATCGGGGGAAACCGTTAGCCTGACTCCTCCCTGTGAATTCTTTTGGTTTTTGTCTAACTGTCCTCAGTCTGATATTTTTTCAGCTCAATCTCAAGTCTGACTTCTTATTTTCACAATTTAACAAACTACAAAGCTGCCAGGCTTTAATCGAGATCGTAACAAAGAGTTTCACTGTTTACACGCATGAATACAGCAGAAAGAAGAGATGAAACTTTAATAGTCTGTTTCGACGTAAACTGAATATTTATTCCAACTTGTTTTTGCACTTTTTTCCTTCCATATTACAAAGATTTAATATTGTGTGTTGTTGACTCAGCCCAGCTACACCTCCAGCTCCGTCACCTCAGGCTCGTGCTCCAGCACCTCTGACTCCATCACTACAACCACCTGGAACACAGGTGAGACACCACAGCGCCACAAACAGGCTGACTGCTGTACTGCATCACTGTTTACCATGTCTGGATTTTAGATTTCTCTCCACCCAATCAGATGTTTTATTGTTTGTAGGTCGAGACTCTGAACACGGCAACCCGTGGGGTGAATCCTCCCCTGACGACTATCGCTATGGAAACCAGAGTTACACAGATCCGCGGGAACGAGAGCGAGAACAACACGACATGAACAAGAGGTGACGCAGCTACACAGACCTTTAAAGAGGGCGGTGGGAGAGCTGGTGTGACTGCTTTGTGTTTCATGAGCAGAACTCTGATGTCATTTCCTTTCGTCGCGCAGACTGCTGGACCCTACCAACATGCTGCAGTTTGATGACTTTAAGAAGTGTTATGGTGAAATCTTGTACCGCTGGGGTCTGAGGGAGAAAAGAGCGGACGTGCTGAAGTTCGCCTCCTGCCCTCCTGAACCTCACAAAGGCATCGGTACGTTGTCCTCCTGATATTCACTCCACACACCTCTGCTGATCGATCCCCGCATGCTTACATATGGAAAGAAAAGTGGAATTCTCTGTTAGCTCCATCAGCTCGTAGCTCGCTAAAGTCCAATTTACAGACAGACACCCGACTGTATGTTTACAATATTCAGAAACGGTCTGACTTGCATATAGTGCGTGTAACACTGTGTTAACATTGAGAGGAACAACAAAACAGAGTCCGATTCTCTTGTATGTGTTCACATACTTGGCCATTAAAGCTGATTCTAAGTCGACGCCCCATGAAGATGTCTGGATTTTCAGCAGATTGTTATGAAGCGTCTGCTCGACTGGAGCATCTCTGATCTCGTCATAGAGACGCTGTGGTGTTGCTGTTACTGAGCCTGTGCTCTGTGTCGTCTCCCTGCAGAGTTCGGTGTGTACTGCTGTCACTGTCGCCGTCAGGCTCGTGGTACTCAGTGTGCCGTCTGTAAGCGTCTGACCTTCCAGTGTGCCATCTGTCACGTGGCCGTACGCGGCTCCTCCAACTTCTGCCTGAGCTGCGGTCACGGAGGACACACCAGTCACATGATGGACTGGTTCCGCCGGCAGGACGAGTGTCCGGCCGGCTGCGGCTGCCACTGTCTGCTGCAGAGCACCTTCTGATACAACACAGACGCTCTGCAGACTAAAACCAACGCACCTCCTGACGCTGGACGGGTCTGATCAGTCAGGTCTGAGGTACATTAGTCTGATCTGAGCCTCTGATTCAACAAATTAACTATGTACACATGTAAAAATGTTGTTCCTGGTTCAGTTTCTACTAAAAAAAAACAAGCCATTGTGTTTCTCCTTATTAATGTCTGACTTTTAAAAGAGGCAGTTTTGTGCCTTCTTGATCCTGGCGTGCTCGTTAGCGGGCGGCGACGGAGGAAACCTCTCTGGTCTGTTCATTGTTAGTTCTCCAGATCAGAGTGGCCAATGTAATTGTACTCAAAGGCCTAAGTGTCATTTCACATAAAGACTGTTGTGATGTAAAAAAATTCTTAAGTTAATAAATATTTTAGTTGTTTACTTTTCAAATACACATATTCACTGACATGCAGGTATTCCCAGTAGGAAGTTACTCATAAAACTCAGAGAATCAACGACTCCATCATGTGAGGGAGGATTTTCAGGTGAGACAGCTGCGCAGAGAGATGGCTGCAGGAGTCCATGATCGAGTCGAGTGTCTGTGGTTAGTTCACGTGTCTGTAATCATGTTGGCATGTTCCATTTGAACTGGGAAGTCACAAAGATGGTGCTTGTGAACAACTTAAAGTAGAAACCACCCACAACAAAAACAAGCTTTCAAAAGGAAAGACTGTTTAGTTAACACGATATATAAAAGACAAGACCAAACTAAAGAATAAACACACTAACACACACGCTCTCTCTAGAACTAACACGACCACAGGCTGGTAAACACTCGCAGTACTGCACCAAGTAAACCACTACACAGCCCCGGCCTCCTGAACCAGGTGGGATCTGAAGAAGCAGGAGACAATCTCTGCTCAAAGAAAACACTTGCTTATACCATAAGTCAGTTACCTAAACACCCAATTTCCTTTTTTGATCCTGGACGAGCCCTTAAATTGTTGCGTCCCAGAGAAAGCCTCTAGAGGACGCCAGCAGGACTTAGACTGTTATCAAAATGTAAATATCATCCCAGACACCTGCCTAAGTGTCTATAAGCAACATGTCAAGTCCCTACCAGCTGCTGCTCTGAGGCCGACCTCTGACCTCCTGGACAGGAAGTTACATTAAAGGTGGGGGTTGTGGTCGGTATCTGGACGGTGATTTGAGCCGACAGAAGACGCACTGGGTCAGCAGCTCTGAGCTCTGTAGTCTGTAGACAGGGAATGGCTTTCCACACTCCTCACACTGGAATCACAGACACATTTCTGTCAGTATCAGAAACAGAAATACAACTATGGAGTCGCTCAGTCGTCATGAGGTCAACAACGATTAATATTTGATATAATTAAACGTACGTTGGATTCAGTAGTGTACAGTAAAGGCAACATGTATGAACAAATAATGGAGGCAGTGAAGGGCTCTGACCTCGAGGATGTGGATTCCTGTTCCTTCAGTCCTCATCGTCTTCATGACTTCTGGGATTTCCTCCATGTTCTCTATGTTCCACAACCTGACAGTCGTGTCCTACAGAGACACAGCAGACCCACAACTCTGATACTGCAGTTTCTCATCAGCTCATGAACGCACCACTTATGGACATCTGTGTTACTCTACAATGCATCAATCAACTTCCACATTTACTTCACTGATTAGGGAGCAGTAATTTTGCAGTTTAACCTAAAAGCACGAATGAGTGTTTGTGAAATCAGGTCAACCTGAACACATCAACACCTAAAGCTCAGGACACAGCTGAAGACGAGCTGAAAGCTACAAAGACAAACCAACATAAAGACTTCTTTCCACCCACTTGCACAGTTGTTTTAGCGTTTGACAGTCAAAAAGGAGCAGAAACCCGACAACAGTGTAAATACACCAGACAACATACTGAACCCACTGGTCAGTCACACTGGAGCTCGGGAGGTAGACGACCCCACAAATCCCACAAGAACGCCAACGCCAACGGTCACACCCTCACGTACCAAAACAAATATGGCCACCAACCAGCAGCTTGAAGAGTTTATACTCAGCGACACTTAAGATATTCTTATAGAGAATGACGGGCAGCGACCGGGGCAGAAGACTCTTTACATGACAAACACTTTGTGACTTTATCTGCAGACTCCCAGACTGGAACAGCCCAGGTCCACCGGGTCCCATCAGTTGTCTCGCCCAAATCGGATTCATCATTGGAGATACAGTGTTAATGTGTGTTCACACCTTAAAACATACAGACTTGCAGCATTTTCCCAAACCCCCTGGAAGGCCTTCAAATTAATGCCCACATTTCAGAATGTGGCAGGATTTCCACTAATCGTGGGGCCTGGTTCTGAATATGTTGTACACAGAAGAACTAGTCTTGTTTGAGAGGCTCCTGAAAGATTCCCAGAGAAAGACACAACGCTGATACACCTGAAAGTGTTTAACATGAACAATCGAGATCAGGTCAGATTAGCTTTAGTGTGACAGTGATCATACTGATGATGAACAGAGAGGACTGATACCTTAGATGCAGAGGCCACCAACTTCCTGTCAGCACTGACTGACACATCTGTCACCCAATCACTGTGGCCCTGTGACAAAGAATACAAAAAACAAATATGATAAAATAGCACATGATGCCTTTCATTTCAAAATGATCAGTGCTGAGCTGTGAGTTTAATCACCTTCAGGATGAGAGTCTGGCAGAGGGAGGACATATCCCAGAGAGCAACAGTCCTGTCATAGGAGCCAGACACCAGCAGGTTTGCTGTGGAGACATGAAAAAACAAAGTCTCTAAAAATGTTTTCATGAAACTACAAAATAATGTTTTAGGTCATAGTTAGCTGCTGTATTATATTTCCTGCAAAGTTTCTTTTAAGGGAATTCATCTGCCATTAAACTCAACACAATAAATGAACGAACTTTATTATTGTGTGATGCATAAAACTAAAGTAAAATGAGCAAGTTTTCTACCTTTAGAAAGTAATTTCCCCCAGTTTGCTATAACCCCCAAATTCACTCTCAGTGTCCTGCTTCAGAGGGTGTCAGTTAAACCCTGCAGTAGGAAGAAGAAGCTGAGCTCTAGTCCTGACCCTCGGTCACTGCTGCTGCCTTGCTCAGAGGTCTCACCGTCAGCAGAGAAGCTGCAGGAGCTCACGCTGCCTTCATGGCCTCTCTGCAGCGTCGTCCCGCCGTGAGATCGAAACCCACCGGCCTGCAGGTCCCACAGCCTCAAACTTTTATCCCATGATGCCGTGCACAGAAAGTGCCCGTTGGCGGTGAAGCAGCAGTCAGAGACAACATTGCCATGGTTACTGGGAGAGAGACAGGAAACAACAGCAATGCAGGAAGACAGAAGAAGAAACAAACATGTTCATTTAACTCACATCAATTGTTCTTGATAGGTTGTCAGACGCCATGTAAAATGGCAGATTGTCATTTTAACACTTTGGTCATTGAACAGACAAACAATTAAACAATTTAATTCAACAATTAAATAATTATTATAGCATGTTAATCAGTGAACTTTAGAGGTGCTGGTAGGTGGAGTCAGGCTAGCTGTTTCCTCCTGTTTCCAGTCTTTATGCTAAGCTAAGCTAAGCAGCTGCTGGCTGTAGCGTCATATTTAACAGACAGACATGAGAGTGGAATCAATCTGAACATCTAACTCGAGTAAAGACCACATGTGATAAAGTGTCTCTGGTGTGTTTGTCACCTGTCGATGGACACGGTAGTTTTCTGAGCCAGTAGGTCCCACAGTTTGATGCCCCGGTCTGCAGACACTGTGGCCACTCGCTGGCTGTGAGGGTCGAACCGACACCGCGTGACGGTGGAGCGGTGATGATCTGGGGGAGAAAACAAACGCACCTTCACTAACTGACAGTGTGAACAATCCAGACCGTGTGTGTTCTAGCTGCACTGCTGTCGTACCACTGACAAGATGCAGCGTCTGTCCGCTGGCTGCATCCATGATGTAAACGCTGTTCTGTGGATCTGCAGCACAAACAAGCAGCCGACCGTCACACGAGGAGCTGCAGGAGGTCAGCAGGCCGGCCTGCCTCCACCTCCACTGGGCAACAAGAGCGAGATGATCAATCAGACTCGTACTTTACTTAAAACTTATTTTAAATTATGAAAGTCTCAAATAATAAACTGAAAACTAGATGTTAAGAGGAAGATGAGCTTTGAACCAGAAGGTTGTTTTGAAAACTGGTTTGAATCTCTGGTCTGGGCTCAGCAACAACTGCAGAGAAAAAAAGAATCACCAGAGTCTGTCCTGTCTCCAGGTCTGAGACCGCCATCGTCTTATCCCAGGAGACTGTAACCATCCTGACAGACAGACAGACAGATTCATTCAGCACCGATTCTATCAAATCATTTACAGATAACTTTAGAAATCCTGTGTAATGGAACATGTAATTATCTGTGTTTCTCTCAGTGTCGGGCTAATTAACTTGTTGGGTAATAAACTTTTACTCCTTGTGTCTGTCTCACACATTCTTTTTTTCACTCTTTAAAGTTTGTTTATAAAGCACTTTGAAACTGCCTTGGTGTATGAATCGTTGGTCGGGTTACAGCTGGAGGCTGTTTATCTATTGTAAGCTGGTTGTGCACCGTGCAGCTGTATCCTCGAGGAAAACATTCATAGTTAGTCTGAGTTTTCCTCTGCTGTTGACTGATAAATCTAAATTGATCTATAATCTAATAAAGGTAAAGAAAACACTGTTGTGGTGAAGAGTTGTTGTCAGGTGAGACTCACCTGTTGCTGTTTGGGATCAGAGCGCACTCAGTGATGGTTTTACCGTGAACTTTATCAAACACCCTCAGAGGTCTGCTGCTCTTCACATCCTGCACAGGTCAAAGGTCAACAGTAAATCAAGGCTAACATCACAGCCAGCTAGCTGACAACTGAGTATGAAACACAGCAGTCAGGATCTGCCGACTGAATCAACATGGAGATGAAAAAAACAGGAAACTGCTGAAGTGGTTCAGTCAAAGTTTTTACAGACTGATGAAGACCACAGAGAAGAGCGTTAACACGATCTGACACTTTCTATGGGACTGTGTAGTGTCTGTGTAGACACAAGGTTTTCTAAATGAAATGTAATCAAATCCGTCTACAGACTCAATCTAATCAGCGCAGCTCTACTTCAAAATCTCATGGATTCGACCGTAACCTAATGTGACTGAAACAGGATGGAAGGTACATCAAGGGCACAAATCCCAGAATGCTCCTCTCTCTCAAAATCCAATCCTCAGACTGTTTATACAGATCCAATCAAGCTGAAACAGGCTGGTGACCGGTAGGTTGCAGGTTTGATCCCCGGGCCGTCAGGATAAATCTGTGTGGGGGAAGTGAAAGGGGAGCACTTGCCACTCCTCATTGCCACCACTGAGGTGGACTTCATCGAGGCCCTGAACCCTGGACTGCTCCAGTGGAGCTGCTGAGGTTCCACATCATCAGACTGTGGGTGTAGGGGACAGTAACTGTGTTCCTGAACAAGAGCCGCACTCCCTGAACAGACTGAAGAAATAAAGGCAGCAGTAGAGGAGTTTACCCAGAGGATGGCGCTGTGGTCTGAGGAGCAGCTGAGGATGCAGCTGTCGTTGAAGCAGAGTCGAGCGGCGGTGACGGTGTCGCTGTGACCTCGTAACACCTTCACCTGAACCTGCAGACACACAAACACACCACAGTCACATGACCATAGAAATGAAACATCTCACCAGAACAATTTGAAAGATGTTCGTGGCTTTCAAATATGCTCTTTAAAAATGTATGATATTATATTTAAATCATTCTGCCTCATATTTGATACTTAACATACATTTTGCTGATATTTATGTAATTACATTTTGAATGTTGGACTTTCACTTGTAATTAAGATTTTTTTAAAACATTGTGGTTGTATCCTTCCTCCACCAACCACAATATAAATACTATTGCAATAATCATAAGAAGCCTTATTCCTGTAATTACAACAAATATTACTGTCATATATACAGTATAATACTAAAAAGCTTAGACGTCCCAGCTGTTGATGAGTTTTTAGGCCTTTATACTTGTTTTTAATCCACTGGTGCTAATTTCCTTTTCACTTCCAGACTTTGAGTTTAGAAAGTTCTTTATGCTCCTCAGACACAGTGTTACTTTGACACACAGCACAAAGTGTTAGGAAATAACGGTTTTGGAAGATCCGTAATAAAAGAAATATTAATTCCATTCACTTAAACAGCAGAAACACCAAATAAAAGTCAGCATGTAAGAATTATCAGGACAATATAAATCAAAAGTAAAAGTACTAAGTACGGTGTTATTAATTCAATTAAATTCTATTTTATTTGAATGGCACCAAATCACACCAGAAGAGAACAGAACACACAGAGCAGGTCCAGACTGAACTCTTTATAATATGACTTATAGAGACCCAACAGTTCCATCAGGAGCGGGAACCTGGAGACAGAGGAGGAAAAGCTTCCCTTTAACAGACAGAAGCCTCGAACACAACCAGACTGTAGCTGTAGATTATTGGATCATTACGTTAAAGCAGTTTTTGATGTTCTAGTTGGTGCAGATGGAGCCAAATTCAGCCTCCATTAAACAAGTAAAACAAAGTAACGTCGCGTTAACATTGTACTTGAGTAAATAAAATTAGTTACTTTTTCCTCCATATTTTCCTTCAATTGACGTTAAACTGTCTCTGCTGGCTGAAGTTAGCCTCGAGCTCCTGACCTGAGAGGCTCCTCAACACATCCTCCTCCTCCTCCTCCTCCTCCTCCTCTTCTCCTCCTGGAGGCTCCTCAACACATAAAGGGTCGATGTCTTTCGACGCCATTTCAAAAACCTTCAAACTAAAAACTTAGTTAAAACAAACACTTCCGCTCTGCACCGCCGCTGTTACCATAGAAACGGCCGCGATGGTGCCTTCAGGAGCCGCCGGACGTCCGACAACTTCACGTGTGAAGAAACTGCTCTGTGAGAAAACAAGTTTCCTGCCTCCTCATTTATTGCTCACCTTTTCTTTCTCCTTCCCTACGTTCTCCTTACGTTTCCTGACAACACTGCTCATCAGTAATAACAGAACACATCAACGTCAAATGACAAACATTTTATTATTGAAAACAAGAGCAACGGGTCATCAGAAATGAAGTGAGTGAAAACAAGGGTCAAATCAACAACGTGGTATTTTCAGGATGGTCGTCCTCACAGAGGACACACGTCCTGCTGCTTCACCAGCTCTGACGGGACTGGACATTCTTCAGTCTGGAAGGAGACAGACACAGAGAGAGAGACATGTCAGACAGACAGAGAGAGAGAGACATGTCAGACAGACAGACAGAGAGACATGTCAGACAGACAGAGAGAGAGACATCAGACAGACAGACAGACAGAGAGAGAGACATGTCAGACAGACAGAGAGACATGTCAGACAGACAGAGAGACATGTCAGACAGACAGACAGAGAGAGAGACATATCAGTCAGACAGACGGAGAGAGAGAGAGACATGTCAGGCAGACAGACAGAGAGAGACATATCAGTCAGACAGACGGAGAGAGAGAGAGACATGTCAGGCAGACAGACAGAGAGAGACATATCAGTCAGACAGACGGAGAGAGAGAGACATGTCAGACAGACAGACAGACGGAGGGACAGACATTCATAAGAAATACAGTAAAACATTTAAAATGTTTGAAAAGGATAAAACATTGAAATGAAACAAACTGGTGGAATGTTTGATCAGACTTCTAGTCTGGTTACTTATGACCAGACATTTCCTTGATTTAATCTATCGTTGTATTAATTTAATATTTTTAGGTAAATTGGGCTGCTGCTTGCGTTCAGACGTTGAACAGTGAATATGTGCAAACTCAAAAAAACAGTTCATAACCTGAACATTAGTGTGCATGTCAACGACTTCACTGATGCACTGGAAAAGGTCGGATCATTTTTTAAGACAATGTTTCCACAGTAAAAACAGAGTCAAGAAAATATGATATCACCACATACTAAATTTTTCTTGCACTCCAAAAGTTTTTGAGCTGACTTGTGCTTCACTTTCTGCTATTGATGCATCCAACAGATAAAATGATATCAGGACTGACGTTGACTGAATTCATGCACTGAATGAAACGCACATTATTCACAGAAGGCTACAAGCGCAGCAGGAGCGATGCTACATGTTTAAACTCTGATGCTCTTCTGTATCAGCGTTTAACAAACAAAAGTTATTCTATTTCATTATTTACTCTGACCAGTTCTATTCGTACTTGACGGTTTGTACAGTGACCTCTGACCTTTTGAGCAGCTCCTCTGTGGACGCCTGTCCAGCTTCATCATCGCTGTCGTCATCGCTGTCCTCTGAGCTGCTGTCTGACACCTCCTTCTTACTCTTCTTCTGCTGCTGCTTCCCTTTGTGTTTATGCTTCTTATGTTTCTTCTTCTGGACAAAAACATGACCATGAAGTCAGAAGAAGAATCAAACAGTTGAGAGAATGAGCCATTTGATTTTGTTCTTTTGTTTTCTACCTTCTTCTCCTTCTTGTGTTTGTGCTGCTTCTTGTTCTTGTGTTTCTTCTCTTTGTTCCTCTTCCTGGGTTTCTCCTCCTCACCAGGGGAGCAGATGGAGGTGGCACCTCCTCTATCTGAACAGGGGAGCGACAGGCAGAGTTTAGTCCACTGTTTCTAAAAAGATGTATTTTGTCCCCATTTCCTCCTGTTTGTTTGATAAAAACGACAGTGAGCGGCTGAGCCAGGCTGATGGTGACAAAGCTGACATCATGTTTGTGTCAGAGATGATCCACTCCAACTCATGTAGTGATGAAAATGATGTTTTCTGAATAAAACCCTATTTTATTGAAGTTCAAATTGTGTGTTTTAAAATGTCTTTGATAGCTGTTCCATTCATATTGCTGTTATAATTGTACTGAATCTTATTATTGTCTTAATAAAGTGACCTCTCTCTCTTGATAGAGCAGCTGAAGGAGGCGGCAGCTTCGGACCAAACTCCTCCTCTTCACGTGTCGAGTTCTGAGACGAAACCACCGCTTTGAAAGAGAACAAAGACCATGAACAGTTGGAATCATACAATGATCGATACAATCATCGTTAATCTTCAACCACCTGCTGAGTTGTTGTTGAGTTTACAAGGTTATAACATTTTCTGCTGCTTCAGGCTGCAGATTTATACTTTATTTTAAGTTGAGGCTCCTTCACGCTGGGTGATTTTGTGCCGCCCCAGAACAAAGTTAAGAAAAGCAAATGAATTCACAGCAAATGAATCTCGCTCAGTTGCGATCACATGACCAAGCTCCTGCACTCAGGTCACGTTATGGAGAAGCTCAGTGAACAGATAAGAAAGTGGATCTTGAATTTAAATGACCTAACAAAGATGTGTGTTTCTGGCTGTTCTCACCTGTCTGGTGGCTGGATGTGACAGTGGGGGAGGTGACGGAGGAGGTGACGGGGGTGATGTTGAAGAGGTTCAGCGGCTGAGGTTCATCCTCCTTTGTGTCATTCACGTCTTCCTCATCGTTGCTCTCTCCCTCTGATGAAGAGGAGGATTTCTCATCAGAGGAACCAGCGAAGATGGCTTTGAACAGATCCATGGGAGGCCTGCTCTCCTCCTCCTCCTCCTCCTCCTCCTCCTCCTCTCCATCGCCTTCTTTCTTCTTGTCTGAGCTCTGCTGATCCACTGACTTTGTCTGCATGAACAGAGCACAAGGTCAGATTTTCATTATCACACTGCCACTCTCCAGAGGATAAACCCTTTAGATTCTCAGTGAGTTTGGTCACATGCTCTGAACACTCCACCTCTGTTCTGTTGTCTGGAGTTTGATTGTTGGTGCTGGTGGAGGCAGGTGGAGCCTGTACAGAGGTTTCTTCCACTTTTTTCTCAGTTTGGTTTCGTGCAGCACTGAGCAGCTCGCTCAGTGGATCATTCTTTTTCTTCTCCTCCTCCTTCTTGTCTGAAACATCCCACCGAGATTTCTTCCCAGGCTCTGGAGGCTTTGGAGGAGCTGAGGAGAGCAGGAGGAGGAGGAGGAGGAGGAGGAGACAGAGGAAGAGCTGAGGAGTCAGTACAGATCCAATAAGTCTGATATATTTAAGATATCAGTAACTTTTCAGTAACGCTCCGAGCTGTCAACCTCACCTGTCTGTGGAAACCAGGAAGTAAATGAACTTACCTGATGTCTCTCGGCTCTCAGTCACAGTCAGGAAGTTGAAGACTGAAAACTTGTCCCTCTTTACCTTCGGCAGACCAACCATACCAGACCTGTCGGACCAACACCAGGTAAGTTTCAGCAACATTCAGGTGTAGGTGTGTGTGTGTGTGTGTGTGTGTGTGTGTTGTACCCGGGGTAGGGGTCAGGGATGTTGAACCTCTTGCAGAGCAGTTTGTCAGGATGCCACTCGAACGTTTCTCTTGTCAGTTTTCCAAACATCTTCATTTTTACAGCAGCCTGTTTGTCATCCACGTCTCCCTGACAATCAAACAACCACAAACAGCAACACAGATTTACAACCAAACTCGGCCAATTCAGCTGAGAAAGTTGTGCAAAGGAAGGATCCAACATAATAATGGAAACCTCCCTGCAGTGAAGACCGGCAGGGAGTTAAAGGGTCAATCCCACAGAACACATTAAAGACCAGTTTACTTAAATATAATGCTTTTGAACATTAAAATATGTTATAACTTATTCTAGTAGACACCTAAATGAAAATATGAATATAATCTCTAGTGTGGAGTCTGACCTATACTAGAGACTAAAATTCAGGATTTCTCTACTGCTCAGATTTGGACTGTTCTGTTTTTGATCTGCAGAAGAACAGGAAATGCTCGACTACTGTTTCAATCAGTCATTTTTGCAGCAGGTCAACAAACACGAGTATTCTGGTCCAGACTGACTTCCTACCTCCTGGTCTCTGCAGACATCCACGCTGTCGTCGTCCTCCAGGTGTTTGGCTCTGGTGAAGCGGGAGGAGAGCGACGAGGAGGTGGGTCGATACAGGATGGAGGCTCGGACAAACTCCTCCCTCTCCCTGCTACGCTCCCACTCCGTCAGCCCCGGGTCCAGACTCTGCTCCAGGGCGTCTGACACATACGGAGAAGAGATTTACATTTGATTTCAGCTTCAGTTCTAATGTCCCCTGGATCCAGCTCTGTCCCGGCTGCCCGTATTTATTGGCAACTGACCTAAAATTAATACCGTAGGATACATTTCATGTCTAACTGACTTTACAGCAAAACTATTTTTTTGTGTTTGTAAGTAAGGAGAGAAAGAGAAACAAAGGAGAAAGAGTCTTCATGCTACTAAATGTCTTCTTTCTTCTCTTTTCAGTTCAAAAACAACAAAACTGCTTTACAGGCAACATCTGGTCTGTGGTGGGACAGAGACACCCTCCACCTTCACTGAGCAGTTGAATCTCGCTGGAGCTTTAGATTTACACACTGGAGGCTGTTCAGGAAAAGTTTTAGGTGAGAAAAACAGCAACAACAAAAAGCTGTGTTTTTAAATGTACCCAGCTTAATGTGAAGGTCCACTGTCATCAGGACATACAGCTCAACGTGGCAGAGAAACAAACAAGTAAAGTTCAACAATAAAACGCTTCTTACCACATCTAAATGAACATGTATTCAGACTGCTTGTAAAAAAACATGTCAGAAAACTCTAAACTCTACTGCTGCTGCTGAAGAGGCAGCAGGCAGCGTGATGGGACGTGTAGGACAGAGCCTCCTACCTTTGTCTCCCTGCTTCAGCCGGTTCAGGTACAGCTCGTAGCGCGCCTGTTTGCTGGGGTTCTTCTCGAATGGTCTGAAGGTCTGTGAGGAGGTCTGGACGCCTCTCCACGCTGCCAGAGCCTCCTGCTGGAGGCCGGAGGAGGCTGCGCTGCCCACAGCCGCCGCTGCCGATCTCACCCCCAGCTGCAAGGTATCGCGGGAGTCCGGGGTGCTGGTTTTGGTGGAGGGCACATTGGAGGAGTTGCGGAGGTTGAGTAGTCGCTCTCTGTCTTCAGGCCTCAGCAGCTCCATGACTGAACTGGGACCTGATCAGGATTCAGGACAGTTACAGGAAGAAGGAGGAAAGTTCTGCTGATTCCTCGGACCAAAGAAATGTAGCAGTAAAGATTTCTTATATAGATATCTCACAGATATAGAAACCAACCATTCCTTCTAACTATTTTTTTCCATCAGTTAATTTGCTGGAAAACAACTTTTATACATCTCCTTTGTACAATACACAACTGTTATATATTCACTTTTGGTATGTTTGATACTGTTGGTCTAACTGAATAAAGTACAGATACACAATTTTCCGTATTATTCCAAATAATTTCTTGATTAATCATTTAGTCTGTAAAATGTCAGAAAATAATGAAAATCACATTACATTTTCCCAAGAGTCGAAGGCAACATCTTGTTGGAGAAATTCTGATCCTTTATGCTCTTGATCTTGTGAAGTATTCTATATGTTCACGACATTGTAACCTCGAGTGCCCTGTGATATATGTTGTTGCTTCATGACGACAGACACTGTAAATATCAGAGAGGGACGGGGCACCCTGTTCCTCCCTTAAGGTAATCAGAGTTGTCTTCCATTCTTTATGATAAGCTATAAACTTTGTCTACTATTATTATCATCTGGCATTACAAGAGCCTCCTGTGAATTCTGTATCCTGGAACAACACTTGCACTGCAGACTCTGTGTGTAACTTGTTCCCTTGCTGCAAGAATAAACAACCTACTCTTGTGATCTTCAGACGCTGTTCCTGAGTTGGTTTTTCAGTTTTCACAACACATCTTTAAATGTCTGAACCAAGGGTGCAAAATTTAATTATTCAGTGTATTTGATATAAAAAAAAGCTGAAAATCTTAATATTTGAGGAACTGCAACCAAAGATTTAACTTTTTTGCTCAAAAATTACTTTATTGATTAATTGATTATCAAAATAGTTGCAGATTAATTTCCTGTCAATCAACTAAATGATTAATCAACTAATCATTGTAGCTCTACTCGAATGGTTCATTCAGTAACAACCAGATTTAGATACATGTGCACATATGAACACAGAGACATTTTTTTTAATGAAATGACTTTAAATGTGTTTCCAATGAGCCACTATTTAAGTTTCTACTAAAAATGGGACATACGTAACGTGGTAAAGCTCTTTGTAACTTTGTTTTCAAAAGTGCTGTATAAACTATTATCATTATTATTAGTTTTTCTTTCAGTCCAGACTTGTAAACCATAAGAGTGAAAACAGCTCAGATTAATAAATGTCGGTGGGACTCCACACTGTTGATTCTTACTCTACCTTGCAGGGCGTCTTCTCCCAGCAGCGTCCTCCTCTGACCCGAGTCCAGCTGGTGGCGTCCTTCTTGTTGGGGCTCCTCTTTGACCATGTGGCCCCTGGAAGCCCTCAGAGCTTCAGCCAGAGCGGGACTGACCCCAGAAAGACCCGAAAGGTCAACTGATGAACGGAAACGACGGACCGGACGATAGTCACTCGGCAGAGAGGGGGGAGGGAAGATCTACAGACGGACAGAGAGAGACAGAGACAGACAGTTAGATGAGTGAAGGAATTGATTTCAGATCCAGACAGCAACAGGTGATAATAACTTTGAAACTGCTCACTGTTTTTTCTACAGCTGGTCTTTGGGCCAGAGTGAATCCCTCCAGGATTTTACCGAGGTATGACGCATCTTTGCTTTTGTCTATAAACAAGAAAAACATTGTACAAATTATAATTTTTCCAACTTTTTTTAAATGGACGTTTTACAGGGTTAAAGTTGCAGTTCATGGTCAGACAACATTTAACAACACATGTTTTCTGGTTTAGCCGAAATGATGTCATCATCAAAACATCAGACATGAAACACATGAATGGTGAGTGACAAAATGTGTGAGGTTGTTCAAATAAAGTACCTCCAGCAGAGGAAGAAGAAAAAACAAGCTAAACCAGCTTGTTGCTTTGAACAGCTTTCCTTTTCAAATGTAAAAGTCTTAATTGTGACATGTTGAGTGTGTCTTAACATCTCAGTGCTTTTGTGTTCTTATTTATTTAGCCAATGAATGAATTATCAAAAACTTTACAGGAATATGTCTGAATATTCTCCAGGTCTCTTCTCAGGCTGTCTTACCTCTTTTCTTGGTGTACTGCTGTGGAGCCGTCCAGCCATACAGACTGTCTCCAGGCTCCTCTCCTCCCAGCACCGTGTCATATCTCGACATGGAGTCTCTGTGGTAAACATCTTCATCGTCATCATCCTCCAGGGCCCCCACTCCGAATGCCTGCGGGCCAAAAGGTCACCGGCAGCAACATATAGTTACAACGCATAGTTATTAAAAGAATACCTAGACTTTAGAGGTCCCACCTGTCCAGCCACGCCTCCTCTCCGTGAGCCTGCCTTTGCATCTCCGAAGAGTCGACTCCTCATCTCAGACTGCGGGTTGAACAGGTCGATGTGTTCAGGGGCTCCTCGGCCCAGCAGTGCCAGGCCCGGGTCCAGACCACGATACCCCAAACCCTGAACCCCCAGCTTGGGGTTGAAGTCCACTGGAGTCACGTCCTTTGGGGCAAAGGTCACATTTTCTGGAGCAAATTCTTCATCGTCATCCTGTCAGACAGAGACGGGAACGTGAATATTAATGTTCTTCTGAAGCAGCTTGGACATTAATAGTTTGTGTAGTGAATAGTTTCTTCAGAAAAGAGGAGGCTGAGCTTCACCTAAAATGTATCACCACATTTTAAAGGGTGGAGTCTCTCTGTCTGTCTGTGTGGACAAACCATCAGACTGGTATCTGTTGTCTCACCCACCTCTGAGTCCTCTGATCCAGCAGGGGGGAGCACACAGCCGTACACTCTGCTACTTCCATCTGTCAGGAGGAGAAAGATGAGAATATTACAACTAATGGAGTAAAATTACCAGACTCACATACAAATAATAACACAGGATCAGATAAAGATATAGTTTAAATGGATACACAGAGAGGAAAGGCTTTTTATCACCATCAACACATTACACCCATTTTAGTTAATATGAAAGCTGACAGCACATGTGCAAAACTTAAAATCATGAATTCAAAAGAACTGAGACAGAATTTGAATCATATTTGGTTGTACTTCAGTGATACAATGAGTGTTTGGGACGTTTTTTATTTATGGACATTTTAATCCAGCGTGAAAGCTAAACTAACTAAAACTAAAAACACTCGACATACCCGCCTGCTGTCGACGAGCTTTCCTCTTCACACGAGGCCCGACACCCTGGCCTTCCTTCCAGCCCATCCTCCTCAGCAGCTCCACCCCGATGGATGACCTGACAGACAAAACCATCACACAGAGTGCATAGACAAAGTGACAGAGGTGAGAGGTGGGGGTGGTGGGTCCTCGTTCATTTCCTTAGAAATAAATTTAGAGATAAAAAGTCCGGCTTACCTGGCAGGTGCGATCAGCTCTTCCAGCAGAGTGTCTCCGGGGATCAGTGCTGCCTGAGCGCTGACCGCTCTAGCCTTCTCTCTGACATCGTCTCTGCGACCGGACGAGAACTCCTGACTGGTGGTGATCTCTCTGGGAGCGATGCCGTGCTCGCCAAAGTCCTGACACACAACAACAAAAATAAAACTCGGTTCCACTGAACCTCTGTATGGGCAGGAAAACATAGTACAGACCTCTTATACACAAATGTCGCTGTATGTCACCATGTTTATTTTGTGGCTCTAATAAGGTTCTTCTCCACCAGATCATCTAACAAATCATAGAAACCCAAACTTTGACTTGAAAGTGAAGACATGTCTGAGACCTGGAGAAGTCAAGCCACTAAAGCAAATCAAAGAAAAGCCTGAAAGAACTATCTTGGTAATCATTTTGCAATTGGAGTGGGTGATAAAATCTTCTATGACAGTATTTGTCATTTCTTTCATGATATTAATACACAGAATATGTGTTGTGGTAAACATTCTGGATAAATAATAAAAATATAATAGAGCCTGAAGCAGGTTACTGTTTAGCAAATGTATTTGTTTGTCTTCATTTCAGTCGCACAAATTCAGTCACAGTTTTCATCTAACAAACAGATAAATGAACAGAACTCTGAAAAACATAGCAGCTCATTCGACATGACCAACTGCATTTTGAAGATAATTCTAGAATTTTCAAAGACTTTTCCATCCAGCCACTCACACATACTTCCTCTGTGGTTCAGTGAAGAGGAATGATAACCTGTTTCATAAGGTGTCCCTCCATTACTGGCCCCAAACAAACTGTCTTTTCTTTGGGTTTAGTTTTAGAAATTCTTCTTCACTGAACATTTTATTTGCACCATCCTTGACTTTTATGTAACTAGGATGTAATTATCAGTGTTGGAGTCTCAGATGTAAATTCAGTTTTGTCAGATTCTTTGGTGCTGAAGGAAAACTTTTCTACCTCCTCGTCCATGAAATCTTCTGGTCTGGCATTATGTTTCTCAGCTTTCTGTTGCCGTGATGACACAAAGGTTGACGGGGTCCAGCCTGAAGACACAACAATCACAGGGGAGCAAGTCCACATAATGACATTTCATGTCTGGAAATAAATGTGGTTTCAGCTGAACAAATACAGGATTAAACAGCTGCAGACAAACTGAAACACAACATGACCTTTAACCCTGTTAATCAGGCTGTTGGATCACCACAACACTCAGCTCACAAACTGATTGACTCCCTTCAGGCAGAGCAGGTGAGCAGGTGTTCAGATGCAGCAGCACTGACCTTCTTTAGTGCCGACAGTGTTGAAGTACCCGGCTGAAAACCCTCCAGTGAACGCTCCATGGAACCTCTGATACCGTCCCTTCTCGTCCTTCACCGTCTGCTCGTGGAGGGGAACAGGCTTCTTCAGCGGCTCGTCTACAGCAAACACACAGAAAACATTTTATACACACATCATGTAGCGAGAACAGTCGGGTTCTTTACTTCAGTAAATGTAGTAATCGTACATTTAAAAATACTCAAGTGAAGGTTCTGCATTTGATCATTTACATGACGTTTACTAAAATATTGGTAGAAAAATATGTGCAGCATCAAAACCGACAGATTGTCCCTTTCAGGGTGAACCTGCAGTATTTGAATGCATCATCCTGTAAGGGCATCACATTTTCTTCAAATTAAATTTCTCAATCAAAAATATGCAGCTGTGGAATAAAGAATATATTATTTCTTTTTCACAAGATGGAGTCCAGTAAAGTAAAAGTACATCAAAGTATTGCTTGAGTAACTGTACTTCCTTTCCACATACTTACAAACAGAACAGAAGCAGAGTTCAAACGCACTGATTAAAGATGGAGACGAGGATTCTAAGCTGAACCAAAGTCAATACAAAAATCCTTTTATCTCTTCAGCTGTAAAACGGCAGAGACACTGAACTTCATCCAACAACAGAAACATTTATTCTCTTGTTTCTGTCTTTCTTTGCTCAGAGAACCGACAGAAAAGAAAAGTTAACAGATTAAAAAGATTATTGTTGGTTTGAGAATCACTTGCAGCTCAGACCGAATTCACAATTGGACGGTGAAGATTCGTAAAAGAGCTTAACGGAGTATTTTCATTCAGCTGGTAAGAAGGAAACATAAAACAGACAGATATTTGAATGAAGTCTGGTCTACGAACCAGGCTAACGCCTCGGACCTTGTTGTTAGCTAGCTGCTCGTTAGCTTAGCATCGAAAAGTGTCTGCCGCAAACGTTACATTTTGCTCCTCATGAAACAGACACAAACAGGCGGATCACGGGGTTTTTTAACCAACTCTACCTTCTTCCAGAGGCTCCAGCGGAGTCCCGTAAGTCACAAAATCCTCGTCGCTGTCACTGTCGGACGCCATGTTTTTACTACAACTACGGAAACCGTAGAAGATCAAATGTCGCCGCAGAAGGCGAAGTTATCAGGAAAGTCAGCAATAGAGAAATGGCGACATCTTGTGGTGGCGAGAGGAAACCCTAAGATTTATAAAGTGTTTTATAATGAAACATTTTCTTTGTCTGTCAAAGAAAAGCAACGATCGATACAAACACAAACAAGTTAAATTTGATCAAATAAATTTAAAAAAAATCATTCATAAAACAGAGAACATTAAGTTTTAATGTGCAGAGTTCAGCAGGGACCAGCATCGATTCACAGAGGTGAAGGAGACGCAGGTCAGTCTGCAAGCTTTCACTCTATTCATTCGTTCATTCATCTATGTTTTTGAACAGTTGGTTCAGTCACAACAGAGTCCGTATATTTCAGACAATGTTCTGGGATCAGTCTCCATCATTTCATTAAAACGTCCAGTGAAAGTCGTCCAGAGTCTGTTTCTCTGGTTTGGATCAGACTCCAAACAGAACAAGAACAGACTGTAGAAAGGATCACTGGTGTCGACCAGGCAGGAAACACCTCTGCCGACCCGTCACACAGCCTGGACTCCATTATTCTTACAGAGAGCTGAGCACTACAACTACCACAGGACATAAAAACACACCATCGTGCTCGAGTGGACACTTAAATCAGCCATTTGATAACAACACACTTCCTGTGCGATAAGCCTGACGTGCTAACTAATGGGTTAAGGTGTGAAAAAATTCAATTTCAAAAATGGAAAAATGAAAAATTAAAGTGTTTATAGTTTATTTTCATCAATTAACAAAATGCGGTGAATGAACAGAAGAGAAATCTAGATCAAATCAATATTTGCTGTGACCACCCTTTGCCTTCAAAACAGCATCAATTCTTCTGGGTTCACTTGCACAGTTTTTGAAGGAACTCAGCTGGTAGGTTGTTCCAAACGTCTTGGAGAACTAACCACAGATCCTCTGTGGATCTAGGCTTCCTCAAATCCCTCTGTCTCTTCCTGTGATCCCAGACAGACTGGATGATGTTGAGATCAGGGCTCTGTGGGGCCACACCATCACTTCCAGGACTTCTTGTTCTTCTTTACGCTGAAGATAGTTCTGAATGACATTGGCTGTATGTTTGGGGTCGTTGTCCTGCTGCTGAATAAACTTGGGGCCAATCATACGCCTCCCTGATGGTATTGCATGATGGATAAGTATCTGCCTGTATTCCTCAGCATTGAGGACACCATTAATCCTGACCAAATCTCCAACTCCATTTGCAGAAATGCAGCCCCAAACCTGCAGGGAACCTCCACCGTGCTTCACTGTCGCCTGCAGACACTCATTATTGTACCGCTCTCCAGCCCGTCAGCGAACAAACTGCCTTCTGCTACAGCCAGATAGTTCATATTCTGATCATCAGTCCAGATCACCTGCTGCCATTTTCTGGACCCCAGTTCCTGTGTTTTCATGCATAGTTAAGTCACTTGCCTTGTCTCAATGTCGGAGGTTTGGCTTTTTGGCTGCAACTCTTCCATGAAGTCCACTTCTGGCCAGACTTCTCCGGACAGTAGATGGGTGAATCTGGGTCCCACTGGTTTCTACCAGTTCTGAGCTGATGGCACTGCTGGACATCTTCTGATTTCGAAGGGAAATAAGCTTGATGTGTTTTTCATCTGCTGCACTAAGTTTCCTTGGCCGACCGCTGTGTCTATGATCCTCAACGTTGCCCGTTTCTTTGTGCTTCTTCAAAAGAGCTTGAACAGCACATCTTGAAGCCCCAGTCTGCTTTGAAACCTTTGGGAGAGACCTTGCTGACGCAGTAGAACGACCTTGAGTCTTGTTGCTGTGCTCAGTCTTGTCCTGGTGTTTGACCTGTGACATGAAACTCTTCCACAGCTTCACATTGGCAGCAGAGTTTGGCTGCTCCTCACCCAGTTTTCAGCCTCCTACACAGCTGTTTCTGTTTCAGTTAATGACTGTGTTTCAACCTACGTGTGATTGACGATCATTAGCACCTGTGTGGTAGAATTGGTTGATCGGCTATAATCCTACAAATCCCTGACTTTGTGCAAGTGGACCTGCAAGAACTGATGCTGGTTTGAAAGCAAAGGATAGTAACAGCAAATATTGATTTGATTTAGATTTTTCTTTTGTTCACTCACTTATCATTTTGTAAATTGATAAAAATAAACAATCATTATTTACAAAGCATTCTTAGTTGATAGCATTTTTTCACACCTGCCTAAAACTTTTGCACAGTACTGTATAGTAATATGCTGAAGACAGATAATTGTTTGCTTGATTGATAGATTTGATTATCAATGAACTCGGTAATGTTCAGCGCAGCCTCAGAGGAGCTGAGCTGTCACATATTAAGTGTCTAAATCACACCACAGTTTGTCATTTGTTTCCTTTGAGCCTGAAATCGCTCAGAACCCCTCAGTGATCTATAAAAAAACCAAAGGCCTGACTCAGCAGAAAGCCGAGGCTCTGCTGATCCAAATCTGAGACCCCCTCGACTCCTCAGAAAACACAGAGCCTCCCTGCTCTTTGTAACACGAGCGAGCCGCTGAACTTCAGGGGGTTTAAACTAACTGAACCTGGGAAGATCTGGCCGGAGCTCGGGTGGAGGCTGGAGGCTCATTGTGGTGGTGTAAGACACAGGACAGAGCCAGTTTGGAGCCAGGAGGTAGTTGGGACCGAGCCACCTGAAGCTGCTTCATGTTCTGGATCCACACTCTTATGTTTTACAACCTTCTTCTATCTGGATCTGCGTTGCCACAGTTTGTGTGGACCGTGAGGTTTTGTTCTGTAAACATGACATTTGTTGCATGTGTGTCCATCCTGGGAGACAGATTCTTCCTCTGTCTCTCCCTGTTCAAGGTTCAGGGTTCCTGATCCAGATCGAGGGTCTGAGGACGGAGGACGTCGAATGCTGTACAGAATGTAAAAGCCTCCTGAGCCAGTTGTGATTGGTTCTGGGCTGTATCAATAAAACTAACAACAGAGTTGTATGTATTTAGATAAAGTTTGCTCAAATGAATGATTAATTAAAATACACTCAGTTAAACCAAAATGACTTTAAATGAAATTTAGATCACACAAATTTTGATCATAAAAACATTTGAACTTTTGTCTTTTTGTCCAAAAATCATTTCATCCTTGCACAAAAGTTTCACACTGACTTGAAAACATGTTTGATTTCTAAATACATGGAACCTTGGATATCAGAGGAAAACTAAAACCCAAGATAAATGTTGGCAACATCATGCAGTTGGATTTGTACACACCACTTCTGCTTGTGACCACGAGGTGGCGCTCTCTGCACACAGTTCACAGGTTTGAATTTGTTGACGTCTTGAAGTCTCCGGCAGAGAGTTGAACTCAGGACTCGTCAACCTGCTGCTTCAGTGACAGGAAACATTCAGGTACTTAGATCCTCCACTCAAATAGAGTACTAGTACACAGTGTAAATACTCTGATACAAGTAAATAAAATATGTATGTAATCTAACTCGTGATTATTTTCATTATGGATTAATCTGCTGGTTATTTTCTTGATTATTTTATAGTTACAATCAAACAGAAGCTCAAAGTGACACAGTTGGAAATCAACAGTCCAAACCTCATTATTCAGTTTACACCATTTAAAATATGGTATATTTTCTTATAAGATAAACCTTTATTCGTCCCACAGTGGGGAAAAATTCACAATATATGGATATATATGGATAAGAAAAGAAAAAAAACCCGTCACATTTGAGGAGCTGAAATCATGAAAAAGTATTTCTGTTCAAAATTATTTAAACTATTAATCAGCGACTGTTTACAGTTAATCAGTAAACAGTCGCTGATTAATTTTTCAATCATGTATGTATCAATAATTGATGACTAATCATTTAAGCTGAAAAAAAAATCAGAATTTATAAAGTAACTAGTAACTAAACTGGTCAGATGTAGTGGAGTAAAAGTTCAGTGTTTCCCTCTGAGATGTGGAGAAGACTCATGTTAAGTAGAAATACCTCAAACTTGAGTAAATGTACTTAGTTACTCTGTTCTTAACAATGAGAACTTTGACTCTTAATGTTCGAATTCATTTACAGTTTTCTTCAGTTAGTTTTCTCGACAGCACAACAGATACTGTCACATCCAAAAAACACTAATGATGCAGGTCGGAGGTCGGAGCTGCTAACAGGAGGTCTCACTACTGTCCATGAAGTAGCTTTGATTTTTGATTCATTACAATAATAATAATAATAAGCCACATTCCATCTGTGGGGTTAAAAGAACTCATGACACGATGACGACGATAACAAGCATCTGAAAAGAGTGAATCAACATTAAAGTTCATTCAGCTTGATCATCTGCGTTTTTAATGTGAACTAACACACATTAAGAAAATGAAAACAGGAGAAGAAGAAGAGAAACTTCAGTCGGCTTTATTTCACTGGAGTTATTCCAGTCATGTTACAGAACAAACATGTATGTACGTGTTCATTATAAACACGAGATCAACAGATCGAGAAAACACATCAAACCTTCAGAAAACACCTGGAACGTCTGTTCGCACTGATCCATCCTGCAGGATGTTCGGTTTCCAGCGGAGACGTCGTGTCGATCAGTGGAGGCCAAACAGCAGCTCGAGGGTCAAACCCGAAACTGAAAGTTAGATGAATAGTTGTATTTGTCAGAAATGGGCCTGTGGTGTTGTTGACTCGGATTGAACAGGTGAAGCTGCCTGCTGAGCCCTGATGGAGACGGAGGTTGTAAACTCTCCTCCTCCATCAGGAAAAGACTTTGACTTTTGATTTTCTGCTGTCTTCAGATGTGGATGCAGCAGATCGCAGTGAGTTTCACTCCAGTAATGAACCAGTGATAAAAACTCAAACCGATCCTGTTTGTTTACTTTTGTTTAGCCTGAAGTGACCTCGGACAGCGTCCTCGGCCGAAGTCGAGCTGTGAGTCGTCGAGCTCCTTCTCCACTGCCGTTCATGTCCTCAGGTTGTTGGAGCAGTGTTTCACCTCCTCGGCTCTAAATGTCATCATGGTGCGATAAAGCCGAGCCGCTGAAATATTAAAGACACCAACGTTCAGGCTGCCGGAGAGAAACTCATGACTAAAGCAGTTAGAGCTGCTTCTGATCTCCCTCTGCAGGTCTGCTGCATGAGGCAACACGGTGCAACAGCCTGCTCCGAGTGTGAGTGTGTGTGTGTGTGTGTGTGTGTGTGTGTGTGCATCCAAAGACGAACATGAAGAAGAGAAGGAGAAGAGCGTGGAAAAGAGGATAAAGAGCTGCATAAAAGAGGGTGAACTGAGAGAAGCAAAGCAGAAGAAGGAGAAGAGACAGAGAGGAGAGAAGAGGAGGAAAGAAGAAGGCAGGGAAGGAAGGATGAGGTAGAGAACAAAAAATAGGGGATATAGAAGTGTAGAAAGAAAAAGTAAGGAAGTGGAGAAGAAATAGACAAGGTACAGTGGAGGAGGTGGAGAAGGAAAGAAAGTTAAGTTTAGGGTTTGGCTGTCCACAATGAATGGAAGTCGATGGTGTGTGTGTCTGTGTGTGTGTGTGTGTGTGTGTGTGTGATCAGCTGTCAGGCTGCAGCTCTGTGAAGGTTTTGGTTCGTTCTTTCCTCCTCTGCTCTCTGGCCTGAAGCTTATCACATCGAATTCCCTGCAAATCAGATTAGGACAGACAGACTTTGTCCTGCTGACCACAGACAGACAGAGAGACAGACAGAAAGAAGACAGACAGAGAGAGACAGAAAGAAGACAGACAGAGAGAGAGAGAGAGAGAGAGAGAGAGAGAGAGAGAGACGGAGAGAGAGAGAGACAGAGACAGACAGAGAGACAGACAGAAAGAAGACAGACAGAGAGAGAGAGAGAGAGAGACAGAGACAGACAGAGAGACAGACAGAAAGAAGACAGACAGAGAGAGAGAGAGAGAGAGAGAGAGAGAGACAGAGAGAGAGAGAGAGAGAGAGAGAGAGAGAGAGAGAGACAGAGAGAGAGAGAGATGAACTCTTTTAAACTTCTTTCCTCCAGATAATAAAATGAAGGTTATGATGTTGGGCTGTAACGTTAAATGTCTTCATGAGTTCACTGAGGTGATTTTAACCCAAACAAGCTGATTCATTTTGAAGTGAGTGAAACGAATCCTGAAGTCTGATCCTGGATCCTCGTCTTTATTCACAGTTTTTCTTCAGAGGGGAGGTGATGTGACCTCCCCCTCTCCTCCCCCCCCCCCTCTCCTCCTCCTCCCCCTCCTCCTCCCAGCAGAGCTGATACCGCCGCACGGCTGTTCATCATCAAAACCCCTTCAAGAGTAAATAAAATTCAACAGGGGGAGCAAATAAAAAAATAAAAACCTGGAGCCGAGGCAGGACGCTCCCCGCGGCCCCGAGAGCTGCCAGCTCTGATCTGTGGGGGCGGAGGAGGTTTTTTTTGGAGAAGGTTGGAGGCGTTTTGGACAGTTTGAGGATGAGGAGGGGGGAGGAGGGGTGATGGAGGCAAAACTGGGAACACAGCAGATCCAGAGGAGCAGTGGTAGAGAGGGGGATTCTGGGTAGTTTATAGCCTGGAAGACCCAAAGAAACAAAATATGGTGCGTGAGAAACAGTTAGTAAACGTTAAAACATCACTGAGACCTTCAGAAAGCAGGAGACACACAGTGAGGAAGAAGTACTGAAAACCTCGCTGAAGTAAAAGGATCTAAGTTAAAGTACTTGAACTGCTCCTGTGTGAGTGAACTGTTTCCTGTCAGAGTTTCTCTCTGGATTCTTCTTCTGCTGCTTTAATGTGTCTGAGTCATTTTCCTGCTGGAGATGTTGAAGCTCATTGAACGACTTTATATCCTGTCGGCCGCTTTCATCTCCAGCAACGAGCATCAGATTGTAGAAGATCATCATGTGTTTGTAGCCTGGTCGTCCTGTGAGAACCACGTATCTCTACAAAGCTTCATGAGAAAAACAGCCTGTATTCAGCTTTGTGTCGATGCTTTTTGATCCAAGAGGCTTTTTAAAGAGTTGATTCAGCTTTAGGTAAAAGTAGAATATGCCCCTCTGAGATGTGGAGGAGAAGCAGAAAGATGCATTAAATGGAAATACTCAAGTAAATACAAGAGGGTTGAAGTTGTACTTGAGTACTGAGAGAGTTGGTGCCGAGATAAAAGCAGCAGATCGTCAGCTGCATCCAACATGTTCATGTTTGTGCAGACGAGAAGCTGTTCAGGCGCAGAGTCCTTGTTTCTGCATTAAAATCTCCTCCTGGTTGGATCAAACTCTGCTCAATAAGTTCATTAACAGAAATTCATTGAAAATTAGTTTACAGAGAAAAACGACTCTTTCCTGTCTGAGAGATTCTTTCGGTCCGAACCTGAAACGTTACCACGATGCAGAAACTCCTCCTGGTTCCAGATTGAGTGAAGAAAGAGGACGTAGATGACGTCTGTCCTCATCACATGGTCTGACAGGAGGACGAGACTCACCTGAGTCCAACCTGTCTGTGGATGGAAGACAGCAGGCGAACCGCTGCTGCTGAACTGAACTCATCTGACACGACTTCCTGTATAATATCAGACGACTCTTCCCCCGCGGCTCCTGTAGCGCCCCCTTCTGTCAGAGAGGGTATCTCTTTGATTCATCTCTCCTGTAACTCCAGCAGCTTCAATAACCTCCGTGAAGGCTGAGAGACATTAAATGTTACACGTCCCAAACCTTTTTAAAGTAAAACTTTCTTCACTGTAAACTTGGATCTGACTGAAAACATGAAGCAGGCTCCTAGAAATCTGTTTGTGTGTTGATGGTAAATATTCAACCAAAGCTCAAATAATTCCAAACTGTACTTAAGTGCAGTACTTGAGTAAATGCACCGCTGTAACCGCTGCTCTGAACGAAGCGTCTTCGTCGGCCTGGCGGCTGATCTCTGAGAGGATCCAGGTCCGAGTCCTGCAGCTAGAAAAGCTCAGCTGTTTGTGTGAAGAAGGCCGACTTCACTTTGAATCTTGTGGCTCGAGGAAACAATGAGGGAGTGTTTTTTGTCCTTCTTTCTCTTCCAGTTCATAAAACATGTGATATTACAGTTGTTTGTCCTGCTGTCAGCCAACGTCTCCTCCTCCTTTCACTGTAAAACATCCAGTGAAGAGCAGCTGTGTGAGCTTCACAGGCAGAAACAGACAGATTCACATTTTATAAAACGCATTGGAACAAACACAGGAAAACAAGGACGAGGACGCAGAGACAAATGTGACGAAGGAAGACACAGACAAGAAAGAAAGTCAGTCACAGGACGTCTCGATAGGACGTTCTGACTGTAACATCCTGAAAACATTTAGAGAACGTCGTCTAGAACAAGAATCACTTTACTGTCAAAAACACAAACTGTCAGTTTATGGCTTCAAGAAACGCTGAAATAATAAATGAAAACTCTTTGTGTGTGTGTGTCTCTCATTGAGCTTCAGTCAGTCTCAGAGAAGAAGAAAAGAGATTCTGGGATTCCTGATCGTTTAATGTCACAGGTCTGTTTGTTTCATCTGTGACCTTTGACCTCTCACTGCTGGCTGGACGTCAGCTGCTGGCTTCACTCTCGGCCTCTCTGGCACAGAGAAACTGTAGAATGGAAATAAAAGCTGGTTTGCAGTTGTAATAAAGAGAGGTGGAGCCTTTCTGGAGGCTTCAGACTCAGAGTTATGTCTCTGCTGGGATTAATTCAGCGGGACGGAGGCTTCGTCTGATCTCAGAACAGAACACAGTCAATATTTGTCCCGGAGGTCAACACGACCTCTGAGTCAGCCGATCCGATCGCAGCTCAGTGTCAGAGCCAGAACGGCCAGAAAACAACAGGTTGATGAACAGACTTCCACAGAGCTCTAAGATTCAGTGACAGCTCACAGTTCATCCTCAGTCAATTCAATCTGTGAATTTGCTCCTGAAGGTGAAAAATATCTGTAAAAACCTTTGGTGTCAAGTTCAGTGTTGGTGACCTTTGACCCATGAATTCTGTGATAAACCCTCCTGATGTTTCTGAGCTGGACAAAGAGTCAGTCGACTGTCAGTCAGTTCCGTTGTAGAGTTTCTGAAGAAAAACCCGGCACGGGACATTAAATGTTGAAGCTAATTATTATTGGCCAACAGAACAAATTACATCAAACTTCACCAAATTTGAACTCGACATGATTCGTGTGGATTTTCTCCTGTAAGCGAATCAACTCATGGTGATTCTATTGAAATGAATTGAATTTTGCTGATTTAAATGCTGGATCACAAAAGTCATTCTTGTGTTTGTGTCCTGATTAAAGATAATTAGTGATAACTATTGAGCTTTAGTTGGTAGCTGTGTTTGGACAGAGCCATGCTAGCTGTTTCCCCCTGCTTCCAGTCTTTATGCTAAGCTAGGCTAACTACATCTGGACTGCAGCTGTTTCCTGAACACACAGACGTCGCATTCATTTCCATCTGAACGTCTCAGAAATAAAGCAAAAAAAATTTCCCAGAATGTCGAACTTTTTCTATAAACATTACAAAGTGTGATTT
>JAFREQ010000026.1:5072500-5122500 GCA_025331565.1 Holacanthus passer
AGGGACAAAGGAAAGGAGTCAGTTGTTCGCTATAACGCTGAACTCTGATCAAGGTGTCGCCATGATATCACTAGTGTTTTTGCATTTTGATCTCAGTCGTCAACTTTTCTCGGCTTGTGTTCCTTTAAATCAACTTGTACTTGTGGGTGAAAATGTCAAACATCATCTGCTTAAAAATGCAGAAGGGCTAAATAAGGCTCCGTCGATGCACGCATCAGGAAACAAGGCTGAGGAAAGAGGGAACAAAGCAAGACAGAAAAACAAGGACAAACAAAACAAAGCAAATCGTTTATTTTTCTCTTAAAGGTCATTTAATGCTCATTTGTTCTACAAAGTTCCCTAAAAACAGCCTGTTTGGTTCTCATTAAAGGTCAAAGGTCAAACACCCACAGCTTTCCTAAGGACAACACGTTCACACCATCTCTGAAGTGTGTCCATCAGGGGTCAGTCCCCGCCCACGCCCTGGTGACGCACAGCTCGTCATCATGACAACAGAGACAGGGGACGTCTGAGGTGTTTCCCGAGCGAGTGGGAGGTCAGTCAGGTGATCGCGGACCAAAACAAAAGGTCAGACGAATCCAAACACGACGAGTCTGCACTTGTTCATATTACAGATGTTTTTATTTAACATTTGGTGCAAAAGACAACTGCGACTCCCAAGGTGCATTTCGCTGACAGACAGCCAATCACAGAGCAGCACGTTCTGCTGTGTGATTCACCAACACTGAGCTACACATAAATATCACACAACGCTGAACAGACCAGATTCATCAAACATGTCGACCTCTGAGTGGCTTCTTCTCCATGACAACAGCAGCTGAGGCTCATGGGTATTGCAGTATTTAGCAGCGCTTCAATTCAAACTGGCCGTCACGACTGAAGCCTTTGGTTTCATGTTTTATCCAAAGCGATGTGTTTGTGGCTCCTCGGGCAGCAGCTCCGCTCCAACACGACCAACTCAGCACCGAGTGAAGACAGTGTTGGTGGGTGTGACGGAAATGGAAGAAACCAAGTCACAGTGACGTTGATCGTATGCTAACAAACTTCAAAGTGCCAGATCGGTGCAGAAAGTTAAAAGTGAACCTCAAACAAGTTTCATTTCTTGACCAATGAAAGAGATTCTGGATGAGAGACTGGATCCACGGAGGTCGGCCTCGACGTGACGTCGGGACTCTGCAGGATCAGAAGCTCATTATAATTTACTGAAGCTGCTTTGTGCGCTGTGACCTTCAGGCCTGGGTTTGGTGACGTCGATCATTGTTTTAACTGCTTTTCACGCTGACTGGAGGTTTTTTAAGCTCCTTGTTTGAGCTGTCAGAGAAGCCGGCGGAGCTGCGGCTCACGGTATACGAACTCTTACATAAGTGCGACTGCTCGCAGCTCAGTGTTTGTTTCTGTGCAGACGCAGCGATGACGAGCAGCCACGTGGTCCTTAAGAGGATTCAACGTCTCTGCAGGGTTGGTTTGTATCTTCTGGTCTTCAGGCGTCCCCCCTTCTGTCCATCATATGTCTCACACTTTTGTCTCTTCTCCTGTTGGCAAACCTGAAAGAGGAAGTCAGTGAAACCACTTCTTGCTTCTTGAGAGTTGAGTTTTTGTGCTGATTCACTGACAGCACAGTTTCCAACACAGAAACAGTTAAAGTCCCAAAATATCACCTTGTTATTGAGTATCTAACAATTTAAAGGACCATAAATCTAATTTCAAATGAATTTCATCTCCGACTGAAGCCGATTTATTGCAGTGGAATCAAGAAAGAATTAAAAAACACCTAAGTACAAGGAAATTCTTGATTTGAACTGGAAACACATGATATAATTTAACACTACTGGTTGTTTTATATGACTTGACTACGTTTAGGAACGAGTAATAATCTGAATTTCCTGTTTTCTCTGCATCAAATCTGCTGTAAACACTTTACACTAACACTCTTTACTTAAACACATCTTTTAGTCCGTTAATGTCCGAATGCAGAGATGATCTTGTATTTTTACGAGGTCGACCTTCGTCTGGTCCGACTGCACCAAAAGGTCAGAGATGAGCCTTCTTCAGGGGGTCGGGGGTCAATGCTTCACCTGCAGATTATGGATATGGATATTTACTGCATCTTTAGAAACCGTACGAAAAACTAATGCTGATACATGACTCACAAAGTTTGTCCACTAACTGAAGATATTTAAGACGAACACATTCAGTAACTGACAAAGGGCTCGGTGAAGCTTTGGTTCGTGCTGTTTTGGACATTCGTCCGTGGCAGAGTTCACTGTGAGGTTTGACATTTCCCACCGAACGCTGAGAAGCAGCAGCTTCCAGCTCGGACTCTCTTCTGCACCTCAGTGTCTCCAGTGAATTTACAGCTCAGATAAGGAAGATGGTTAATGCACGTTGCTTAATTTCTGCATAATCTGTTATGCTGACCTCTGACCTCTAAACTTCTCCTTACAGGAGTGCTGATGCCGGGGAAGGGAAGGTTAATGATAATGCCGTCACATAAATCGTGGCGATAGCGGCCGTCGGCGATGAGGCCAACAGGACTGTCTTCCACAGTAAGAAATATGACGGTGCTAATGGTGAGCTGCGTGTTTCAGTGAGCGATCGGAGGGATTAGAGCCCAGCGTCCTCCCAGCAGACGGACGGTTTTAACATTTCAGCAGCTTCATTTACTGAAGAATGATGTGAGCTGAAAGGTCCTGGACAGAAGTCATTACAGGACAGACGCTGCTTGTTTTCAGGGCCGAACTGTGGCTGAACACATGAATCTGTGTTTGACTCCAATGTGGCAGATTGTGTGTTTGCTCCATGCTGTGGTCTTACATCGTCTTCTGTTGTCTCGTCTTGTCCTCCTCCATGTTGTCTTGTCCTCATCTTGTTGTCTTATGTCTCCTGTTGTATCATGTAGCAGAGGACAAATAACAGTGATCCCATTTTTAGAAAAATGAAAGAGTTAAAAGGCTCATGACCAACAGGAAGTGGGTGCAGTCTTAACTGTATTTAAAAAGTAGAAACTCTTTTATCACAATAATGAAACTTAAAAAGAAGGAACTCAATTTAAAAGCTGATGGTTTTGAAAAGCTAAAACAAGAAAGTACATGAGGATCTTTTACTAAATGGACCTGGATATAAGATGATCCTGTTTTCTTCAAGCTTTTTATCCAGAAACTGATGTTGGAAAACAAGAGAAAGGTCACAGGTCACATCTGTACCTTCTGTTTTCAGTCCTTCTCTTTCTGTGACAGCGAAAAACCCAAAACACAAAGATTAGACAGGCGAGTGTTTGACACCTGGTTTAAAGACAAACTGAAGGGGAAACACTCACCAGGAGGGAGGAGAGCAGGTGAAACCAAGCAGGCAGACAGACAGGAAGTGAAGGAACTCCACTCTATTTTATAATCAGGCTGTCGAGAGAGGTCAGAGGTCAGAGGTCAGCTCCTCTTTTTCCTTTAAACCTACAAGAAAAAAGGTGTAATCCTCCTTTGGACTCCCAGTCGGTTCCTGTGTGAGCGTGAAGCGGGGCGAGGTCCACCTATGGAAATATGTACATGTTCATATATACGAATGTTTGAAGCAAACAGAAACAAACCTCAGACAGACTCTCAGCGAGACGTGTTGTTGGATTACATCGTCTCGCCGTCTGTGCTGTGACACGAGACAATTACCAGGCTGAGCCCATAATGACGCCGCATTAATGTTTTTGCCGTGTTTCCAGCCCACGCCGTCCCCGCCGCCGTGCACCTGCGCAGGCAGCTCGCCACATCACGACAACACCGTGACATCACGCCTCCCACGCGTCCGATGACGAGTCTGAGCGCGCCGCCTCTGATTGGCTCCCGGCCCTGCCCTTAATTAAAGTGCGGCGGCAGCGCTATTAGCTCGCCATCCATCAAAAAACCTCAGCATTATGACAAGGTAATGACGGGTTTGAAAATCACACAACAGGTTTTTTATTGATTCAATCAGTGCGCAGATTAAAGAGCTTTTCAAAGCGCCTTGGCGCGGCGCGGAGGAGCTGCCGGGCCTCGCACACAGCAGTTTATTTGTTTTCCACAGATTGTTTCTGCACCACAATTATAGCTCTGGGCTGCAGAGAAAACTCTGGTGATTTAACAGGACAGTGGTGAACCGCAGAGCAGCAGATACAGCGGATGACAAGATCATGAAAACAGCGCGAGAGGCGGCGTCTCAGCCGTAATGAGAGCCGTAAACAGCCGCTGTGAAAAGCCTCCAGCAGCTCTGCCGCTTCTCCTCATTGTTTCAGGCTTTCGACTATTTAAAGGCCGCTGGTGTTTGTTTCTGCGTCGATCACAGACTGGCAGTCAGCCCCGCGGGATCAGCACAGTTTCTAATTCCAGCAGATCGCCATCATGACCACGCTCACACGGATTAATGACGACACAACGCACACAACGCGTCCTGTCAGAGAAGTTTGACCTCGGCAGGAGGAACAGAAACACATCGATTGTAGGAAAATTACAGAACCTTCTAAATGTCGTCACCAACTCTGCAGAAACATTAAAGAAATATAACATGAACGTAATCTGACAGTAAAGGACTATTCTCTCTGTTGTAGATTATAATATTCCTGCATTGATTATTCGTGTCTAAAGGAATGTTCTGAGAATATTGATGGATTACACCAGGACGTCATGAGACGACAGTATGACAGTAAATATAATTACACGCGTGTATTGTCACAATACCAGAACTTCAATATAATACTAGTATAAAAAACTATATTCAGTATCTCTTTCAATACACAGCAAAGAGAGAAACAGTCCGAGACAACGAAATATGATATCATCCCTCTCTCTCTCTCTCTCTCTCTCTATATATATATATATACATATATATATATATATAGAAAGACCTGAGTCGTAACATAAATGAAATTAAATAGGTTTGTACCTGTAACACTTTGTGTCACATCAACACACATGAACAGCCCACTCTTCATTCAGTCTTTAGTTTTCAAAAGTTCTTCTTGTATTAAAGAAAATGTGTACATCTTACTGAACAGCTCAGAGATGATCAGCACTGAGCCGTCGACAGGACTCCAGACCGTCAGTGCTGTTTGATCATTTAACTTTTCAAACTCTGCCGATAAAATTATTGTCTAAACACGAGAAGTCAAATCAAAAGAGTATAAAACTGTCAGTTAGGACTTAAATCAGAAAATATGTGATGTGATCATCAGCCAATGAGGAGCCTCACCTGGCGGCTGGAACACCTGGAAGGTTCAGTGGACCAACCAGCAGCCAGCAGGAGGCTCGAGTGCAGTGATCCCTCGCTGGCTTCCCATCGCCAGCATTTCAAATCTGGCAGCTTCAGTAAACAACAGAAAGTCCGAAAGCATTTGGTCTCGTTTGCTCTAATTAACATAATTTATGAGTGAAAAGAATCGTTCAAACCAAACCAGAGACCACTGAGACCCAAAATGTTAATCACAGTTTAATAAAGAACATTAAACAAATTCTCAGAGAGACACTTCAGTGCTGTCAGTCATTCCCAGCATGCTTTGAGGTGACGCTGAAACAACAAGCTGCTGCTGAGGAACAAATGTCACACGGAGCTTCTTCACCACCAGAATCTTTCATTCTGAACCATCGATCTCTGTTTTCTGTCCGAGACGTTTGATTATAGATTTAATTATACATGTTACATGTGTTTTAAATATAAAGAGTTCTTTAGCAATGCAGATCAGCTGAGGTTATAAATGTTGTGTTGCTTCAGGCTAAATACTTTTCCTTTCAAATAAACGTGAAATAAATTAGTCTGTTTTCTGCTGAATCCTCCGACACACTGACAAACATTTTACCTCGAGCTAAACAGGAACATGGTTCAACTTTCTCTGCATGTTCCTGTGTTGCTTCGTTCTCTGCTGGATCTCTGCGTCTCTTTACTACATGGACGGATGGAAATGAACGAGACGACTGTGTTTCTGAAAGCAGGACTGAAGTGGCCCTGAATGAGGAGCGTCGGCGGCGCTGTGTCGATATGTCCGTGTGTCTGTGCGTATGACAGAGGTGACATGAGGTGAGGGTTCAGTGCCGGGCTGGATTTTGACTGTTAAGGCTGGTGTGGTGACCACGAGGGCGGCGGCGGCGGCGGCTCCTGTCAGACCCGCGGGCTCCTCGCGCCCTGGATGTGACCCCGGAGCGACGGGCCGAGAGTCACCTGCAGCTGCTGGACGTGTTGAAACTCGGCTGTTGTTGCTTCAGCGCGGCAGATTTTGAAACCTGCTGTGGATGAAGACAGTTGTTCTTTATTGGCGTCCTGTGGTCGTCTAGTTCTGCAAAACCCTGACTCCGTTTACGGGACGAGGCCGAGCCGATTGGCAAACAACGCATCAAACAGGAAGTTGCGGGTTTTTAAGCAGCGTTCGTTAAACACATCCGAATCGCGTCTCGGCTCGGCCGGTCGGCGCCTCGGCTGCGACGTCACCGAGGAGGAACGGTTACCTAACGGCTGCGAGCGGAGGACGGCAGCCAGGAGGGATCATTTAGATTCTTTACGGGTTTTATCCTTCAGAAACAATCAGCTCTGTGCTGTTACGTCGCCCAGCTGTTCTCTGTTTATTAATCCTCCATCAAAGAATGCCCAAAGATCTTAATGCTCTTACGGGCGCTGCTCAGTACACAGTGCCAGCCTCCCGCTCAGACCCGCTCGATGCCAGGCCGCCAGCGGACGCCATGTTGTGACGTTGACAGCCCTGGAATTAAAACTCCAAAGTCCAAACAGAGTAAAGTGCAGCTTTGCACGGTTGAACTGTTTAAAGTTTTAAAATGAAACTGGGCAGAAACATTCAGATTAAGTGCTTTTGTTATTTTTGTCAGCAAACATTAACCTGTTACTTTCGTCTTCAAACTTTATTCAAACTCACACAACTTCAAACTGTGGCGGCGACCTCAACGTTTCCAAACATCCCAAAGAGTGAATTTGGGGAAATGAAGTTATTTCAAGTGGAAGAGAGGTGACTTTACATTTACTCACCTCTGAAGTATTTCTTCCACCTCTACTACTCAGCAGTAAATGAAGGTGATATAAAAGAGTATTTGTACATGACAGTAATGAAATAAATCCTCCACCAACATTAAAACCCCAGAAGACTCATCTTCACTGTTGTTTTGGCATTTAAAGATTTAAAAGCCAATGACATTTAATAAATAAAATGAATGAGTGTTGACTTGAACCACACACACACACACACACACACACACACACCCATGTTTGTATCTCCTTGGAGACACTTCATTGGCAGAATGCATGTGTTGGTGTGCAGTCAGGTTAAAGTCCCCACCGGGATATAAATACACACACACACACACACACACACACACACACACACACACACACACCCATACACCCCCCATCATGACTCGTCTCATGATTTAGGTGACAGATTGTGTTGATTGATGACTCGGCGTGCTGGAGGTTCATTCGCTTCGTTCCTCCAAAACCACAAAGCACAATAACATCGAGCCCTGCCAAAGCCACAGGACCGGGCGAGAGACACCCTGCGTAGGTGAGAGAGAGAGAGAGAGACAGGCAGAGAGAGAGAGAGAGAGAGAGACAGGCAGAGAGAGAGAGAGAGACAGAGAGAGAGACAGAGACAGAGAGAGAGACAGGCAGAGAGAGAGAGAGAGAGAGAGAGACAGATTTGCCTGAGGACCGAGAGAAGGAGGGAGGATCAGTAAAAACAGAGAAGTTGAAGAGAGACGCAGCAGCAGATCTGACCTCAGAACAGTTTTGTGTCTAATGACTTGGATCAGCGACCTGTGAGGCAGAACTCTGGTCGTAATGTTCACGTTGAGGCTGTTTGTTTCGGTCTTTATGAATCACTGAACGTGTCGTCCTGGTTCGGCTTCTTCTCATTTGGTTCTGTTTTGTACTGCAAAAGTACATTTACACAATTCCTCAAGTACTTCAGTCTAAATCTGAGTTACTTGTACTGGACTTGAGTATTTTCTTTTCATGACACTTTCTCCTCCACCTCATCCCAGAATCCTGTGCTCCACCAACCCGATCGGCTGCTGTGACCTCTGACCTCCCGGCGGAGAAAAGGTCCACATTAATCTGTGTAACACGGCATGTGCGGGATGTTTTCTGTGAATCAGTCGAAGGCGCAGTGATGATGGTTTTGTCTTTGTCGACCAGCGGCAGCGACCGAGCGCGGCGTCCTCCCGTCTCCGTCCTGTCCTCGACCCACAGCGTGTCTGCGCCCGACTCGCCGCCACGAAACTGATCTCCAGCCAGTAAACAGGAGGATTTACCAAAATGCCGACTCATCCTACGAGAGAAGCGACGGGAGCTCAGCAGGAGGCATAAGATAAATATGAGGGAGGAAAGAAGAAGAAAGAAATCTGCTGTTCTTTTCTTTGCTCTTTATCTTGTTAATTGCGGAGACCTTCGTTGAGCGGAGGGATCGTGGGCTCGTCGCTGTTTTGCTGAGCTGCCCACAGACACGGCGAGGGCCGCGGGTCGGACCCGGAGCAGATGGGCCCGGTCCCGGTGGAGGCTGTGGGAGGTCTGGAGCTGTTGTTGATACAGTGTTGAGTTCAGTGTTTACACTGTATGTGGGAGACAATGGTGGTGGGACAAGCCTGTGATTATACTGTATGTTAGTCATATCTGTACATTCTGGGATCATTTCAGGAAAATTAAATTATGGTGAAATGAAGTTATTCCTCCCTGAGCCGTAAACCCCCCGAAGGACCCAGAGGATCTCTGCCGACCGCCGCCGCAAACATGGCGGCCGACAGATATGAGCTCATTCTGTCAATTACACCACAACAACTCCAACCTCTTTTACATTTTAAATCTTCAATATTAAAAAAATTAAATTTGAAAAACAAATCAGACATTTCAGCCCTTTGTGTGTGTGTGTGTGTGTGTGTGTGTCTCCGTCCTAAAGTGTGAACTTCTATGTGTGGACATATTGATGTTCTCAGTCAGATGAAGCTGATCTGAGGACTTGATCACAGTCAAGACCAATAATTGTTGGTGTAAAGTTTTTGAGTTGCTGAGTTTTTAACTTTAATACGCGTTGCTGCTTCCGTCAGTCTGTGTATGAAAACTGATGTTAACGACCAGCTGTTAAAATCACTGTTGCTGTTTTTTCTGTCATTTCAGCTCATTCATGTTCATTTCTTGATTTTGAATATCGGCCCAGAAAAAAAAACATTTCATCATCTTCATCGTCATCATCATCATCATCTTCATTTCTGTATTAAAAGTAGTGATGACACATGACAACTGTGTCATGCTGTGTTGAGTGGTTTGTGTTTTATTGGTGACAGGAAACAAAAAAAGTCCTCAGCTGGATGTGAAGACGTTGTGGTCAGTGTCATGTTGTCATGTGACGCTCTGACACACGGAGTCTAAATTTAAACAGGATGATGGTTTGAAGCGATTTGACAAAGTAAACAATACCACGAAGTCAGAAGCGCTGTGATCCTGGATGTGACGGTTGTGATCAGACAGGTGAGCTGCAGACAGGTGAGCTGCAGACAGGTGAGCTGCAGACAGGTGAGCTGCAGACAGGTGAGCTGCAGACAGGCGAGCTGCAGACAGGCGAGCTGACGGCAGGTGAGCTGCAGACAGGCGAGCTGACGGCAGGTGAGCTGCAGACAGGTGAGCTGCAGACAGGTGAGCTGCAGACAGGTGAGCTGACGGCAGGTGAGCTGCAGACAGGCAGGTGAGCTGCAGACAGGCGAGCTGCAGACAGGCGAGCTGCAGACAGGCGAGCTTGCAGACAGGGCAGACAGGTTGCAGACAGGTGAGCTGCAGACAGGCGAGCTGACGGCAGGTGAGCTGACGGCAGGTGAGCTGCAGACAGGCGAGCTGCAGACAGGCGAGCTGCAGACAGGCGAGCTGCAGACAGGTGAGCTGACGGCAGGTGAGCTGCAGACAGGCGAGCTGCAGACAGGTGAGCTGACGGCAGGTCAGGAGGTTAATTTTAGCCCGCTCCAGTCAGCAGTGACTGAGAGTCACCGGAGAGGAAACCGCAGCGTCCTCGTGGTCTCGTGATGACGGATGTTCATCTGGGCCTCGATCCGCCGTCTGACACAAACGGATCCCAGATCAAAGCTCTGACGCATTCTTCTTCACAAACTGATTTTTGTCTTCAAACCTCAGAAGGTATTTTAACTTTTGTTACATTTTGTCGGACTGAATTTAGAGGAAATGTGTTTGAAATGATGAAGTGAGGCCTGATGTGTTTATGAAGATTTAACTGTGAGAGCTCATGTGAATCAGTGTGTCTGGATCACAGGACTCTTGTTCCTCCTCTCTGTGATTCTGTTCTCCACATTAATGTGTCACTTCGTCCACGCAAAAAATACTATGTAATTACATACAAACATGCAGAAAAACATAAATAATGAGAATCAATGAGTGAATAAATATTATTTGTCTTCTTAGTCTGAAAAAAATGGAACAGTCTTAAAGTCAAAACCGACGCATTATTTTCTAACTCACTTTTGTGAACACGGCCTCAGATTTGTGGAACTGCAGAAATAAACAAATGATTTATTTATGATTTTAAGCGTTGATTTAGATTTTATATTTTTATCTATTACTTACTTATTTATTTCATATATGCACTGTGTCGGTATGTTCGTGTCCTTCGGACCTGCAGAGCTCCGTCATCTCGTCCTGAGAGAAAACAAGTGAGAACAAAAACATTTATACCACAACAAAGAAGTGACATCACATCCCTGAGGAAAATACTCTCTTGTGATTGGCTCACAGACGTCTGCACCTGTCCTGAATCTGATCTCACCTCATCTGCTGATTGGTGCAACTTTATTCATGCTTTTAATTTGAGGTTTCATGAAAACAACCCCATCCTCCTCCTCTGTCCATTTTTAGATCTTTAACACACACACACACACACACACACACACACACACACACACACACACAGCTCTGGGACTTTTATATAATGTGGACTTTGTGTCCTCCCTCTGTAGGAAGATAAGAGTTGAGCTCTGCAATAAATCCTCACACCTCCTCCTCCTCCTCCTCCTCCTCCTGCTGCTGCTCTCTGCTGGAGTTTGACCTTTATTCACACACACATGAACACAGACGCATGAACGCACACACACATGAACGCACACACACATCAACACACACACAAACAGGAAACAGGGCACTAACAAGCAGAAAATCTGTTAAACTTCATTTCATTTAAACCATAAAATCCAACTGGAAACTGAAGAAGAGCCAATAAACAAAACAGAGAGGAGACAAGGAGAGGAGACAAGGAGAGGAGAAAGGGGAGGAGACAAGGAGTTACCAAAGTTTGATTTTCCCACAGATCATAAACGCAACAGAATTTAACATAATGAAAGTGGAAGAAAACAGCTGCAGTTTGTCTAAGATCAACACCGTGTGTGTGTGCGTGCATGTGTGTGTGTGTGTGTGTGTGTGTGTGTGTGTGTGTGTGTGTGCGTGCATGTGTGTGCATGTGTGTGTGTGTGTGTGTGTGCGTGCGTGCATGTGTGTGTGCGTGCGTGCGTGTGTGTGTATGAGTGTGTGTGCGTGCGTGTGTGTGTGTGCGTGCATGTGTGTGTGTGTGTGTGTGTGCGTGCGTGCATGTGTGTGTGTGTGCGTGCGTGCGTGCGTGTGTGTGGGTTGAGAGGAGGGTGCGTTTGATTTCATGATGTTTGGTCAGCAGTATGTCAGGAATGCTGCTGTGAGTGACCACAGAAACACTTTACACATCTCATACACACACACACACACACACACACTCTGTAACATAAACACACACACTTTCTCTTCTCGTCTCTGCAGAAACTCGAGCTGTCAGGCAACATTTCTGTCTGCGTGATCTGTAGCATACGATGCGTTTGTGTGCACTGAAGGAACCTCGTTGCTTTCGGCCTCCTGCAGGATACGAACGTCTTTAACTTCAGTTTAAAGACCTTCAGCTGGAAAACAAGAGGCCTGTCGCACTTATTGACTCGGTTGTTGGGAAAAGTTGGCTTCAGGAGGACGCAGCTAAACAAGAAACAGAAAGAAGAGACATTAAACTAAAACTGTGTTTAGTCCCCAAACAGAGAAAATAAAGCTCAGATCAGTTTCTAACTCAGAAAAAAAAGTCTGAACGGTTGGAAGCAGGAAGAGCAGCAGCGTGAAGGAGGCTGTTTAAGACTTTTGCTCAATTACTCTTTGATATTTTGCTCTGAACTGTAATGTGTTATCACAGCTCAGCTCTGCCGAGGAGCCTTTGGGCAAAACCCCCCGACCTCAAACGACGTCAGCGTCAGTCCCTCCAACCGGAAACAACATGGACGACATGATGTATTTGAACTCTGATGTAATGAGACTTTAGTGTTAATGACAATGTGACGTTCACTCTGAAATAAAAGTCTGGTCCGATGTGTGAAACCTGCTTTATGAAATAATCCTGTGACACTGAATGACACTTTGAAAGGTTTGTAATGAGACTCCAGACAGGAAACAACCGGAGCAGCATCAAAAACAGCTTCTTCTCTCATGAAATGTTTACAAATAATCTACGATGTTTTATTGTAAGTCAAGATTAAGATAAAACCTTATTCATCTCCAGATGGAAACTCACACGCAGCAGATAAATAAAGTCATTCAAGCTCCATCTTCACCAGAACACGTGAATGCATCATTAATTACAAAACAATAACATTAAAATGAATTTATTTATTCTGAAATGGGCCATTCTGCATAATACATACTTTTACTTTTGGTGCTTTACTCTTGTACTTTTACTGTAGTAAAATGTGTGAGTGCTTGTGCAGTGCTCTGGCTCAAAGGCTCTTCGGCAGCGTTGACTGAGATCCTGCATGAAAACACACATCGTGTTTACGTGCGACTCAGTTTTATAAGTTTAGTTTCTGGCACAAAGTCGAGTTTCAGACTTTTACAACCCGATCAAGTTTCCGTGCGAGAGAAAGCCGCAGATGGGTTTAAGAAGCCGACGTGAGTGACGTGACTTCAGGGTGAAAAGCTTTCAGACGTAAGAGAAAAGAGCAGAAAGTTCTGCCTCGCGCTCTCCCGTTCGTGACATCGTGCAACCTGTGAAACTCGGAGCCTCTCTCCTCCTCGTCTGTCTCCGTGCAGCGCTGCCGTCTCAGCTCAGATGATGACAGCGGCTGAAATCCAGAAAGCAACTTTCCCAGGTTTCCCTGAAGCATTTTTGGGCACCGTTCACCTCCCGAGCAGCAGAGGAGGAATTATTTTCAGTAGGCTTCTGGGAACACGCAGCCTTAAAGGATTAGTTTTCAAGATATGTGTGTAAAGTTCCCGCTAACGTGGGACATGTGTGTTAACGTGAACTGTGCAGTGAGAACGTCGGAGCCAAGAAAAGCTCCGAGCTGGAGCGAAGCCCGACGTCTGATTGTGGCTGTTTGCTGCAGAAAAAACAAACCAAATCATGTGAGGGAAGTGAATTCAGAGGCTGTTTTCACCGGCTGCGTCACAGGAAGACAAGAAGAAGAAGAAAGCGGCGCTCTGTGAAAGTCTCTGACTGACGATCGCAGTTCTTCTGAATCGGGCCGAACGACCAAACGTTCGCTCGGAGCGTCTTCACGTGCGGCTCGGGGTCGGAACACAGATCTGTTCGAAGAGCTGCTGGTTCGAGCTTCACGGCCCGAAGAACAGACACACATAGATCCCTCGGCTGACTCACTGTCTCCATGGCAACACACACTTCCTGTTAAATCTCCCAAAGCATCACGGGAGACATGTTCCCAACATTTAGAGCCCGATTACCTCCCGAATAGCAGGTGAAGAATAATGACAGGAGCGAGAGAATCCACCAACATGTTCATGTTGCACGGTCGGTTTGTTCTGGTCCGAAGCGTCAGCTGAGCGATGAAGAGACGCACTGACTCTGAACTCCACCGGCTGATTTAAGTCATTTTGGACAAACAGAAGTGAATCAAATCTTCGCTCCAGCTGTTTCCAGCTGTTCGACTCTGACGCTGCTGACGTGCTCTTGAGCCAGACGTCGTCTCTGTAAACAGGCCTGGTCTGTTTGTTTCAGCCAGTGGACACAGACCAATGAGAGTGCAGCGTCTGCTTCCAGTTACACACACACACACACACACACACACACACACACACACTCATAACGGCTTCACCAGAATCAGACAGTTTGTGTTTGTTTCGCTGTGAAAGTGTTTGTTCATATACAAGTGAATTCATGCGTGTTTGTGTGACCTCAGTTCAAGACTTACTGGCAGTGAGTTCTGATTCTTCTTACGAGGAAGTAACCTGTGTGTGTGTGTGTGTGTGTGTGTGTGTGTGTGAACTCAGGGAACTTGTCTGCAGATGTCAGATGAAGCTGAGTAAACCTGAATCTTTTAGTCGAGTCATCAGAGTTGGATAGAAGGATAGAAACTAAGTACATTTACTCGAGTACATAGATGTAACTCAGGAGTGATTTCTCCGCAGGTGAATGAAATAAAGAGAACATGAACACAGATGGTGGTGATAAAACTCTTTTTCATGAAGAATCACAGCTGTGGTGTTTCACAGTGTAAACCTTCGTTTTCTCTCCCGTTCTCCATCGTCTGAACTCGTCTGTGGATCCGTCTTCTTCTTCCATCAGCGAAGAGCGGACGGATGTTTCTGACCTGCTGTCACTCAGCAGCTTTTGTCACAGAGATGAAAACGATCCAGTTCATCCACGCAGGGTTTCAGACGTCCACTCATTCATTCATTCTTCAAGTGTGGAGGAGAAATGAAAGCAGCTGCTGAGACAACACGCTGCTTTAGTCACTGCTTACGTCTCCTTCACACACAAAACAAGTAATCAACGACGACTTGTTTGTCAAGATTCTGAAAATAGTGAGAAATGTGGTCACAAGGATCCAGAGGCCAAAGAAAGAGACTCAACGATTTCCCTCTGAGATGTGAAGGAGAAAGTGACATGAAAAGACTGAAATAAAGTATGAAGTACCTCAGATTTGTACTCAGGTCCAGTACTTAAGTAAGAGTACTTAGTTACACCTGCGGATTGACAGGTCAACACACCTTCAGAGGAACTACTGAGAAGCTTAGGTGATGTGATTATTTACAGGTGTTGGTGTTTGACACATTCGCTCTGAATCCACCTCACATTTACTGACAAACTTTAACGTCTCACATGTGAATCATCTTCTGGAAATCGGCGGCTGTCAACACCTGAACGATCCTGTGAGAACCCACATCAACAGTGAGAGGATTCAGGTGACAATGGCTCCGCCTCCACCTGCAGGCTGCTGACAGGAAGTGGGCGGAGTGGGCACTGATGGAATGTAACTAAGTACATTTATTCAAGTACTGTACGGAAGTAGGCAGCTACTTTACTTTATTTGACTGTTTCCATTTTATGCTACTTGTAACAGAGTATTCTTACGCTGTGGTCTGAGTACTTTTACTCGAGTGAGGGATCTGAGTACTTGTTCCACCGGTGTCAGTGGGAGGATGACATCACTTCCTGCTGTCACATCAGACGCCTTCGGATCAGGGCGAGGCCCAAACAGTGAAACAAAGGCCGCTTAGTGAGAGAAATGAGTCATGAGGAAACATCAGAACGAATTGTTCACAAATTAATTTTCACATTGATGCCACAAAGAGATTTATTTATCTCGCAGATTATTTCACTGACACTCGGCAAATATTTCTGCAACTATTTGTTTCCATCGTGTGTCATTTCTCATATCGTGATTTTGTTTCAGTGCTGGTCTTTAAACGCAGAATATGAGGAAAACCTAAAAACTGTGATAAAAAGCTTCGGTGAAAAGCAGCAGAAAACTTTTCTCACGTAAAGCATGTTTTGTTTTTCTACCAGTTTCAGAGTGATTCACTTCCTTCTTCTCATATTGAATTCACTGAGCAGCACATTCACCTCCCAGCAGCTGTAAATCTCCTTCTGATCCGCTCAGACTCAGAGGACGTATCTCAACCATCTGAGGGAAAAATGCCATCGAGCCGTGAGCGTGTGGCGGCAGAACCCGCGCTGAGCTGAGCACAGAGCCAGAGGTGGGAAAAACCCTCGCTGACTTTTCCTGCTCTGTGTTTTGTTTCTCTCTCCTGCGAAGGTGATAAATGGTTTGTTCGTGGTGGAGCTTGATGTCACAGTGAAAACTGTGGGAAATTTAAAAACCAAAACAACAAGTCTGGCAGCTTTTTATTCCAGGTCAACACTGAAGAGTTGCTGATTGATGATTTTCCTCCGTCAGAGAAAAAGACTGCAGGGATTTTAGAAACACTCGTGTTTGTTTGATAAAAGCAGTTAATCTGAAATATTTAGATACATAAAATATAAAATGCTGAAATCAGCCTGTAATGCAACCACAGAGTTGTACATATATATTTGATATGTTCAGAAGATATTCAAGGAAACTCAGCAGGTTCACAGACAAAGTGCTGACGACACGACCGCGGTCATCACTGACAGCTGTCGTCTCATTGGCTGAGGATTGATTGACAGGTCACGAGGAGCCTCCATCATGATCCCACTGACGGCGAAGTTACTCTGTTACAAGTAAAAGTTCTGCATGAAAAAAACTTTGTTCATGTGTGAGTCGTCTCGAACGCTGCAGCTGGTTCAGGGTTCATTTAATTAATAACTGAAATCTTCTAAGTAACTAAAGCTGTTTAATAAATGTAATGAGTACTTTAGTAAATATAGTTACTAACATTTCACCACTGATCTTATGGAACAATTAAATATATTTTCAAAATACATTTTAAAAAAATCATAAATATTTCATGAGAGGAAATGTTTCTGTCGACCGATGAGGAGGTGTCGCTGACCGCCGGAGGTCCCTGAACGTCACATCAAGAGTCACACGCTCAGCTCAGGCGGCTTCTGATTGGTCCAAACACACACACTTTTCTCAGACCTTCACCCACTGAGCCTGAACCACTCCCACTGTTACTGTACATGTACATCTGAATGTAAATCTCCCATCAGCCCTCCCACCACCTGGTTTCCACGGTAACGACCTTTTGCAGCTGAATAAGCTGCTGACGGATGCAGACGAACGCCGACGCCGAGAAAAGGCCTTTTGTGTTTGAGTCTAATCACAAATTCTATAGATCCAACGTCTCAATGAGCTGCTTACTGCAGCTAAACCAGAGCAGAGGATAACACACACACACACACACACACACACACACACACACACACACACACACACACACACACACACACACACACACACACACACACACACACACACACACACACACACACGCACACACGCACGCACACACACACACACACACACACACACACGCCACACACACACACACACACACGCACACACACACACACACACAGACACACGCACCCACACACGCACACACACACACACACTACACCACACACACACACACACACACACACGCCACACACACACGCGCACACACACACACACACACACGCACACACACACACGCACACACACACCTACACACACACGCGCGCACACACACACGCACGCACGCACACACACGCACACACACCTACACACACACACACACGCACCCGCACACGCACACACACACACACACCCACACACAACCACACACATGCACACACACACACACACACACACACACACACACACGCACGCACACGCACACACACACACACACACACACACACACACACACACACACACACACACTCTGAGGTCGTTCGAGGTGAAGCAGAAATCCACCCACATCGTCACCATCTGACATGTTGGACACATTCCTGCAGTTGTGAACCTTCACAATAAAAGAACTTTGTCTCATTCATTTATGTGAAGCTACTTTCAGGTAAAACAAGCATGAAGTTTTCCTCCAACACATCAGACAGAACATTCATCTTGACCGGATCTGAAATGTTCGCTGTCACTTCTCTCAGCTCAATGAAGGTTCGATGAAGCTGCGTGTTTCTGTGTTCAGGAAACGAGTGAACACAGTTAATAAAACTCTCAGAATTGAACTTTAAAGCAAATGTTTGTTCTTCTTATGTGTAAATGTTTTAATGAGGTGATAAAATTAGCTATTTAGCACAAAACACAACGTGTTTGCAGGTATTCCGTCACAAACCAACGCACTGGACAAATTAAAATGTTGACCTGAAGGTGGCGCTATGTAGCAGGGCAGACCTGTATCATCACCTTCACGCTGAGAGACGGAGCCCGGTTCAGACGGAGCCGGTTCAGATGGAGCACGGTTCAGACGGAGCCGGTTCAGATGGAGCACGGTTCAGACGGAGCCCGGTTCAGACGGCGCACGGTTCAGACGGAGCCGGTTCAGATGGAGCCCGGTTCAGACGGAGCCCGGTTCAGAGGATCAGAGTCATTAGGGTTCATCCTGAGGGGAGCGTGAATGTTTGAACCACAGGTCGTTGAGACGCTTCAGTCTGAAGTGGACGGACTGACATTAGCCACAATGCTAACGTGGCCAAAACTAGGAAACAACGATTACTTGCATTTGCAGCAGAAATCCACAAGTTGGCAGGACGGAGTTAGTTCTTATTTACTGATCATCGACTGAACGCCACCGTGATGTTGCATCGTGAGATATTTGGGTCCAATATCTGTTTGAGTAATTCTCAGCAGACGTCGTGTCTCGGACCGCGTAGAGAAGAACGAGTGATGGAAGCAGCTGGTTTCTGCACGTGATCGTTTCCTGATACAGGACATCAGATCCAGGTCGACACCGACGTTTAACTCTGTGGAAATCAACTTGTGTGACGTGAGCTCCGAGCAGAAACTGTTGTTGCTTTCAGGGAAGCTCTGTTGGTCAAACAACTGAGATTTGGAGCGAACGACCTTCATGTCGTCGTATCTGCTGCAGATAATCGGGTTCCTCAGGTTCCTCATCGTGGAGTACGGGAACCTTTACGCTTCCACAACATCAAATGTTTTAGTCAAATTGTCATGAAAGGTCTTGATCACATTCCTGCTCTCCAGAGGACGACCTCTTTAAATTTGAACAAACTGTGATCTTTCCTCTGGCGCCACCCTCAGGACAAACGTTTACATTGTGCAGCTGCTGAGACTCTAAGAAGCGGTGTGTCCTCTGGGGACCTGCACGCTCTCAGTGTGGTTCACAGAGTCGAGGCGCTCGGCCGCTCACGGTCGCTCTGACGGTTTGGTTTGTAAAGTGGTTTTCGGTTTCCTGCCGAGGAGCTGGGCGACTCTCACAGGAAACACGTTTCCAGCGAAGAGCTGGGAGGATTCAGCCAATGAAGCTCAACGAGTGGATTCATTTCCTGCTTCCAGCCCGGGTCGCTCCAGGACAACTGACGACGGAGGTTCTGAATCTCAGTTTCAGAGCATTTACATTCACAGCGAGCAGGTCTGAACAGGACGAGACGTTCAGAGGATCCAGCAGCCGTCATTCACACAGCTCAGGTGCAGATCTGGTTTCACAGGTGGATCCTGAACGACTCAGGCTTCTTGGTTTGTGAAGCACTTTAAGCTTCTTGTATGAAAAGTGCTTTAAGAATAAAGTCTGTTTGATGACACCTCTGTATTGTTTGTGCACTAATCTGAAGGCTTCGCTGTCCTGTTTGGACGAGATTCTCTTCTCTGGAGTAAACAAAAATATTACCTTTGAGTTTTTAGTAGTACTTTCATTCAGCCCTGAGTATTGTCTGCAGGTCCTTTCAACCTTTCCTGCCTCTCGTTGGAGGCTGTGAGCTGAATGTGCCTTTGATAATAATTTGATGTAAACATCAGGCTGGTTCATGTAATAGATTACATCCATCCAGAACCTCTTCACAGGTTGAATGAGCTCTGTGTAAACTTGATTTTCAGTAAGTCAGTAGTTTAGCTCGGTGGATCGAGGCTGAACGACAACTTCAGAACTCATGAGCTCAGTGTCCACTGGACTGAACTGAAGAGCTGATCTCAGACCAGCTGATCCCTGACCTCAGCAGGTCAAAGGTCAGGGCAGGACTCCAGGACTTGTATCTGCTGAACAATAACTACACTGAACAAAAGTATAAATGCAACACTTTAGTTTTTGCTCCCATTTTTCATGAGCTGAACTCAAAGCTTTTCGACACATGTCAGAGTGGCCTTTCCTTGTGGCCGGCCTCAGACACACCTGTGCAGTAATCATGCTGTCCAATCAGCACGTTGATCTGCCACACCTGTGAGGTGGAGGGATCATCTCAGCAAAGTGCTCACTGACACAGATTTACACAGACTTGTCAACAATATTTGAGAGAAACAGACCTTTTGTGTCCATAGAAAAAGTCTCAGATCTTTGAGTTCAGCTCATGAAAAATGGAAGCAAAAACAAAAGTGTTGCGTTTATATTTTTGTTTAGTGTAAATCACATTTACCTCCGTTCACAGAACTGTGATTCTGGTGACAGAGAAGAAGTGACAGGAACAGACTGTCTGACCTTTATGAGTGGATGATATCAACAGAAACACACACACACACACACAGACCTCATGACTGGCAGCAAGGTCAGTGTGACAGGAAGTGACAGAGGGAACAAACACAGACCTGAGTTTGATCCAAGCTGAACTGATGCTGAGAGCGACAGCAGCTCAGCACAGTTTCATTTCAGCAGCAGTGAACTGAGCTCGAGGTCACAGAGACGACGGAGACGACAGAGACAACGGGGACAACGGGGACAACGGAGATGACGGAGATGACGGAGATGACGGAGGTGACGGAGACGACAGAGACGTCAGAGACGACAGAGACGACAGAGATGACAGAGATGTCAGAGACGACAGAGACGACAGAGATGACAGAGACGATGGAGGCGACGGAGGCGACGGAGCTGAAGATGGAGGCGACAGAGACGAGGACCAGGTGGACAAACTGAACAGTCCTCAGAGTCACTGCAGGAGCTCGATGAGAGAGTGAGGTGCAGGTAAACTGGCAGCCAGCCAGACAGACAGACAGACAGACAGACAGAGAGACAGACAGACAGACAGAGAGACAGACAGACAGACAGAGAGACAGACAGACAGACAGACAGAGAGACAGACAGACAGACAGACAGACAGACAGACAGACAGACAGACAGACAGACAGACCTGAAGTCGGCCTGAGTTACTAACTGATCTAAGGACTTGAGTTCAGTCTAAATTGATCCAAATTGACATAAAGTTTCCATAAACATCGAGTCGACACTCAATTTATATAAAACAAAGCCATGAAACATTTTCACTTTCCTCTCTGAATCTTCAATAAATGAATTCAAACAATTGCAGGATATAAGAGGAGAGACGAGGGGCCACAGAGGGAAGACCTAAACCAGGACCCCGTGAAGCTGGTCCTGGATCCTGAGACCTCCAGGGTTCAACAGGTCGACAGGAGTCAGACTCAGCTCTGGTTAAAAACCTGTTTCATGATCCACAAATAAAAACACAAACTACAAACTTTAACCAACAATTCAAAAGTTTCTGAAACTTTTCTGTGCAAATAATTTGCACATAAGAAATGATGAGAGAAACATTATAGATGATATTATAACATTGGTTTCATTTATTTACAGATTGCTGAATCAAGTTTTTAGACTCTTTCAGTGAAGAAACATGACAAAAGCAGTGAACTTGAATTTATGGAATTTAAGGCCATTTTATTAAATTTAAAACATTCTGACTTCGTTCAGTTTTGTCTCATCAGATTCTGCTGAGCTGATTTTAAGAAATTCCACTTCAAAGCAGAAGTCAGTTTTCCAGCGGCACCTGAATGCATCATGAATTTAGAAGATATACCTTTATTCGTCCGACAGTGGGGACATTTTTATGGATCAGATGATCTGAGTTCACACACATTCAGTCATCAGTGAATTCAGGCAACAAAGGAGCCGTTTCAGAACCAAACGCCGGAGGATTAATGAGCTGTTGGACGGAGAGAATAAATCCATGTCGAATCAGAACGGTTCTTCAGGTCGGGGATGTTTGACTGTGGATGAGAATCATTTATTCACAAATGGTCAAACACATTTGTAAATGTTTTTCTTTTATTCATGAATAACAGAACGTGATATTAATCTGAGTTCACTGTTAAAAAACAGCTTGACAGTCTAATAATGTGGCTCATTTATTGTGTTGGACATGTTTTCATGTTGGTTTTGATGAATGACTTTGACGTTAACACAGTCAAAGTTTTTATTAAAGCCTTCAAATGTAAATCTGATTTGTGTCACTCTCATTCTTTGTGGTTTTCATTTATTGTTCCATAATGTGTCGCTGTGAAGTCCTCGGAGACAAACTCATTTAATGATGATAAAAAAGCTTTGGACGAGTTAAAGTGGTGAGATGAGACTGAAACGATCCAGCCGAGAAGAAAGAGACTGAGAGACAAACGGAGCGGCAGCGGTCTGACAGAATGACAAGCAGCTCTTTTATTAGTTCGCTTCATTTCTCATCACTTCTTTCTCCTCCACAAACCACAGATATGGCCGCCATCGTCACCGACCCTCCCTCCTCGCGCTGCCGCTTCACGACCAATCGCATCTCGTCTCGGGCGGGAGGCCGTGACTCCGCTCCGCTGACGTCACGTGGCCGTTTGGGAATGAAGTCCAGGCTCCTCGCCGGCCGACGCTCGCTGGCTTCTCTCTCATCAACAAAGACCACCAGCTGCTCGTTTTCCCATCAGGCCGCTGCAGGACGAGCGGGTGGAGGTCAGAGATCCAAAGGTTGCGAGTTCGAACCCCGCGGCGCTCGGCCGACGACTCGACCTCCTGACTGAGGCTGCAAACCTCCGTCCTTCTGTTCGTCGCCTCTTTTCTCTCTTCTCTTTTTGTGTCGTTGGAAATACAGGGCGGTTTCTCTTCAGTGTTTCCCTCCTTCATGAATTCAACACTCATGAATGATGAGCCGTCGATTAGAGTTTTTCTGCTCATTAAAAACACAACAGAGCTCCAGATAAACCAGACTGAGTTTCTCCGTTTCACATCCTTGTTAGTTTAATGTGTTTTGGGCTGATTGATGGACTGAATGAAGAGTCAGCATGTGATTCAGTCACTGTGCTGACAGTGTGTGTGTGCGTGTGTGTGTGTGTGTGTGTGTGACAGACAAAGACAAACAGAGGGAGGAACATGTTTGGCTGCTTACATGTTTTCATAAATCAAACTCAAACAGGAATGTAAACAGCAGAAATACACACAAACATGATTCTGATCTGAGCGCTAAACAAAAGCTTCCTTATAAAAGCACCGATGACAAACGCTGGTTTACCATAGAAACAGTCTGGGATCAGTGAACACACAGAAGAAGAAGGGAAACAGCAGCCGAGACGCCGAGACGCTCCCGAACGTTCGCGACGAGACAAACCGGCCGAACGGCGGTCGAAGCGCGAAGCCGATCTTCGCTAATGACTTTTTCTTACGACCGCACTTGCATCACTCAGACAAGCCAATCGGAACGCCCCCTCAGTGTGATGTCACAACAAAGAACACAATTTTCACCACCTGAGTTTCTGATAATTCAACATCTGAATGAGGCTTGTTTTTACTAGATGATCTTTACGATCAACAGAGCAGCCACGAAGGAAGTATTCAGATCCCTTACTACAGTAAAAGTACCAATACCACACTGTATAAACACTCTGTCACTAGTAAAGGTCCTGCATTGAAAATGTTCAGTAAAAGTATACAAGTATAATCCAGAAAGGTACTTAAAGTAACAAAAGTAAAAGTACTCGGCAGAAAACTGTCCCCAGTTCCATCGTTAGATTATTACAGCTCATAATTATTGTACAACAAAACACTGTATTTTAAGTGTTATAGGTAACTATGAACAGAAAAGACTGAAGTACAAGTACCTAAAATATGTACTGAAGTACAGTACTTAAGTAAATGTACTCAGTCACGTTCCCTCAGTGAAAAGCAGAAGCAACAGTTCCTCAGCAGTTTTCTCGGTCGGCTCCGTCTATTTGCTGAGAAGCCGACTCATCCAGCAGTTTGTCGGCCTCACGAGCGACGTCAGAACCAAACTGAGGATCGCTGATTTACAACAGCAGCTTTTTCATCATCGTTTATCTGCTGAGTTGTTTTACTGGTCGTCAGAACATCAGCGAACTGCAGCAAAGTGTTTGTGCCAAAGGAGAAAATGATGCTGTGTTTGTGATATAATGAGTGAAACTACAGGCGACAGGTTCTTCACGAACTTCAGGAGCTGGTGCAGTTGGTCACAGCTGCCACCAGATGTTTTCAAAGAGTCAGATTTTAGCGATTGCGCCTTTAAATTGCTGCTGTCATATTCAGCAATCTGCTGTGTTCAGATCATCAATGATCAGGATTGATGATCAATAATGCTGAGTCATGTCTCACGTCTGACCTGTTACCACTCACTTATCTTCCTGTTGGTGTTTCTCTGATACCGACACAACCTGAAATATGTGAAGATTGACAGACGCGGAGGTCATCCTCTCTGAACTCTGAGTGTCTCTGTGACCTCTGACCTTTCGACCCGCTGCTCATGTTACTTCACTTCAGCTGAAAGCGTTTGATCACAGTTTGGATTTTCATCACAGATTCATGCACCAGAGACTAAAATCAGTTTCAGACTCTCTCCTCTACTTCCTGTCCAGACGACAGCGGACGAACTCAGGACGCGACAAACGCTCTCCTTTGAGGATAGTTTGATTTACAGGTGAACGTTTATTGAACGATAATAATATAAAGAATTTACAACTGATGAAAGCGAAGGCGGCAAAAGTTCCTGGACTTGATTGTAAAACTGTCTTCGAGTCTTAATTCTTATGTGAACATACATGTAAACATGAACGTTCTCTGTCAATCAAACATAAATATATTTTTCCAGGTTGGAGCTTTAATAACGCTGTTGCTGCCGTTCACCTCCGACCCTGTAAACATCAGTCAGACTGTGGATCAGAGATTATTGATGGGACATTTGAACGCAGCCGAAGCAGATCTGACCTCATGTGACCTGCAGGTATCTGAGTGCTGACTGAAGTGAAACCACCGCCGAGGTGAGTCCACAAGCCAAATCCCACACCCAGGAATTCGTTCTGTCACAAAACAGATTCAGGGACAAGACAACCAGACAGCAGCTCCCAAACCTTCAGTCCACACGATTACGAGAAGAGAATCAACATCCTCAGTTAGTGGGAAAGAAAACACAAAGGTAACACATCAGAGCAGCGTTCGGCTGCACACGTTACCGTCCACCGCCACCACAGAGCCACGATAATTCAGTGTTAGCTTCATGTCACTTAGTGAACACGACCCTGTCAGTCAATCAGTTTCTGAGTTAACTTATCACAGGCATGAAGGCCTCCATCTTGTCTTATTGTTCTACAGAGTTTCCTCTCAGGCTGCAGATACAAACCAATCAGAGCAGCCTGTCTGTCGCCTGAGAGGCGAAACGAAGGGCAAAGTCAGTTTTCAAAGAGCTGCTGCTCATGAAGCTCCTCTCTTCTCTCATCTGGATCATCTGTTGTCTGCTGATCACATGGGAATGTTTACATCTCCACCATCTGTCCCACAGGACCTGAACGCAGCACGAGCCTCAGGTGGTTGAATGAACTGCGACCTTTGACCTCCTCACTCTGACCAATCCAATCCAAGAATCGGGGATCAAAAACAATAATCAGGAAAAATCAAGCAAAACGTCAAAGAGTGTGTGTGTGTTTGTTTGTGTGTGTGTGTGTGTGTGTGTGTGTGTGTGTGTGTGTGTGTGAAGGGCCGCTGCTGACTTTTCTGAGTTTCTCCCAAAATGACACAAACAGGAAGAAGAGGAGAAGCCTGCTTTTCTCCGTCAGCCCTTTTCGCTTCCCCTTTCTCCAAGAGGCCTCCTCGGCGGGGGAGACGGGTGAGGAGCAGCCGTTACACCGTGACTCACCCATCCTCCTCCTCCCTGCTCCTCCTCTTCCTCCTCCTCCTCCCTGCTCCTCCTCCTCCTCCTCCTCCTCCTCCTCCTCCTCCTCCTCCTCCCTTCCTCCTCCTCCTCCTTCCTCCTCCTCCTCCCTCCTCCTCCTCCTCCTCCTCCTCCTCCTCCTCCTCCTCCTCCTCCTCCTCCCTGCTCCTCCTCTTCTTCCTCCTCCTCCTCCCTGCTCCTCCTCCTCCTCCTCTTCTTCCTCCTCCTCCTCCTCCTCCTCCCTCCTCCTCCTCTTCCTCCTCCTCCTCCTCCTCCCTCCTCCTTCCTCCTCCTCCTCCTCCTCCTCCTCTTCTTCCTCTCCTCCTCTTTTCCTCCTCCTCCTCCTCCTCTTCCTCCTCCTCCTCCTCCTCCTCCTCCTCCTCCTCCTCCTCCTCCTCCTCTTCTCCTCCTCCTCCTCCTCCTCCTCCTCCTCCCTCCTCCTCCTCCCTCCTCCTCTTCTTCCTCCTCCTCCTCCCTGCTCCTCCTCCTCCTCCTCTTCTTCCTCCTCATCCTCCTCCTCCCTGCTCCTCCTCTTCTTCCTCCTCCTCCTCCCTGCTCCTCCTCCTCCTCCTCTTCTTCCTCCTCTCCTCCTCCTCCCTCCTCCTCCTCCTCTTCCTCCTCCTCCTCCCTCCTCCTCCTCCTCCTCCTCTTCTTCCTCCTCCTCCTCCTCCTCCCTGCTCCTCCTCCTCCTCCTCTTCCTCCTCCTCCTCCTCCTCCTCCTCCCTGCTCCTCCTCTTCTTCCTCCTTCCTCCTCCTCCTCCTCCTGATGAAGAAGAGCAGAATGACAGTCGGAACTGTTGTCTCTGTAAATAACATCATAAGAGTTTGGTCAATATGAAAAGTGACCTGAGACGACTTCTGTTGTCATTTTTTTCTGCATGAATGAAAGTGAATTGACTTGAAGTCTGACAAAAAAACTGCTTCACGCTTCATCACTGGAAGTCGAAAATGCTGTTCAGGTTTACAGGCTCTTCTTGGCATAACCTGATGTTTCTTCACTTCTCAGATCTGGAAGCTTGGTCCAGTTCTTCTGTCTGAGCGACCCAGGTCGTACCGGATGTGAGCGACCGTTCGCTCCCACTGCCCCCGAACGGCCCACAGGTCTGAGGACGACTGAACCGGTTCAGGTGCGTCTCAGTCTCAGTTTCATCAGGTTTCCATCGTTTGACCTTTGACTGGAGTCTTTTCATGACGTCATCTCGTTGTGTCGAATTAGCGCCACCTACTGTTTATCTCCATCAACCAGTGAAGTCGTTTTCACTCAGGGTAGAAACAGATCCAATTATAGAAATAACACAACTTTCAATACAAGAACTGCAGTTATGTGATGATCGTTTGTACAAGACGTGAGATTTTCACAGATTTTATTTTGGTCTCGACGACATAATTACTACAACAGTAACTTTTGCTGTCACAGTGAGAACAGGATGAACTGATGGTAGTAAAGTGACATATTTCTGTCACAGGATGTGATCGTTATGCAAAAGTCCAAACGTAAAACCTACGATTACATCAGAGGAGTTTCCTTCCCTGAACTCTTCACTCGTCTCTCGTCCATCACACCGTGTCCTTCTTCTTCTTCTCCTCTGATGATGAACCAACATCCTCTGCAGGTCGGACTCTGTGTCCTCTGACTCACTGCAGCGACTCCACCTCCTGACAGCTCGACATCCTTTACATTAAAGTGCAGCATGAAAACTCATCCGGCTGCTGCACCAGAGTCTGTGGACAAAAACAGTGTTTTAGCTGAGCTGCGGTTTCTCAGGTGAATCACTGAACAGAGACAGTTTGAGCCTGAAAGGACACAGTCAACAGCAGCAGGTCTGAATGTGTCGAGGACAATCCCACCAAACAAACAAACAAACAACCAAACAAACAAACAAACAAACAAACAAACATCAAACAAACAAACAGCTGCTGCTTGGTTTGGTTTGATGGTTAGATGATATTCCCAGGATGCTTTTCTTCATGACAAATAAAGAAAATGTATCATTGTATTCGAGATACTGAGTCTAGAATTAATTAACTTCCTTCAGATTTGGATTCATTTCAATCTGAGAAAAATCTACATGTAATTACAGACAGACTATTTCCATCCAAATGAAAGTATACATGTGTAATTTAATCTCTTTGAAATGGACAAGTGCTGTTTCCTGTTCTGTTCATCAACGGGCTGTTTGTACGTGTGGCTGAGGATGGCTTTCCTCTGTATTTGTGTCTCTGTGTCTCTGTTTCCTGAAGTTGGGATTTGATGTTTCAGTCATGGCATGTAGATAAATACGTGTTGGCCCACGTGGAGAAGCTTCTTCGCTCCTTTTCAATGGACCTTTGTTGTTTTCTTCAGCAGGTTTTCATGGCTTTCAGAGTCGATCTGGGATTTTTGCCATCAACACGACAGAAACGTGGAGCTGATTCCAGATCCTCAGGGGACGTTTGTGGAATCCAGAAATCACTTAATTAAAAGTTGACATGTGAGGAATGATGATGTGTTTTTGTTGTGTTGACATGGAGGAGACATGTGACTCTGCTACGAAAGTAAAAGTCTGATATTCTACATTTTTCTTCTTGTTATTAAATCTGATGCACAGATTCAAACTAACAGCAACATCTTCTTCCTCTGTGTCTCAGTCTGATCTGTCTTCGTCCTCTGTGTCTCAGTCTGATCTGTCTTCGTCCTCTGTGTCCATTAAACCTCCTCACTGAGTCTCACTGTTGTTCCTTCATCATCATGAACTCACTCACTGTCGTTTATCTGGACTCAATCCCACAAACACAAAGACTCACTAGAGACCAAATGTGGATTCATCCGCCGCTGAAAATAGTCCCCAACACATGAACTGTTTCCTCCTGTTTGTCTGATAAAAACCACAGTGAGCAGCTGTTTGAGGAAATTAATGAAGCTTTTTTATCGACATGAACTAAAAGAGCACATCATTTGCATATGATGCTGAAGAGACACAGAGACGGATCTGGACTCTTTGGAAACATTGAGATCTCAACTAGAATTTAAATGAAAGTTTAGAGGATTGAAATTCATGAAAACTTATTTTGCCTCAGTTTCAGTGAAGCAGCTTGAGGTTCAAACAGAGGATGAAGAAACTGACTGATATCAGAGCTGATAACTGAGGATGTGGGAAGATAGTGAGGTGTGTTTGTGTGTGTGTGTGTGTGTGTGTGTGTGTGTGTGTGTGTGTGTGAGGTAACTGTCCTGCTGTGGTTCGTCCTGTTCTTTCGTCCTTCGTCATCTTTCGGTACCAGCTGCCTCTCTTTCCCGTCACTTGCACTTCCTCCTCTCCTTCCTTCCCGTAAGTTTCCCCTTTTCTACACCGCCCCCCACCCCAACACACACACACACACACACACACACACACAAAACACACACACACACACAGATTCACACACACACACACACACACACACACAACACACACACACACACACACACTTATATACAGACCGCATCATATAGTCGTTACCCATCTGCCCCTGCACGCTCTCCAGGAACCACATGTTCCTGGAAACAGTCTCAGTATGAATGAATGACAAAAACTTTATTCATCCAAACCGGGAAAATATTTTTTATATATAGATATATTTATTTCAGTGTGTTTAACTAATAAGTTTTTCCTCTTCCTTTTTTGAACATGTAATAAAATTTATGTTGTTTGTGAGAATTTGTTTTTCAGTCATTGTGCAAATGATTTATTTCATCTGTTGTTGTTCTTATTTTTTATGTTTTGTTTTGTTTTTTACATATTTAAAATAAAAAAAGAAGCCGATAGAATTAAACATATTCCAACTATCAGTTCAGTCCAGAGGTGATAGACAGGATCTCAATCAGGAAGTGTGTGTGTGTGTGTGTGTTATGATGTGAGTCAACCCGCTCTGCTCCGTGTTCCCGCGGCATGCTGGGATAAACCCGTCAAAGTCAAAGGGTCAGAGCTCAGTATCCACTTCTGCCATCGTTACTGAAAAGTCCGACCGGTTGCACAACATCAAACTGCACACGGCGGCTGGCAGCGACTCGTCCCCACGAGAAAACACAAAACATCCCTCGAAAGAGCGACCGCAGCGTCTGTCGCAACCAAAACGCCTCCTGCTGCGGAGAGACGCTCCGGCCGTTACATTCTGATGCATCAGTTTATTCTGAAGCTCTGTTCTGTTCACAAGAGTCATCAGAGCCGAGGCTGATAAATCCCACTGCGTCAGAAGCCCCTGAAGTCGTCGCTGTCAACAGGAGACACCTGAAGATAAAAAACACGCAGTGACGTTCACACGTTACAGGTTTGATTTATATGTAAAAACAGTCTGTTTATCAAATTAACAACATCCAAACCTTCAATTAGAAAAAACTAGAATTAGAAGAAAAACCCAGACGTTTCACTCGGACTCTGTGTTCAGACTGAAGGAGCTGCTGAGACTCAGAGTCCTGGTGAGGTTTCTGACCCCCCTTATCTTCTACAGCAGGATCAACTTGCTGAAACCTCTTGAGATTCCAGCGTCTTCATCTCAACAGTCTCCTTCCTCCTTCCTGCAGCTCTTCTCTTCTCTCTCCTCAGTCATTTCAATCTCCTGTTGTTTCAGATCTTCCACTCCTGTAATCAGCTCATCGTCCTCACCTGGTTCTCTCCCTGTCTGTCTCACCTGCAGCTCGTCCCCTCGTCAGTCCCTCAGTAATTGTCCTCTTTCATTCACTCCCATCAGATCGTCTTTGTTTGAGTTCTTCCTGTTTTATGTGAATAAAACGGACTCAGTTTAAATCTCTGACAGTTTGTCTGAACAAACTCTCCTTTCTGACTTTCCTGTTGGTCGTGAATTGATTTCATTGATCTGTGGCTGAAACTCATCTGAGATCTTTGAGGGGATAAAACAAACCGCGAAGCGTCTGTTGGCTGTGAACTGGCAGATGACGCCTCTGTGCAGAGACGAGCCGCGGCCTCGATGCTGTTCGGCTTCAGATGATTGAGCTGTTGTGAATATTTCTGTCTTCCTGGTGTCGGGATCTGGGCAGCGGACGCTTGGCGCCCTGAGGAGAGCTGGCATTTCCTGAATACTTCCATTGTAGTTTCTCTCAGCAGAGATTCAGTCAACTTTAGTCCACTTTCACAAGAACGTCCACACAGACCACAGAGACGCAGCAGAGACTGAGAGACGCAGCAGAGACTGAGAGACGCAGCAGAGACTGAGAGACGCAGCAGAGACTCGGAGACACAGCAGAGACTCGGAGACGCAGCAGAGACTGAGAGACGCAGCAGAGACTCGGAGACGCTCACGAGGACAAACGTGCGCATTAGATATCTGGGGCAGATTTAGAGGTCGTGGTTTCAGACGTTCCCCTGAGGACGATCCACGCTGTGATCACGGTGATCAGAGTTGAGGAACAGCTCAGGATTCAAAGGGTTAACATGTTAATATTTCACAAACATTCTGTGTTTCTATAGAGAGACACACATGGATGATGTCCAACACACGTCTGAGGACTCTGTCCCGTCTTCAGCCGTCCTCCTCAAACCTAAAGTGAAAATTACATCTTTGCATGAGAGAAACAAACATGAACTTTAACTATTATAACTCTGGTTTACAGAAACTGTCAGTGATCGTTTCCATCTTCTCCCACAATCATCTCACAGAGCTGAGCGCAGCCTCCAGCACGTCCGGGTCTCTCCAGGACTCTCCAGGACTCTCCAGATCTCTCCAGATCGCTCCAGGACTCTCCAGGTCTCTTCAGATCTCTCCAGGACTCTCCAGATCTCTCCAGGACTCTCCAGGTCTCTCCGGGTCTCTCCAGGACTCTCCAGGTCTCTTCAGATCTCTCCAGATCTCTTCAGATCTCTTCAGATCTCTCCAGATCTCTCCAGGACTCTCCAGGACTCTCCAGATCTCTCCAGGACTCTTCAGGACTCTTCAGATCTCTCCAGGACTCTTCAGATCTCTCCAGGACTCTCCAGATCTCTCCAGGACTCTTCAGATCTCTCCAGATCTCTCCAGGACTCTTCAGATCTCTCCAGGACTCTTCAGATTTCTCCAGGTCTCTCCAGATCTCTCCAGGACTCTCCAGATCTCTCCAGGTCTCTCCAGGACTCTCCAGGACTCTCCGGGTCTCTCCAGGTCTCTCCGGGTCTCTCCAGGACTCTCCAGGACTCTCCGGGTCTCTCCAGGTCTCTCCGGGTCTCTCCAGGACTCTCCAGGACTCTTCAGATCTCTTCAGATCTCTCCAGATCTCTTCAGATCTCTCCAGGACTCTCCAGGTCTCTCCAGGTCTCTCCGGGTCTCTCCAGGACTCTCCAGGACTCTTCAGATCTCTTCAGATCTCTCCAGGACTCTCCAGGACTCTCCAGGTCTCTCCAGGTCTCTCTGGGTCTCTCCAGATCTCTTCAGATCTCTCCAGGACTCTCCAGGACTCTCCAGGTCTCTCCGGGTCTCTCCAGGACTCTCCAGGTCTCTCCAGGACTCTTCAGATCTCTCCAGATCTCTTCAGGTCTCTCCAGGACTCTCCAGGACTCAGCGTCCTGAGCGTGGCCTTCGGCGCAGCAGAGGAGCGATGTTGTTTTCATGTGCGAGGGGAGACAGTGATGGACGGGGACAGACGGAGACAGCTGGGAAAAAGCTGCTCTCCGCTCCCGACGAGGAGCTGACGGCTCGGCTCGCCACAAATCACAAACTATTTACAAGGCCTCCAAAACAAACCAGAAAATAACTTCCCCGAAGTCCAACTGCAGGACAAACCTCCTCTTAAGTGTCCGCAGCAGGAAAACAAAAGGCCTGTGTTTACCGGACGGACAAACACAGACGGACGCGGTCTCCTCGTTAAACAAAGACTCGAAGACGGAGACGGACGAGGCCGTGAGACTGATGATGCGGCTCTCATCGCCGTCTGGAAACTTTCTCCTCAAAGCTGAAATTAAAAACCTCGGACTTTCTCTGTTTGTCTCTGTTTGAACTCGCGTCCGCACTCGGACTCGTCCTGATCTTCGCGTCCGACGCAGGAAACGAGACGTCCGTTAAACTTCGTGTGAAATGAAGCCGTTGCTCCTGAATGTGATCCACATGTTTCTGCTGCTGTTCTTCATGAACGCTTTTGTTTATTTCATGTGACAGATGTGTGTTTTTCTCTGTGGGCGGGGCTCTGATGGAAAAGGGTGATGTCACTTACTTCCTGTGGTGGAAAGTAACTAAGTACATTTACTCTAGAAGTATGAATGTGAGGGACTTTACTATCATTATTACATTTTCTTTTCATATCACTTTGTCCTTCTTCTCCACGTCTCAGAGGGAAACACGACTTTTTACTCCACAGCTTTAGTTACTAGTTACTTTGCAAATTGGAATCATTTGAATCTGATGACTGCTGATTTTAATGAACAACAATTAGGAGTGTTTTTTTTTAATGAAAAATGATTTTTACTGTTGTTATTTATTCATGAATATTTAATGTTATAGAGACACGTTTTAAATGTGATTTGTGTGATTTGAAACCCATTTTTCTTGTTGCAGGTTTTGTTCTCTTCATGTTTTGAGCGATGAGTCACTGAGAAAAATGATGACTGTGAAATTCTCAACTCTCATCAGAGAAATGACGAGTTCAGCAGAAAATCCAACAGACCACTGGCAAACAGCAAACAGAGAGGTCAGAGGTCACAGCTCAGTGACCTGCTCAGGCTCCTCAGGTAACAGGACACAACACTGTAGTTTCAGCTGTGTGATGGAGCTGAAGTTATTCAGCAAACTGTGGATTCATTTAAATCAACATCAAGAATTTAAATTAAAATCAGTTCTGCAGGAATTTGAATTAAACTTTGGTTTAGGAAAACTCAAACTGATGATTTAAAGCTGAACTCACTGATGTTTCTGTCCACTTGTTTTCACCAGGAACAAACACAACATGAAGGTCAAAGTTTTTTTCTAGAAGTAGTGTCCTGCCTGTGGGTCTGTGTCTGTGTCCTGCCTGTGGGTCTGTGTCTGTGTCCTGTGGGTCTGTGTCCTGCCTGTGGGTCTGTGTCCTGCCTGTGGGTCTGTGTCTGTGTCCTGCCTGTGGGTCTGTGTCCTGCCCGTGGGTCTGTGTCCTGCCTGTGGGTCTGTGTCCTGCCTGTGGGTCTGTGTCCTGTCTGTGTCTGTGTCCTGCCTGTGGGTCTGTGTCTGTGTCCTGCCTGTGGGTCTGTGTCCTGCCTGTGGGTCTGTGTCCTGCCCGTGGGTCTGTGTCCTGCCTGTGGGTCTGTGTCTGTGTCCTGCCTGTGGGTCTGTGTCTGTGTCCTGCGTCCTGCCTGTGGGTCTGTGTCTGTGTCCTACCTGTGGGTCTGTGTCTGTGTCCTGCCTGTGGGTCTGTGTCTGTGTCCTGATGAATGAATGAATGAATGAATGAATGAATGAATGAACGCTCCTCTGGTTTGTCCTGGTTGACTCTTCGCCGCTCTGCTTCCTTCAGCTCTGTGTCTGAGTTTCCAGCTTCCTGCTTTATAATTTATGTGATGTGACATTTACACAGAACGTGTGATCGTCCTTTTCTTTAAGATCACTGACAAACGCTCACTGACGTGACTCGATATGGAAATTGCAAGAAAAACAGTTCAACTTTACAATCAACTGTCAATAATGTGAAATCACAATATCGAAGAGGTTGAAAGTAAAAAAACACTGAAAACGGCTGCAGAGTTTATTATGAAGTGTTGCTTATGTAAGACGGTGTGTGTGTGTGTGTGTGTGTGTGTGTGTGTGTGAGACCACTGAAAAGAGGAAGTGTGTTGTGCTGTTGTTCAGCTCCAGCAGGGCGCACAAGCTTCCTGTGGCCGTCCACGCCGCGGGGGAGGAGGGGGAAGTGTTGGGGGACGTCTGTGGTTCCCATCATCCTCGGCTCCTATCAGCTCCCCCCAGGTCTGGCTGTTACACCAGCGTGCAGCCGCGGCCCACCGCAGCTTAAATAACTGCAGCGGCTCTGATGTGAGGTCAGATCTAATCTCTGAATCCATCTGCCTGCTGCTCACAACAACAACAACAGCGTTTGCACACGGCCGCGTCTTGATTTCATCTGATTCTCCGTCCGGCTGCAGCTTATTAATACTCGTCTGGCGCGTGTGCGGCAGCAGTTGGCCGTTACTCGTTGAGAAAGTGTTTGGCGCTTGCAGCATCTTCCTCTGGCTGCAGAAGAAGAAGAAAAAGAAGAAGAAGAAAAAAGCCGGTGAGCGTTGGCCAACAGAGCGGCAGCTTCTCTCTTCGGCGTGTTGACACATTTCAGAGGTGAAACAGACCTGCCGCGGTCTCACCTGTCAGCGTGGCCCCGCCCCTCCACCGGGGGGCGTGGCCTCGAGGAATCACTTCCACGCAGTCAAAGCTCGAGTCCAGTCCAGCCAGGTTTCTCATCTATGAGCGATGGAGTCGGTTGAACAGTGAAAACGCAGCCGAAGCCGCTCAGTCGATGGAACCTGTGACGTTCCGTCTGAGCCGAGAACCGACCGCGATGTAATGTGACGGCGTTCAGTTTGAACGATGATGACAAACACAGAAGAAGGACGACAATCAGGACACTGGTTGTGTGGGAGAGAGAACAGTGATGCTCATATCAATCAGACCAGGTGGCAACAGAAACACAGCAGAGTTCATGCTGCATCATTTCCTGCGAAGGATTGGCGGACTCCGCCATTAACACTGAAAACCTCTGCATTGAGACAAAGTTACCGAGCGTAAAAACACCGAATGGCTGCAGAACATCGTCGACGTCGTCATTGTGTTGGTTTGAATATGAAAGTGTTGTTATTGGACTCTGGAGTCACAGACCGTGTCGGAGATGTTGGAGTCAAACGTACTGAGCAGTTTGTTGTTCTTCATCACTTTGTGTTTAATTTGTGAAGCTGCTTTAAATCCAGTTTCACTCAGTTTCACAACGAACTGTGATCATCGTGAGAAAGAAAATATATGAAACATCAACTGAGACTCTGAGAAGCCGACGAATCAAAGAAGGACGGTTTGAGACTTAAAGAGTTAATGACTCAATTTCAGGTTTATTTAAGGATCCGTCCTCTAATCCTGTAAATTAGATCATTAAATTCAGAGATTTAACTGTTTAAATCAAGACTGTGTGTGTGTGTGTGTGTGTGTGTGTGTGTGTCAGTCAGGGGTGGCCATGTTGTTCTCATCCTCATTCTCATTCAGAGCAACGTCTGTTTCCTGCTGCACAGGAAGTGACTGAGTCAGCTGATCGGCTCCAATCAGCCTGATCAATAACTGTTTTTTTTATCTGTGGAAGAGCTGAAATAAAAAAGTCTTTCTCTCGTTTGTCCTGCTCTTCTCCACACTTCCCCTCATCCTCCTCTTCCTCTCTTTCCTCGTCCTCCTGTTTGCCACACTTTTCCTCCTCCTCTCTGCAGACGGGCAGGGCAGGTCTCTCCTCCTCCTCCTCCTCCTCCTCCTCCTCCTCCTCCTCGTCAGGTCGAGGAGCTCTGCAGGGATTTATGTTCTTAGTGGAGAGATTAGAATTGTTCTATATTTTCTTTACTGAGGTTAAAGTCTGTCTGAGCCGCATGATTCATCACTGACACGCCTCACTGTGTGTGTGTGTGTGTGTGTGTGTGTGTGTGTTCCTCCTCGCTGACACACCTTTCTGCATCAGTGTGAATGAAGTCATGAAGTGTGAAACTCTTCGTGCGTTCCTCGGATGTTTACAGTGATCAGCTGATCGACCCATCCAGCTTCACCTGGCGGCTCCTCACACACCTGAATCCTGCTCACTTCTATTTTCATTAGAAGATAAATGTTCAGTCACTAAATGGAGTAAAACAATGACAGAAAATGTCCTAAACAGTATTTTAAAAGTCCAGTTTTTGTAGAAGCACATTTGTCCTTTCATATGTTGATATTTAAGGTTTTGTTTGTCATTTTTTATTTAAAATCCTGAATTAAAACCAATCACACGATATAAACATGTGAAATGTGAGAAAAGTGACTTAAAGTTCACATTTTAACTGCGACTGTCAGTAACACTTCCCCTCAGTCCTGAGCAGCGGCTGTTTGTGAAGGGTCTCTGGTTCATCAGGCGACCTGCTGAAACTCAGACGCTTCATGTTGATCCCGAACATCCTTCAGTTGTTTGACTGTTGAATGAAGGAGATGATGAAAAGTCTGACAGGAAAGAAAGAAGAAAGAACTTTCACTTTATCTTTTTTTCTTTTTGCCTCTGTCCTACAAAGGACTTGTGAAAAGGCCTGAATGTTTTTTAGAGGTCAAACATAATTGACATCACTGTGTCAGTGTCACAGAAATAAACATCCGACCCAAAGAAACGGAGTGAAACTCTGCAGCCGATCGACTCAGCGTCGGCCATTTGTGTCTTTAACCTGAATCACATCCGATCGAAGCTCTGAACCTTCAGTCGTTCGTTCGTAATCGCAGCTCTGCTTCTGACTGAAGGAGGATGAAGAGAAAGAGTTCTGCTGTGGCTCTTTGTGTTCGGCCTTCATCGCCCGTTCAGCTCTGTCTCTTTGTCTCGGCGCTGCAGATCGTATCGTCTGGACTGAACAATGCTGCCGGGCAGGATCGTCTGGAAGCCGCAGTCACGCCGCGGCTGCCGGCTTCAAATCGAGTCCAACAACATTACAGCGAGCGGGAGGTCGGAGCGTCGTCGGTCCGCCGAGGTCAAACGCTCGACAGCTCGCGTCTCTTTTTCTGAATCATTAACCTCGAGGTTTCTCCTCAAATGTTCGCTTGAGTCACTTTTGAAAGAGTCACATCACAGTGATGAAAACTTTTACCACAAAATGACTCACAGAAAATAAAAATCCTCTCCACCATTTCAACAGGTGCTGAACTCACAGAGAAGTAATCACCAATAGTTGTTAATCAATTAATGGTTTAAGTCGTTTGTAAAATAAAATTCTCTTCAGTTTTTTCAATCTGAGGATCTTTATTGTTTACTTGATTAAATGGATTGATAAAATAAAGTTAAATGATGAAATTAAAGACCCAGCCGCCGAGGACCTGCAGACCAGAGCTCAGAGCTCAGAGGACCTGGATCATCTCATATAACTCCCTCAGGTCTGATTGTGTGTGTGTGTGACTGTATTTACCTCAAACTTTCAGCATTTCTTTTGTTCTCATCTTTTTCTCTCTCTACAGTTTGTGGTTTATGTGTCGGCTCCATAATATTCACATCAGTTTAGTCTGTGAATTTATGGTGTTTTTTTCAGTTTTGTGCAGAGTGTGTGTGTGTGTGTGTGTGTGTGTGTGTGTGTGTGTGTGTGCGTGTTCTTGTTGATTTGTGCTGTTTATTTCAGTTTGTCATTATTAAAGAAAAAGAAAACGATGGCAACACCTTCAGCTCTTCAAACATCATCATCGTCATCAAGTCAAGTCCGTTAAGGTCAAAGGTCACAGTCCTGCAGAACTGTGCTGGTGCAGTTTTCTTGGATGGAGGCGTCCGGAGGTTCGTGCGCTCGCTGCCGTTGTGCTCCTGAGTCATGAGGTGTCCGCCCAGACCCCGTCAGCATGATTCATGAGTGACTCTGCTGATTTCAGATCAGTTTCATCGCTGCTCTGTGGGACAAAGTTTGGCGGCTCGCCCGCTTCAGAGCCGCTGATACTGAGGAGCCTGAAAACAACATGACGAACACGAGCTTTCATGAAATAATCCAGGAGATTACAGAGAATTAGATGTGAAAGAAACAGAGATGTTTGCAGTTATTTTAGGAACAAACAGAAACTAGAAGAAGGAATTCTTCATATTCTGCAAGTTAGTGATGAATTAGAAAATCAAAAAAATGTATTTGTGTTTGTATGAGCTTCATTCCTAAACCAAACTTTATTAACTGGACGGTGAATATTTCTTCTTGCTGATCTGAGAAAGTGTCGACGAGGCAAAAGGCGACGTCGACCGATGGGTCTGTTACACAGTTTGATGTGATTCTGGGTTGGACAATAACGGAAAATAAAAGGAGCAGGAAGAGGAGAGAAATGATGGAGAGGAGAGAAGGAGAGGAGGAGAGGAGCAAAGACTAAAGATGAAGAAGAGACCAAGAAGAAGATCCTCTTCCTCCTCTTCCTCCTCCTCCTCCTCCTCTTCCTCCTCCTCCTCCTCTTCTTCCTCTTCCTCCTCTTCTTCCTCCTCTTCCTCCTCTTCCTCCTCTTCTTCCTCCTCCTCCTCCTCCTCTTCCTCCTCCTCCTCCTCTTCTTCCTCTTCCTCCTCTTCCTCCTCTTCTTCCTCCTCCTCCTCCTCTTCTTCCTCTTCCTCCTCTTCTTCCTCCTCTTCCTCCTCTTCTTCCTCCTCTTCCTCCTCTTCCTCCTCCTCCTCCTCCTCTTCTTCCTCCTCCTCCTCCTCTTCTTCCTCTTCCTCCTCTTCTTCCTCCTCCTCCTCCTCTTCTTCCTCTTCCTCCTCTTCCTCCTCTTCCTCCTCCTCCTCTCTCTTGCTGCGTTCAGCCGTGATATAACAATAATTATATTTCTCCTGCTGAAAGGAAGCAGAGAGAATGAAGCTACAGTTTCTTTTCTTTGGACGGAGATGATCGCTCACCCTCCTCCTCCTCCTCCTCCTCCTCTCTGCCAGGAAAGGAAATAGGAAGAGGAGAAGATGAGAGGGAGGAGACCAGACCTCTGAGGTGAGAAAGGAGAAGAGACAAGGAGAAGGAAGAAGTGGTGGAAGAAGGGAGGAACAGGGAGGAGGAGGAATGTGGAGACGTTCATGTAACATGTGGCGTCCAAATATTGAGCTAATATTCAGCTTGAAACATGAGCTGCATGTGACTGAAAACATCTTCATTCAGTTCAAGTTGAATTCTAATAATATTTAACTGTTCCTTTCGTTCTCCAGCTGTTTTTACATTTGAGTCAAAATTTGAATCCCGTCCCGTCCGGTTTTCCCTCCAGCCTGAGAAAAGTGAGCGAGCGTCCCTGCAGCGAGAAGAAATGGATCCGTGTGTGAAACCGGCTCGAGTGTAAAGAGACTCTGAAGAATCAGGTTCTTCTCTCGGCAGCAGGAGCTCGAACACTCGCTTCACCTCCAGCTTCATGTTTTAATCTGACAGAGAGAAAATAAAAGGAGAAGCTGGAGGCAGAAGAACGCGGCTGGAAGTCCGAGGGATTCGAGCTGTGACGTCACGTCCAGGAACTTTACAGAAACAGTCCTGGTTACTGACGGATCAAGTCTGAGTCGGTAACTGAAGGACGAAGGAGTCGAACAGGAGAGAGACTGAACCCACAGAGAAACCTGGCGGAGGAAAATTCACCTGCACCAAACTGCCTCCACCCTGAAGAGAAGAAGCCTCCGTCCTTCAGAGACACGCTCCACCCTCTGGTTTGAAGGATTCATTCTGCAGCAAAGACCTCAAAGCTGCAAGAACCACCTGAAGACCAGAGAAGACTCAGGAGTCCTCCACAGTCTGGACTCAGCCCCACTGAACATTATGGAGGCAAAGCAGGTCCAGTTACCTGAACGAGCCTCTGATGAGTCGACCGATTCCACCTGAGACAGAGAGACAACTGAAATCTGAGCTTTGGTACAAAGAAGCTGCTCAATGACACAAAAGTGCTTAAATTTGTTTCTTCATTTTACATGTCAGAACTTCAAACCTCAGAGATTTTCAAAGTGGTCTCAGACGTTTGGATCCACTGATGATAAGCTGGGTGGTGATAATAAATGCAATGAGACGAGGCGGAGCTGCTGTCTGTCCGGGTGGAGCAGGTGGAGACGAGTCTGTGGACGTGAGGTCGGAGTTAAAGGCTGACGGGGCTCAAAGGTTTCTGCTTTCTGTGAATGTTTGATTGGCTTGTTGCAGTTTAAAGCTGATCCACAATCTCACACACACACATGCACACACACACGCACACACACATGCACACATGCACACATGCACACACACACATGCACACATGCACACACACACACACATGCACACACACACACACACACACGCACACATGCACACACACATTTCTGTCACTTGGGGAATTCACACAGACTGACATTGATTTTCTGAAAACAAATCATAAAATGACAGTTTGCTCAAAATGAACTACTAATTACTTAATTAAGTCGAGTTAACTTTGTGCTTCATTATTTAACTTTCTACAAAACTTGACTCTCAACACCTGCACAGGTGTTTTCAATTGTTTTGGCTGATTAGACTCAGAACCATGTACAGACTGTTTGAATGACACCTCCCTCTCTCTCTCCTGTGAGGGCGGGACTTCCCTCACATGCTCCATCTTTATTGGCTGAGCTTCATCCTGAGCGGAGGTGTAATCAGCCACCTGTGAGTCTTTAATGATCTGCTGCTGAAGACTGAAACTTCACACAGGAGAAAGTGTCTGAAGAGGAACTGACTCCGCTGACGTGCTGTCGACTCCTCACTCACACAACTGACCACAAACACTGACACTTGAAACTGGACTGCAGCAAATTCTTCTGCAGTCAGAACTGTGTCATGGAACAGAGACGACGACTCCACCTTCACAAACACACAGGAACATTAAAGCCCATCAGGGGGAGGAGTTTCATCAGCCGTTCACCTGCATGAATATGACTGGATGTTACTGGCCGCAGGGCTTTGAATGAGCCAATCAGTGTGGAGCAAACAGCTGACGACAAACCAGGACGCTGAGGCCCCAAAGAACCTGATGAGAACAAGTGAAGCATTGTGGCTCCTTCCAAACTGTCCAGAACCAAGACAGAACATTTACAGAACCATGACAGAACATTTACAGAACATTTACAGAACATCTACAGAACATTTACAGAACCAAGACAGAACATTTACAGAACCAAGACAGAACATTTACAGAACATTTACAGAACCAAGACAGAACATTTACAGAACCATGACAGAACATTTACAGAACCAAGGCAGAACATTTACAGAACCATGACAGAACATTTACAGAACATCTACAGAACATCTACAGAACATTTACAGAACCAAGACAGAACATCTACAGAACATCTACAGAACCATGACAGAACATTTACAGAACCAAGACAGAACATCTACAGAACCATGACAGAACATTTACAGAACCAAGACAGAACATTTATAGAACATCTACAGAACCATGACAGAACATTTACAGAACAAGACAGAACATCTACAGAACCATGACAGAACATTTACAGAACCAAGACAGAACATCTACAGAACATCTACAGAACCATGACAGAACATTTACAGAACCAAGACAGAACATCTACAGAACCATGACAGAACATTTACAGAACATTTACAGAACATTTACAGAACCAAGACAGAACATTTACAGAACCATGACAGAACATTTACAGAACCAAGACAGAACATTTACAGAACATCTACAGAACATCTACAGAACATTTACAGAACCAAGACAGAACATCTACAGAACATCTACAGAACCATGACAGAACAGTTACAGAACCAAGACAGAACATCTACAGAACCATGACAGAACATTTACAGAACCAAGACAGAACATTTATAGAACATCTACAGAACCATGACAGAACATTTACAGAACCAAGACAGAACATTTATAGAACATTTACAGAACCAAGACAGAACATCTACAGAACCATGACAGAACATTTACAGAACATTTACAGAACCAAGACAGAACATTTACAGAACCATGACAGAACATTTACAGAACATCTACAGAACATCTACAGAACATTTACAGAACCAAGACAGAACATCTACAGAACATCTACAGAACCATGACAGAACATTTACAGAACCAAGACAGAACATTTATAGAACATCTACAGAACCATGACAGAACATTTACAGAACAAGACAGAACATCTACAGAACCATGACAGAACATTTACAGAACCAAGACAGAACATTTACAGAACCAAGACAGAACATCTACAGAACCATGACAGAACATTTACAGAACCAAGACAGAACATTTACAGAACATCTACAGAACATTTACAGAACCATGACAGAACATTTACAGAACATCTACAGAACAGAGACCTGCTGTATCCGTCTCCTCTGCTTCATCTCACAGCAAAGATGTAACAATCATCAACGTGCAGCTGAACTCTTCAACACATCGACCCAGAACGAGTCCGACACTTTCACAACATGATTTGGCAGCGAGATAAACCTTCGTACCAGCACAGCGTTGGGAGCCAGTGGGCGCCGCAGGCTGAGGGCGACGCAGGCTGAGGGCGCCGCAGGCTGAGGGCGCCGCAGGGCAACGCAGGCTGGGGGCGCCGCAGGCTGAGGGCGCCGCAGGCTGAGGGCGCGCAGGGCAACGCAGGCTGAGGGCGACGCAGGCTGAGGGCGACGCAGGCTGAGGGCGCCGCAGGCTGAGGGCGACGCAGCTTCATGTTCTCAGTGTTTTCAGCATCAGTGACGGTCGACAGTCAACAAACCCCGAAACATGTTTTCAGGTTTGTTTGTTTCAGTTTTGAACCCACAGCAAAACCAACGGTGCACGAACGCCGTGCAGAGACACGGACGGTGACGTGCCGGCGTGAAGCTGCAAACTGATCCATCAGAACGAAGGAAACATTCCCACGAGTTGGATCCAGTTACAGTCGATGGTTTAGAGCAGACTCAGCCTGTAAAACTATTATTACAACAAAGCAATGTGATTTGCATCCATCTCAGTGTTTCTATGCATTTCTGAGTTTGATCTTCCCGTTGCTCGATTTTCACGTCGTGGACATTTCACACATCACAAAGACAAAGATTTGACTGAGCGTTACTTCCAGGCGTCAGGGTTAACGGGAGGGAAGAGCAGCTCACAGAGAAACACAAACACTGAGACACATTTGAAATACTTTTATTCTAGAAAAACCTAATCTGCTCATTAATCACAAACACAAGTCATAATTTGTGTTTTCTGCTCATTTCAGGACGTCTTTACGAGGCTGCGTTGGCGGCGGCGGCGGCCACTGACAGGAGGCTGGTCCTCCGTCACCTCACACGGGATCATCATGACAGCAGCTAAGTCTCTAACGGCGGCTCCTCCTGCTCCACATCCACCACTAATCTCCCCACATGAGTCATCTCTGGGCCGGCCGCACAGCGACACACACCTTCAGACACAGATAACGCTCTGCGGCCCGTCCTAAAGCCTCGGGGACCACGCAGTCTGTTGTGGCGGCGGCGTCGTGCCGTCCGCCCGGCTACCGACGCTAACCGCCCGAAAGCTGCGGCTTTGTAACTGCGAAGCCTCGAGCCGCGCCGAGAGCCAGACGAGGCTTTTGTGGCGTGTGAAGCAACTGCTGGTTTGTTTAGGCCTTTCCTGTCATTTTCCCATTGGAACAACAAACATTATTCTATCAGCTCGTACATTTTGGAGTCCTGAGAGCGTTCGAGGGAGAACACAGAACAATGAGAGCGCTGGCTGTCGAGCTGTCACACACCATTTCAGCCTCGGCAGCGTAAAAACTCCGCTCGCAGGAATTCCTCTGGGGCTGTTCTGGCTCTGCCACCTCCTTCATTTTGGTTTCTGTGAAATGAGAATATCAAAAAAAAATCATGCAGGAAATGTACACACACACACACACACACACACACACACATCCTTCACTGTCAGAGTGTGGAGCCATCAGGCTGCAGCCACAGAGCCAAAATAGCTGGATGGGCATCTGTACTGAAGTGTGTGTGTGTGTGTGTGTGTGTGTGTGTGTGTGTGTGTGTGTGATGCTCTTGTCCTCCTGCACATACGTTTGACTACTTTTGTTTCGGTTCATATAATAATAAAATAATATATCTGAGATTAATGGAAAAGTTTTGGAAGGTTTTAAGTTTCCATCTAAAACTGGAGAAAATCGTTAAAATGCTGAACAGCAGATTTTTAGACTCTTTCATGTTTTCGGTTTTTTGTACTTTATCATCCTTCACATTAAGTTTTTGTGCAACTTTTTGGAAGTAACTTCTGTGATTTATAATCGTACAATAAACGACTGAAGCAGATTTCATCGCAGCCATTTTGTTGATCATCTTGGTTAAATGAGCTCAGTCTCATCAGCAGCCGCCGGCTCTCGCTGTCGAACAGTGAAGGGCCTTCGAGTCAGTCCTCATCTGGCCCGTTGTGTTCAGGATCAACACGTCGAACTCGAGTGAATCATCGTCAGGGATCATTTCAAACTGGAGCTGAAACAGTTGTTAAAGAGGGATCAGTCATGTGGTCGTGAATCATCTGCTGCTCGTCACCCAGTTTTATGGTAAATTGATTGGATCATCGTTTGTGTTTTGTGCTGTTTCTGGTTTTCTGTTGACTTTGCTTGAGCTTCAGCTTCATGAGCGACGGATTCCTGTTTTATCGTCACAACAAATAAACATGTCATTAAATGAAAGTTGTAGTTTGGAACATAAACAGTTAACAAAGCAAAACAACAGAGTGATGACAGCAGTGTGTGTGTGTGTGTGTGTGTGTGTGCGTGTGTGATTACCAGTATAGTTACTGCATCGTATCATAAGAGAAAACTGCATGTTTTTATGTGTAAAGTCGCTGTAGCTGCAAGTGTCAGTTACATTTACTGAATATTTCTCTACTGGAGAAGAAGAAGTTCACTGAAGCATAAATGCAAAAACTCTGAGGACAAGTTTGTCGAAGCTGAAGCTCACAGCTGCACATTTTCCCTTTAAATGAAATACAGTCATGTCATGTGTCTGATGAATGTGATGCACTGTGTGACGGTGAACATTGGCCCAGCTAAAGAACTGGTTGGAGACTTCATCACTCGAATAAGAGAATGTAAATAGAAATCTTTTTTCATTGTACTCATTTTAGAATTGTTGTGTAAGTGTGTGTGTGTGTAAGCGTGTGTGTGTGTGTGTGTGTTGAGGTAATCGTGTCCTTATGTAAGACAGCTCACAGCGACGTAACCCAGACAGACAGAGAGTGAAACCCACCATCACATCCGAGCTTCAGTTACAGAGCCACTCTTCCTCCTCGCCTTGTCTCTGCTCCCGGCTGGAGCTGTGGTTTCCTGCTCTGCGTCTGCAGGCGCTGATAACATCTCCCTCCTGCTGGACTTCCTCCATCACGCAGCTACTGGGATAAAGACGCTGTAAGAACCAAGGTGTTTTTAAACCGAGACAAAGAAGTTAAACCTGTGGGAGGAACAGTGAGACACTGTGGATTTCAACATCTATCACATGTTTCCAGGTTTGAATTCAATGCAAAAATGCTTTGTGTAAATATTCCTTCCAATAAAACTTCACTGATTATTATGAGTGGTTCATTATTATTCATGTTCTGTGACGTCTTGAACGTGCAACATGTTTTGCTTTACCCTCTTTTTAAAATCTATATAAATAAATTTTTTCTGTATTTTTTTGGTGTAATTTCTTATATATTCTTAGATTTTTTAAATGTATGATGGGATGTTGTCGAAACACTTTTCTCATCCTTCAAGCAACAATTTGAGGCAAACGAGTCTGAACAGAAACGCACGTCGACATTTACACATGCAAAAAAGGATTCAGAGCTGAAACGCAAAGATTTGCAACAGTGACCGACAGAATGTGAAACTGTGCAGGTGCATTTATCATTTTTACACAGCTGACTGATTAGATGACCTTTGACCTCTGCCGGGATCAGGCTTCAGGTCCTGACTGTGACTGCGGCTGCGTCATCCAGCAGCTGAAGGATCCTGGTTTCTGTGTGTTTGTGTGCACATGCAGAGCCCAAAGTGGATCATTAAGTTTGAGTCAGAGCGAGCGTAAAATCTGACCCGAAGTCTGGACGACTCGCAGTTCCTCAAACCCCTCGTTGCTTTTTCAGCGCAGAACAAAAGGGCCCTTGGCCGGACTGGTTCTGTGTCCTCTGCAGCGCTCGCTGACCTTCGCTCTCCGTGGTAAACTTCCACCCTCTGACGTGCAAATCGGACAAACAGCGAGTATTTTTCTTGGTTAGATTTCAGTGGTATGCGTTGTATGAACAATGTTAATGATTGAATGTGTGGGGGGGGTCTGGAGCCGGTGGAGAACCTCCAGAAACCTCCACGCTCCGTTTCCCTGCCATGTCCCCCGCTCTCCCGTCGCAGGCTCAGGTTACGGCCTCCACTGCAGCTCTGGAAACTGCAGCTTCGGCCTCGCTGCCGTGCAGTTAGCGGCCGCGCTCCATAAACACGGGGGATAAATAAATGTCTATTTCTGAGAGCGACCCGGAGAGAAAAGCAAATGGTGCTCTTCAACAGGGCATGACCGACTGAATATTTTCATGCAATAAATGTTATCATGTATTTACTCAGGAAGTGATGCCTGACCAATCTCTGCCCCACACACTGCCTCAGTAAACTCAGGAATCTGACGGACGGCTGTCTTACAACACATCTACATCTCCGTCCACTTTCAGACTCGGTCTGTTCTGCGGCGCTGACGGAGCTGGAACTATAACAACAAAATATAAAAGAAATAGATATGAATTCAAGTGTACTGAGAGAAATTTTTCATTTCTTCAAACCAAACTTTTAATATAAAATCAAAGACTACATATGTTTCCATCCACCTGTTTTTATCATGTTCAACTTGTGAAAACACTGAAAATCAAAAAAAGTCTAAATATGTGTACAAAGTGTTTCCTGTTGGTGTCAAAGTTGTTGTTGTGGATCAAACCAGAAACAGACTGAGTGAAGAAACGCTGACGTCCATGAAGCTGTGAGTTAACGTCGCTCGTCTCCTCCGGCTCAAACTCTCAGATCTGAGGATGAGGAGACTGAGACCTTCATCACATTCACACAGGAAACGCTTCGAACTGCGAAACCGGCATCTGATCCAGTGAGAATTTTATCCATCAGCGATGGAAAGTAACTAAGTACATTTAGTACTGTACTTTATTTTCTGTATACTTCTCCTCCACCACAGTTCAGACATTCATTTAGTAACTTGAGTTACTCTCCCAGATTCAGATTAATGCATTAAGACTGACTGATCCCAGCCTGCACACATAAAAGTGATGAACACATGAACGCACGGAGAGGCTGAGGAGATATTAGAGACATAGGGATGATTAGAGATGATTAGAGATGATTAGAGATGATTAGAGATGGTGGTTTTGTGTGAGACCCTCATCGACCCCCCACAGAGGTATCGCGGCTCGCTGTCGTGTCGTCTGATCCCTGTTTGCTGATGTGTTGAATCCACTTTATTGGCTCGTCTTCGGAGGTTCTTCAGGTGTGGTCGTCTGCACGGAGGCTTATCTGCTTCACGTGAACTCAGAAATGTAAAGTAATTAAGCGGCTTCACGTGTTGATTTGTCTCCGAGTAAAAGGAGCAGCTCTCAGCCCGCGGACGATCGGGGTTCAGGATCTCCAGCACTGACGCTCTGTCGCAGTCACGAACACCTCGATGATCCCGGCGGCTGATCGACTAATGCTGTTCAAACAGGTTGGAGCAGACGACGAGGGCCCTCGGCAAACATGAGCTGGAGCTGCAGGATCAGAGATTAAAAAGCTCAGACGAGAGATTGAGCAACTGGAGTGTGAGAAGAAGCTTTGCAGGAAAATGGCTCTTATATACTTTTTTTTTTGTTAAGCATGATTGATTTTTCTTTTCCAGCAAAGGCAGAAATTTGAATGAATAAATAAGTGAAACTCATCCTGTGACTGTTTGTCTGTGATGTGATCTTTTCTCACACGGCGACATGAAAGCAGCTTTGTGCGTCTGTGGGTCAGAACACGAGCGTCTCTTGTCTCCAGAAGAGCTGCGTCCAAAAGCTGTTCATAAAGACTGAGGGACAACTCGCTGATCTCACCCGTCACCTGACTTTACACATGAAGAAATGCTCTGTTTCACAGCAGAGAAGACTCCGTGCTGCTCGTCAGTCTGGTTTCACCTGAACTAAAGTCCACGGTGATCCGTTTGTGTTTGACCTGCGGGTTAACTGCTGTCACCACGTAGACTTTACTGCCAGTCAGTCATTATGTGACGTGGCCTCAGAGCCACAGAGTAAACGTTCATGTCATCGCAGAGAAATGTCGAGATCATACAGTAAAAATATCATCAACAAAAGTTTGTATTCGTATTAATTGTTCTGATGAAGAAATGTTTGACTCAGCTTTAATGAGACCTGAGTTCATACTGGTAGAAGTACTAGTACTAACTAGTAACTGTACAGTTGGTTATTCTGTCATGTTTTATGTTACTGTACTGTGCAATAATCGTGGGACAGGTGGTAGTTTGTATTTGACACTGTCATTTCTGTAGTTTGTCCTGGTTTTGTCCTGGTTTGTCCTGGTTTTGTCCTGGTTTGTCCTGGTTTGTCCTGGTTTTGTCCTGGTTTGTCCTGGTTTTGTCCTGGTTTTGTTCTGGTTTTGTCCTGGTTTGTCCTGGTTTGTCCTGGTTTGTCCTGGTTTTGTTCTGGTTTTGTCCTGGTTTGTCCTGGTTTGTCCTGGTTTTGTCCTGGTTTGTCCTGGTTTTGTCCTGGTTTTGTTCTGGTTTTGTCCTGGTTTGTCCTGGTTTAAAGTGCTGCCATGTTGACTAAGACAAGTTGCTCCAAAGGGAGAAACAATAAAGGCTTTTTATTATCAATCTTAATCTTGAATATCTGAAACACAAAAATGTGGTTGCAGTTTTCACCACAGTTAAAACAATAATATTATACGTGTTTTCTGAGCTTAAAAAGACGATTATGATGTTGTGTGATGATCCGTCCGTCTGCGCCGCCGCCGCGACTCAAAGCCTCCGAGCAGCTTCGTGTCGTTAGAGGTCGTGCGGTCGAGCGAGTTTATATTGAGTCTTAGCTGCGCGGCTGCAGGTCTGTTGGGTGTTTGTTGTCCCGGGGAAGTTCAGAGGTCAGAGGTCGCCGCGAAGCCGCTCTCGTGCAGCTGCGACTGTGCGGCGTTCTCAGGCCTCGGGCCGCAGGTTGATCAGTAACTCGGCCGGTTTAAAGTCTGCTCTGATAAATCCTGCTTACTGGCCCGGGCTGGACTTTACCCCGCTCAGGCTCCGCGTCTGCGTCTCAGCCCTTTGAGCCGACTGTTATATAAAGCCTGTATGAAGGATGTGTGGAATAAACACAGCTCAATGGTTCTTTTCTTTTCTTATGTAAGCTGCGTTCAGCTCCAAGCGCCTGCAGGAGGAAGTAAAGAAAGGAGGCAGGTGATTGGCTGCGGTCCGACGGTCCGGCCGTCTGCAGGGTTGTGAATAAAACAACATGAAGACAGCAGGAGGAGCATCGACGTCCTCGACTCTTCTGCTCTGATCAGTTCATCCAAAATCACTTTGGAAATGTTGGAGAACTCGCCGACGACAAC
>JAFREQ010000026.1:5130000-5317500 GCA_025331565.1 Holacanthus passer
TTTGGTACTTTCAGTCAATGTTGATATGTGGAAACTGGACCAGGATATAAACACACACACACACACACACACACACACACAGTGTTTCACACTCTGGTCTTTAATTACAGACACACACACTTTGTGAATACATGCACATGGAGTCACATGTCATTATAGACTCGTACATACAGTATAATTAGCTAATACGTGTTTGAACATGGAGCCACACACACACACACACACACATACACACACACATTGAGGAAACTCCTGTACATGTCATTATCAACACACCTGCTTGTACATGTAGATACACTCATACTTTAGGATATGGATACACACACACACACACACACACACACACAGTGTTTCACACTCTGGTCTTTAATTACAGACACACACACTTTGTGAATACATGCACATGGAGTTGTGAATACATGCACAGTATAATTAGCTAATACAGTGTTTGAACATGTTTGAACATGGAGCCACACACACACACACACACACACACACACACACACACACATTGAGGAAACTCCTGTACATGTCATTATCAACACACCTGCTTGTACATGTAGATACACTCATACTTTAGGATATGGATACACACACACACACACACACACACACACAGACATGTTTGTACTTCTATAGTTGTGAGGTCCCTCATCTGACCTTAACCCTTCAAACCAGGTCTGAACCATCTGACCAGCCAGAACTTCTCACTCTAAAGGTCTGAGACTCAAATTGGTTCTCACAAAGATAGATGCAGCCGTGCACGCACACACACGCGCGCGCGCACACACACGTGGGCGTCCGAGGAAGACGTCCAGAGAGAGACAGCGATCCCACACTCCGCTCCAACCCAAACACTGCCTCTGGTTTCAGTGGAGCCTCCAAACAGAAACCGGCTCGACTATTTTTACAGGCAAACTATTTTTAGCTTCTTTCTGCTTCTTTTCGGCAGCAGCGGCAGTTTGGCCACACAGAGTCCGTGAGAGCTGCAGCTCTGAGTCAATACGCAGAACAATGCGCTCGGCGTCCACACGCAGGCCGAGCCGGAGCGACCGGTCTGCGGCTCCTCGCCGGCGGCCGACGACAGGCCGCAGCTGCACACATTATTGGAATTCTGGGAGATTAGCAGACAGACAGGGGTCGTTTTAAGCTCCGTCAATGCTGCAAATGACAGGCTGTCACAGCACCGACCGACGGCTCGACCAGAGGCCCCCAGGGGCCCCGCTGGGGGCCGGCATTACACGTAACCCCCCCGAGGGCCAGACTGAGGAGCAGTTTACAGTCAGCAGCAGATCGAGACAGAAACAGGAGCCGCTCTGAGTCAATGAATAGAAACAGATTATTACATCATGCAACTATGACATCAGCTTATTTATCATCATCATCATTATTATTATTATTATTATTATTATTATTATACACTGTGTCAACAACAGCACTTTCTAAACAACATATAACTATGTTCTTTTAGTGAAAAACTTTGCCTTCAGAAACAACAAATTCAATAAGAAAAATCAAAATAATTTGTAGACAAACTTTTCAGGCTTCTGGTTTTTTTCAGCTGCCACTAAATGAACAAACACCTGAGGGGGCGGGGCCGAGTCAGGTGGTCTGCAGGGTGGAGGAGAGGAGAGAAGTGTGGCAGCGCTTCAGTATCATCATCATCATCATCATCATCATCGTGTGTCACATCCTTCCTGGGATGTTTCCATGTTTGGTGTCGCTCTTGTTTCCGTCTCTATGTTCACGTAGACTCACAACGAGCTGCCCGCCGTGTTACAGCTCCGAATGAACGCAGCTGTTCTCTTTATTGCGGTGGTCTGACTCTCAGGACATGAAACTGGTGACAGGAAACTGTCCCGACTGGTCGACCGACGTTCAGTCTGTCATTAATGTTTCTAACGCTTTGGTCTCTGAGCAGCTTCCATCTGGGTTCAGTACAAATAAAGATTCAGGACTTTGCTGAAAATATTAAAACATTATCATGTTTTATCTTTGTTAAAGATTGACGTCTTCAGTGAGCAGTGAGCGAATGAGCGGGTTTGAAGCTGACAGAGAAGGAAAGAAACCAGAGTTCAGTCCGATGAGGCGAGAGTGAAACCAGGTCGTCGTCCCAGCGGCTCGATGAACACACACAGCAAACAGGGTGTTTGTCAGCGGACTTCCTGCTGCTCACTGAAACACCGAGGCGCTGGAGCCGCTCCAGACTCTGCAGACCCGACATCATGAGACTGAGTTCATGTGGAGCCAGCTGTTCATCCTCCTCCTCTCCTCCTCATCCTCGGCCTGACCTCACCAGCACAGAACTGCCTTATTTACACAAAGACAAGAAGTCGCTTATTCTGACGGCGCGTGTGACTGAACTGTCGACCACGTGAAGCCGAGCTGAACGAAGAACATGAGCTCGCTTTACGGACGAGGACAGAAAAGAAACTCTGAGTCGCAACTCAGTCAAATCTGAAGACACAGACGCGAAGCTCATATTTTGAAATTCAGTGTGACTGATAAATATAAATCTCCATAAATCCACTTAGAAACCAGAGAAAAAGACGCCGCAGGACTTTAATACTCTGATCGTCGTCTGTTTGTCCGTGAGTTCACTGCCGGGAAAAAATGGGGCTCAACCTTTAACTGAAGAGCTTCGAGCACAAACACCAAGAAAAATAAAAAAGAGTGACAGAATCTTGACATGACTGAAGCTCAGATTGTCTCATCGACAGGTTTCATATCCTCCGTTCATTCACAGACACTGACTCTGCTTTGAAAACCTGCCGACAGACAAAAATCAAACAACTTTAAATTTCATAAAACTTATTCTGAAAACAAGAACATACGTCGCTCCTGCCTAACACATGTAGTGACTCTTCAGTTCCACAGGGGGCGTAGTGACGACTCACATGTTCCAGAGCTACCGATCTGTTCACGCCTCCGTCACTTTATTCAACATTGGAAGCAGTTTCATCCAATAAATTATTGAAGAGGGGAAATTAGTTAACAAGTAATTCTGGTTGTAAACGATGCAGCTTTCAAAGGTTTAAGGAAACATCTCTGAGCAGGGAAAGGCCTTCATCCTGTCTGCTGAGTAACACTGAATGTAAACGCTGCTGTGATCACTGACGTCATGAGGGATCATCCTCCGGGGACCACGAACATCCGCAGTCACTGTCCGCGCACCACAATACAGTAACGTGAACCGTAAATGTGTTTGAGCTGAATCCCCGTCGTGTCAGAGCTTTGCAGATACGAGGTTTTCGGCAGACGTCGGGTTCAGATCAGATCTCTGAGCTTTCATGAACTTCACTGCTGCCTGAAGGGAAACTGACGACAGAGGAATGTTTGTCTCTGACACAGCTCGCATCCATCCTCATGACACTGAATGGAAACTGGCAGGAGGATTTGTTGTTGATGTCTTTGTCCTGATTGGTCAAGTTAACAGGAAGAGTCGTGTGTTTGTCTTTTTGTCAACAAATCTCACGTTCGCGTCTCTCAACACTGTCTGACTTCCTGTTTGTGGCTCTCAGCTTTACGTCCATTGGTGCCTACTGAAGATGTAAATCTTTAAAAACACTTCACAAATATATAGTTTCATGTTTAATGTTGTCAGACGTTACTCGAACAGGTGGAAACAGTTCATGTGTTGGGGACTATTTTCAGCGGCGGATGAATCCACATTTGGTCTCTAGTGAGTCTTTGTGTTTGTGGGATTGAGTCCAGATAAACTACAGTGTGTGAAGACAGATCAGACTGAGACACAGAGGAAGAAGACAGATCAGACTGAGACACAGAGGAAGAAGACAGATCAGACTGAGACACAGAGGACAAAGACAGATCAGACTGAGACACAGAGGACGAAGACAGATCAGACTGAGACACAGAGGACGAAGACAGAGACACAGAGGACGAAGACAGATCAGACTGAGACACAGAGGAAGAAGACAGATCAGACTGAGACACAGAAGACGAAGACAGATCAGACTGAGAGACACAGACGTGACATTTGTTTGACTCTGGTTTGATGTTTAACTACATCTTCAGTGTGACTCTGTAATTTTCAGTGTAAACAGAAGAACGAGGCAGCAGAAGCTCGACTACAGCTCCCATGAGACACTGGCTCAGACTCTTAAGATGGCCGCCGCGTGTCTGATCAGGTGATCACACGGATCTACGACGGAGTCGTAGAGACAGACGTCACGCTGACACCCGACCTGATCAACATCAGACTAACTGATGTTTTCTGTCAGTGTTCAGTTCAGTTTGTGTTTCAGTGACACAAAGAGAACGAACGCACAGAGGAGTCGAAGTCAGGAGGTCGGACGGCATCATTTCACCGTCCGTCTCGTCTCCTCGCTTCGGCAGCTGCTTCCCTTAAATCTGCATCGTTTGTTTTCTGAACTCTTTGACTGTTCTGCTTAATGAACTGATGGATGTTTTTGTGTACGAAGACACGAAGCCAGCAGTTACTTTTCATCTGTCACAGTGATGGAGTGCGTTCAGGATTATCGCTGCTTCCAGCCTCCTCCGCTCCGTCCGTCCCCCCAGCGGCTCCATTAGGTCCGACTCCAAACATTGTTCGAACCCACAGAGCTTCACTTCACTTCTACTGATCTTAAAGTCTCAGGCTTGTCATTTTGAAATGTGTCTGAAAATGATGCGGCCGACATGTAGAATATTTCAATTTGAGTGCAGCAGCCATAAAAAATATTCAGTTTGAGGTTTTGGTAAACAGATTCAACAAAGAGCTGGAACAGAATCTACTGAACATACAGCACGATACTGACGGGCTTTTTTCAATTAAGAGGGCAACAAAAGAAAATTTAGCAGATATGAAATGTGATGCCTGGTACAGTGTGTGTGTGTGTGTGTGTGTGTGTGTGTGTGTGTGTTTCTAAGGAGGTGGTGTTTTTTCACCATCATAGTCAGGCTTCAGCAGACCTCATCAGACACGATGCTCGGACGACTTCCTCTCTCTGAATGTGCGACACACCAGCAGAGAGACGACGTGAACTGATTCCGACATCAGATCAGTTTATATATATATACATATATCACTTTATACCTTTGTGAATATGTGTGACGTCTATCTAAAATTGTGTATTTACTAAAATCTGTTTGTTTGCTTTTTTGTAAAATATGTCAAATTAATAATTGTCGCCCAGTGTGTGTTGTGTTTCCACCAGGTGTGTGTTGTGTTTACACCAGGTGTGTGATGTCACCTGGTTTTGTGAACTGCTCTGCCGGGGGCTTGTTGTGATCCAGCGCCGCCCTGTTGGCTGTTTGTGTGCACGTGTGTTTTCCATGATGGCTTCAGTGGTCGGTTGGTTTGTATGTAAATGAGAGAGAGGATCCATGTGATCCAAGTGTTCTGTATGAAAAGACCAACAAAGTGTCCGTCTGTGGCCGGGAGCCAGATAATAAGTGTTTGTGATCATGTTATTACTGTCCTGACTGTGTGTGTGTGTGTGTGTGTGTGTGTGTGTGTGTGTGTGTCAGTGACTGTCTATGTCAGGAATGTAAACGCAGTGCGGTGAGGTGTGTTTACGCCCCCGTCGCTCTGCCCCGCCCACCTCAGAGAGAGCTACTGCTTTGAGGATGACACACACACACACACACACACACACACACACACACACACACACACACACACCTGCAGTTCCACACTTGTGAGGACCCTCATGAAACCCTAATGCAGACACTGGCCCCTCACTGTGGCCCTTTACCTGAACCTGAACTTCATTCTAAGCCTTAAAAGTGTGAACCTTCAAACATCCTTTGAATTTGTGACGACCGTCCAAAATGTCCTCACTTTCCAAAAATGTTGTTTCAAGTACACACACACACACACACACAGACACACACCCAGCGTGGTGTGTATTCCCGCCTGCAGTCCCTGTCATTCAGAGCTATGTGAGGAATGTGTGTGTGTGTGTGTGTGTGTGTGTGTGTGTGTGTTTTGAAGCGTGGTGAGGAGACTGAGTGTGGTGTTAACACTGATCGACCAACTCCCTTCATTATCTGTCTGGGACTAATCCAGACTAATCCAGACTAATCCAGGCTGATACGTCCTGATACCTGCATCCATCTAAAGATTTAGCCCAGAATCAGGAGGACGAGACTCCAGGACCGTCCAGACCAGCTCAGGAGGGCAACGTCACAAAGTGTTAATGCTTCCAACACTGGAACTGCAGACGCTTGATATTAGTGAACCAGGAGAAGCAAAGACCTCGCAGGCTGACTGGACTGGAAAAACATGCCTCCGCTCCGTATGAAGATTAATATGAATTAGCTGCATTGACGTGTTACTCATCTGTGGCAGTTTGTGCACACAGAGATCAGACACCAATCGATCCACCGACGGACAAACTCGTTCATCTCGTTCGTCAAAGTTAAAAGAACAGAGTGAGCTGAAGCAGCCGATCAGAGCTGATACAGCATCAGTGAGGCCGAAGTCCTGGAAATCGAACCTCGACAGGGCAGAAATGTGACGACTGTCTGTCCAGCGTCGCTTTACAGGACGACATTAAAACATCAGTGGGCCCGAGTGAACAGATATCAGAGCTCGAAGCAGCTTTTCCATCCAGCAGCAGTTTGAACTGGATTCAGAGTTTCAGCTTGTTTGTTCTTGATTCTCATCTCGTGGTATTTTTCACTTATTTGTTAACATGGAAACAAAACTGAACGAGGTGGACGAATGAAAACAATTCACCAAACTGTCCTGGAGCGGATTTGCTTTGACGCTCCGTAATTATCCACCCAGACATGTTTAATCTGGGATTTTGTTCAAAAATGATCTTCAAAAGCTCTAAAACTATTTGCTATTTTTCTAATAGAATGGGATGAAAGGGAGTGCAGACGTCCCGGCCTGAGTCAGCGCGGCGCTGCTGCAGCGACACATGAAGCCGCTGTATCATTCTGTATTGTTGTAAACACACAGCGTGTTGAAAGGTGAGTCTGTCAAACAGATCAGGTCCTGTCATGTTTCACAGAGGAGTGTGTGTGTGTGTGGGGGGGGGGGGTGATGAATGAAGCTGTGGTGTGTGTGGTTAACTCAACTTTATTACAGTGACACTGCAGTGGATCCGTGTGTGGCAACGAGCCAGAGACAGAGACACAAACACAGGACTGTGTGTCTCCAACATACCTGACGAGAGTCAAAGAAACATTCCAGCATTTTCAGAAATCCTTCTCTGTTTTCACCAGAGTCACATGTTTCACACTAATATCAGTTTCATCTCTGTGTCTGGCTCAGGTGTGTTTAGCCTAGCTTAGCACAAAGACTGGAAGCGGAGGGAAACTGTTAGCATAACTCCATTGAGAGAGAAAACAATCCAACTTCCAGCTGCGAGTCTGATTTACATGTTGGATGTTTTAACCAGCTCGTCAGTCGGGGGGATGTCCTTTAATCTGAAACTCAAAACGTCACTGCTCCACAGTCGGAAAATACTCTCCCTCGTATCTTAGTGTCAGGTCAGGGTTGGGGTTGGGGTATTTGTTTTATAGCTCATAGTCACATGTCCGAAACTTCCTGTTATTGGACCAAATGGATCAGATTCTGATACGAAATGAGTGTTTCACAGTTTCACAGCCGCTCTGTTGCCGGAGTGCATCATGGGAAGAACCCAGAAGTTGAAGGATCCGTGTGGCCACGACGGCGTCGATCGTGGAGGGTCGACGTCAGGTTTCCATCTAAATGTCACACAAGTTGTAGCTGAATTTTCTCTTTGCTTCATGTTCGTCATCATTTATTCGCTGAGGCTGCTTTCATTTGCTTTTCATCCACACAGACAACTTTTCTGTTTCTTAACTTTCTCTCCAATTTCTTTAAGTGTTTTAATGCACAAAATGAAAACGTGCACAAAAACAGGTGGATTGAAATGAACCTGTCTCTTATTTCACTTCTATTCCAATAAACAACACACAGCCTGTAGATCAGACCTGCAGTCGTTGGCAGCTTTATATTTTCCTCTCTGTTTGCCGGCAGCCTCGGCGCTAAGCTCGGCTCAAGGTCTCGGCCGAAACAAACTCGTTTGAACAGCAACATCTGAGGCGCAAAAGTGTCTCTACCTGTTTGAAATGTCGACACTCGAGGATGTTTTCAGAGCTCGCTCTTGTGGTTTTCGGGGCTCACAGAGAAACAAACTGAGGCGCTCGTTTGTTGGACTGAAAGCTCGTTACAGGTCGGTTTGAGCTGACAGGTTTCATTAAAGTCACATTTCTCTGCTCTGTTGTTGTTTGTATTTATTTATGTCTGTGCTGCTGTTTGGGTGAAAACAGGGATGAAAAAGGAGAAATTCCTCGATCCCAGATCCCATCTGTCTCTGTGGCTCCAGACTCAACTGTTGTTCTTCTTCTCCACTTCGAGACACAAAGAGTTTACAGTTTTCTTCCTGGGGTTTGGCTGCATGAAACAGGAGGAAGTCCAGCGAGGTTACGGAGTGTCATGTGTTCAGACAGCATCTCCATCATGGTGTGTTTATGCAGAGGAAAGAAAAATGGGAGCCGTGTTTCAGGCCTCATGCAGCTCACTTTCACTGTTTGTTTGGAGCAGCTGAATCCGAGCTGCTTCGTCATTTTAACTCTTTCAAATTAGCTTCAGCGCTTTGACCGAGCCTCGTGTCATACGTTTGCTTATAGGTTGAGTATTATTTGACATAAAAAGAGGAGCAAGTAAGACACATTTACAAAACTCAGCTCGACAGCTTCATTGGAACATTTGGAACATGTGAAACATTTGAACTCAAGAATCACTTACTGGCTTTTTTACTCATGTGGTCGATGCACAGTTTGTTCCTTCAGGCATACGATGATCAACAGGTGGTCGCATGTGGGGAGATGGTAAACACCGTCTTCTCTGACTGTCCACTGACTCCTGGTCGATGACCTTTGACCTCAGATGAAACTGTCCACACTCTCTGATGATGCATGTGATTAGTATAAATTCATTATGACAGGCAGGAGGTCATGTGACCGGGTCAGCAGCTCACCTGCGTGACATCTATCTATAATTCCACTGTTGGACTGTAACAGATTTGAAAGAGATTCTGAATCTCCACCCAACAAAAGCATGAACGTATGTTTGAGTTTCAGAGGCCGTTCTCACAGATATTTTCTCAGACCGCTCTCGTCCTCGGAGAGTCATCATGCTGATCCCGGCCGACGGATCCGCCGATGATTCTTCGCTCGGCTTCCTGCTGCTTGTTGTTGTGTTGCCTGGCGACGGCGGTCCGGCTGTCTGACAGTCTGACACAGGAATCAGCAGGAATCAGTCATAATGCAGCGCGACTGTGGATAAGCCTAAATACACTGCGGGGGTATTTATGTGTGTAATGAGGAGGTAATCACACTTAACTTCACTCCTCCACACCCAGCCAATCCAGACTGAGGGCGGTGCCTTAATCCACCAATTATTCACCTGTCTCCAATTAGATTGTCTACACACACACACACACACACACACACACACTCTTAGCAACCAACCATCATATCCAAATCTCCATCTTTTTGGGGGACAGCTCTGAGTCGGCTGTTGGTCTTTTCACTGATCGTCGCTCTGAATCATTTCAGTGTGGTTTCAGATTTCTTCACTGAAACTGAAACTGCTCAGACGTCTGTGGTCGATGACTCCTTGTTTACTGTTGACGCTCACATTAGCAGCATTAAAGCACTATTTACACCTGAGCATGTCCCGTTTCCATCACAGGACAAGAGCCGCTTATTAATATCCACAATTAATAAACACGCAGCCGCTTTAATGCCGCCTCTCCTGACTCACTCATGTACATGTCGTGTCCCGTCAGCTCGTCAACAGTCGCCCAAAAACTGCTGTTGGTTGAGTCAAGCCAGGCGTTAAGACAGGAACAAGTGGGATGTAATGATGAACGCATTAATGCATCAGTAACACAATATCTCTTACTGAAACAGGCCGTTCTGCACGATGAGTGGTTTTGGAAGATTAGGTTTATTTTCATGGAAACACCGCTGCAGAGAGACGAACCGCAACTTTGAAGTTAACTCATCATCGGCATCAGATTTCTTTCCATGTCTCTGGTCCATGGTTAGTGTTGACTGTCGGCGTCTTCTTTCCGTCCTCGTGTCGTCCTCACCTGCAGCTTCAGTGTTTGTTGTTTTCTGCATCTTGCTGCCGTTGTCGTCTAATCGTCTTTGGTCTACTGTTAGCGTCTCGTTGTCGTCGTCATTTTGTTGCCGTCTCTATCTTATTGCCGGTTGCTCTGCATTGGCTGCAGGAGGTCAGGTGACCTTTCAGGAGTCCGACACTAACTACGTGTTCATTATATATAAGAGAAACTTGGCAGAACGTCTTATTCGTTCTGGGAGAAGTGAAGGTAAAGTCGTTTATTTAAGCCTGAGATTTAATGACTAAACCTTTTCAAATGTACCATAAACATTTATCATAAGAGACGTTGAGCTTAATAACTTTGTTCTGATCTGGAGACAGAACTCATCCATCTCCGAGGCGGAGCCGAGGAAAATGTGCTCCCATCCATCAGAGCGGACTGGAACAACATGCCTATTCCCCCTGTGGGGTGCAGCGCTGGTCAGCGCTGATGAGGCCCCCAGGGGCCCCGGGGCCAGCGGGCCTCGTAGCCATACTCGCCGTGTGTTATGTAGCGGACCACCGGCCGAGGCCCGCGGCGCTGTGTTTTCACAAAACATTCCCAGCGGCTCGGCAGCGGGGGCGTGGAGGTGGTGGAGGTGGTGCCGGGGGTGGGGGGACACGGAGAAATATCAGAAATTCTGTGGTTTGTGTCGGGCCGGGTGACCGGAGCCGAGCCCCAAACATCTTGTAAGAATAACAGTGGAGGAGAGCGGAGGCCTGGGCGGACGCCATGTTTGTGTGTTGGTACATTCCTGGTGTGTGTTTTATTTTTCCTGCTCTGTCCCCTCGCGCTCCGTCTTCCCGGGGGTTGGCCGGGTGGGGTGGGCACGGATAGCTGTGGTTTGGTTGGCGGTGTGAGGAGGGGGGGGGGGGGTAGTTTTTGGATGGCGCTGCAGTTTGGAGGGCACGCGGAGGAATCCCAGCGGGCGACTATCAGATCGGAGGTCGAGCGCTCGGACTTCAAACCGGCCAGTGTGACGAGTGTGAAGACAACTCTTGTTTTGTTTTCTAATTCTTTTTATTCGCTTGTCCAGCCTCCTCCTCTCCTCCTCCTCCCCCCGCTTGTTTTTCTAAAGAACCCTCCTTGCCAAGAGCTGAAACAATAGCAAAGCTTTCCAAAGCCTCCCTGGCTTTAAACAATGCCATCAATCATAGTGAGAACGGCCGACATGCAAACACACACACACACACACACACACACACATCTATGAAGTGCAGCTCGTCGTTTAACTCTTCACGTGGACGCATGAGGACGAGGACGAGTGTTAAAAGACTAATGAGCGCAGAAGGTTTGGGACTGAGTGAAAACATTACAAAGTGAGCCTGTAAGTCAGAACTCTGGGTGAATTATCCAAACCTGTCAGCATCAATCCCACTTTGGATTTCACCCAAAAACTGTTTTAAAGAATTTCCTTGTGGCTCAGTGTCCCTGAGGCAGCGTGTGTGTGTGTGTGTGTGTGTGTTGGGGATTAATTTCCTTTCTTGTAAATGAAAGTAAACCTATTACTTCTTTACTATGAAAACATTTTTCATTACAGACAAAAAAATGTCTGTGCATGAAGTCAGTATAAACATGAAGGAGATGTTTAACAAATGATTTTCTGCAGTTTTAAATGTGCGGATGATTTTATTTATTCAGTCTAATTCAGACAGGAGCTCGACTGAGTCGCTGTGAAGGACGAAGAAGAAAGAAAGAAGCTGTGTTCAGTCGTGTTGAGTTTGTTCATCAGTCAGAGACGGAGCTGGTGAAGGTGAGTCACACGGTCCAAGATGGAGGAAGCCATCGAAGTGAACTGTCGTCGTCTGCTCGACCGTACGAACGTCCTGTTTTCACCATCGTTGCTTCTGTTCTTGTTAAACCGTCACTCACTATTTTCTATATTTGACTTTTTTATGTTGTTCAGCCAAATCCAAAAAAACAAAGGAGCTCTTCTCCTTGAAGACTCTTCTGACGTGACGTCGCCATCTTGTTCTGGTGTGTTTACGTGGAACGTGTCTGTGCCTGCAGACCCTCGGTCGACCCACATCCTCGTCTCCTGAGAACAAACCGTCAGGGTGAGTCCAGTTCAGAGGAAACGGGAAGAAGCTCAGTCGTGACGGATGGTTGCACTCTGGTCAGCCGTTAGCTTCCTGTAGCTCTTCAGCTAACTCTGCTTCACCTGTGTGAGCTCACATCCCGATTCTGCTCCACCTCCACGAAAAGGCTAAAAATGTGCTAAATAAGTTTTGGAACCTTCATCAGACAGAAAAACTGTGAAAACTAGAAAGGTCTGTTTAGCTCTGACAGCTCACTGATGCTGCGGCCTCCTCCTCTTCCTCCTCCTCCTCCTCCCTGTCTTTAGCTCTGCTGTTCCTCTGGTCCGGGTGTTTCTCTGAAGGTGGATCAACGCTCTGCCAGCATGAACCAGGCTGTTTCCACCTGACAGGTCATCCAGGCTCCGCCCAGCCCGCTGGGACAGGACGGCTGGACTCTGCCCCGCTGGCCCGACCCCCCCGGTATCGGCCCCGAGTAAACACTTGGAGGACGCTGCTCCGATCGAGGACTTTAACCGCCGAGTTGAAGGTGGGAGGAGGAGTGTGTGCCGAGCCCCCTCCCTGTGTAAACGCAGCCCGTGAACTCCGGCCACCTCGGCCCCGCGAGCGCGTGGACTCAAACACGCTTATTCACTTTGTTCACATCCGGAAAGAACCTGACTTTATTTCCAGACGCTCTGTCCTTCGGTCCAGTTCGAAGGTTCTGATACTTTGATATCAGAGTTTCTACTTTTCCTCCTCTGGACTTAAACGTGCAGCCGCTGCATTAATGAACAATAATAACAGTGATAACAGGATCCAGGACAGATCTGCAGTCACAGATCATGAGCTCATTTTATGTCATCAGGCAAAATTCATGGAAGGAATCTGGGCGTGTTTTTAGTGTTTATGATCAGACCGTCCTGTTAAAACTCTAATAATAATGAATCACTATCCACAGCTCCTCTGTGCTCAGCTCAGCCTCACACCTGTGCTCAGCGTCTCTGACCGAGTCTCCGACCGAGTCTCCGACCGAGTCTGACTGAATCTCATCAGCATCAAGGAGCAGATGGAGCAGAACTCGTCACCATCACGACGTTTGGCTGCAGTAATAAAACTGGTGTATGAGCCGTAGTCTGACTGTTGGACAGTAAGAGTCAACGTCCTGTTGAAGTGACTGAAACAGACTGGTGTCCTCTCTCGGGACGTCCGGGTCCACAGACGCCGCCGCTCATCCCGCGGCCGTGTTGAAGGTTAACGCGGACGCTTGGCGGAGTCAGCGTCGGAGCGGAGGAATGTGAATCTGTGCTGCTCTGAACTGCACACGCCTCAGAAATGAAACGGAGGAATTTTCCTCGGGGGGTTTATCTTATCAGTGTTTACTGTAAGCACCATCTAGTTTCTCTGTTGACTTTAACAGATTGACTTTAGCTGTCGGCCAGATGCCAGCAGGCCGACGTGTTTCCAATTGGCACTGAGCTCTTGGAGAAGATGGATTTGAACATGACATCAGATCTGGGAAGCAACGTTCAGATTTGTCTTCAGTTTGATTCAGACAGAAGGATTCGCTCCCAGAAGAATCTGTTCATCAGTTCTCATGCTCACAGTTTACTGAGGCTCCACAAGCGTCGCTGTCCATTTCTGGAACCATGAAGTAAATGTGAAGTCGGTTCAAACGGTTCACACAGTTTCCATGTTTCACAGCACAGAGACGCAGTTTCAGCTCGTCTTCAGATGCTTTGACGCTTTGTTGCTCGTATGTTTCTCTGTCATTTTAAATGTCAGTGCAGCTGATAATATTTTTTAGGTGTTAATGTTTTGTCTATCAGCAGTTTGAACTTCTCTGTTCTATTTTTACATGTTTGCAGCTGTGTTCTACTATTTTCATTCTTTTAAAAAAAAACTTTATTTCACTATCTGTTTCTGCAGCAGCCTCCACTTCTGGCAACAGTTATACTGAAGTATTACCACTACTTCTACCACTACTACCTCTCATACTAGTACTACTTGTTGTGTTGCAGTACAGTTACTGCTGCTGCCAGTACTTCAACCACTAAAACTACTACGACAGCTACTGAGGCTATTTCTGTGTCTGCTGTTCCTGCTATTACTGTCAGTACAAAACAGAAGCAACACAATAACATAAAAATACAACCCAGTCAGTCTGACTGCCAACTGCAGATTATCCTGCTGCACAAAAACCTCATATCCACAACGTCTAAATGTCCAGGCTTGTTTTTCGGTTAACCACCGTACACTTGCGAGGTTTGATAAGTGCCAAGAGTTTCACAAACCCGGCTGCAGAAAAGGCTGCGTCCCCGGAGGAGCCGCTCCTCCGCCGACCGTCCAGCGGGATATTTTAGAGCCGCTTTTAAACGGGTGGTTTCATTCACACAATGTTGATTCTCTTAATTTGTCAGTTTGGCTTCAAACCTGGAAAGTGGCTGGGATGAATCACTGAAAGCCACAGAATCATATTTATCCCCTGATCAGACCTGTTGTGTCACGACTGTCAGAAACTTATCTTTTGATTATTGGCTCTATTGTCATTTCATGTGAGTCCTCGTTTGGCAGAACACAATGAGATCCTTCGGGCCTCCTCCGGCTCCAGACCGAGTCCAGGACCGGGTACCAGAGGAGACCTGCTGAGTCAGCCTGGGGGGGCAGGGAGGAGGCGGAGGTGGTGGAGCCAGCTCTCCTCCTCCACCTCCCACAGCTCCTTATCAGGGAGCCAAAACCAGACTCCTCCTGCCGTCGACCCAAAAACAACCAGCTCACTGCTGAAAACCAGGCAAACATCGCCGGACCGAGAGTTTTTATAGAACAAATTTCAATAAAGCAACAACAACTAAAAGAGCTTCCACAGAAGCGTTTCAACAAACCTAAAGATTTGTGATGTGTGATGGTAAATGGTAAACGACTGCATATATACAGCACCTTTCTAGTCTTCTTAGGCCAGCATTCACCCATTCACACACATTCATACCGTCGTGTTCATGTTCTCACAGACAGACTCTGTTCTCTGCCTTCACGTCTCTGATGGATGTGAAACTCTCCTGTTGAAGCCTGTGAACATAAAAACTGAAGGACAGGCGTCAACTACGACTCCCAAGGTGCATTTCACTGACAGACCGCAGAGCTGCAGATTCTGCCGTGTGCTCCGTTAACGCTGCGCCGGAGTTAACGATGGCGCCGCAGAGGAAACATGGACGAACAACAAGTTTTGTTCATGAATTCTTCGTCCACGCTGACGAGTGAAATCATCTCACCCGGTCGTCTGGAAGTCAAACACGTGTTGAAGGCAGCAGATGAGATGAAGGATTTGGTTTTGCAGAATCTCAGTGATTCAAATCTGATTTTAAAAATGTGTGTTTTCCCGTTGACGCTTGCGTCTTTTTGAAAATGTGGATCCCGGTTTCATCGCGTTTGAAAGACTCACTCAACACGTCTAACAAGACGAGGAGAAGAAAACAGGAGCTCAGTTACGTGGTTTTCCTTCGCTCTCGTTACGTGTCATTATGTGTGAAGGCCGTCTGACATGGCCGCCGCCGCAGATCGAGCCGGGTTTCAGCTGCCAAGAAAACCAAACGGGAACGAAGAGAGAAGAACACATAGAAAATCCTGTTTGATCTGGTTTCAGATGATGACGTCGATCAAACAGGACCAGACTTTGTTTCAACTACTTAATATTTTTGTATGTAAAAAATAAATTGGCAAGTAAAGTCACTTTGATTTGACTTTTTTTTTAGCTTGTTACCTGCTTAACTTCAAGAGCTTCAAATCTCTCTTTGTCTTTTTTTTCATTTCTATATTACGTACTTGAAGTCGTTTTTTTTAAAAAATCATTGTAAAGTTCCATTTACTCACATTTACTTGTCAGCAACTGAACGTTTCTTATATTACACTGAAAATACCAGTTAATTGTTCCATCCTGATGGTGGCGCTAGAGTAAAGCTCATGTGGTCGCCAACGTTGGCAGAGTTATGGCTACTCTGTGATTCGAGTAAGACTTAATACGATGTTGAATTTATTCGAATACATTTCGGCTGCCGTCTGGTAACAGTCGCCGAGGCTCATGGGAACTGTCTACCTTTTCTCCTCGTCGGACCTCCAGCATCTCGAGTCCGGCTGCCAAACCTCTAAACCTCCGGGCCGAGCCGCTCTGATCAGACCGTAAACCTGAACGAGCAGAAACCCGAAGCCTCCGAGGCGCCAACGCTCACCGCCGCAGACACGTGTCATTATTTCACCTCCTGTGAGACGGAGCGGCTGAACACGTCGACAAATCAAACGCACACGGAGCTGTGACACCTGAGGTCAGTCTGAACATGAAGGTTTGCATCTTCCAGTCAACGGGAGGAGGAGGAGGAGCTGATGAAGAACAAACCTTAACCAGTTCAAGATACAAGACAAACGTCTCAAAGTCAACTGAACTGAACCATCAGTGTCACTGAATCTGAGGCTCAATCTGCCTGTCTGTCTGCCTGTCTGTCTGCCTGTCTGTCTGTCTGTCTGCCTGCCTGCCTGCCTGTCTGTCTCTCTGCCTGCCTGCCTGTCTGCCTGCCTGCCTGTCTGTCTGTCTGCCTGCCTGCCTGTCTGTCTGCCTGTCTGTCTGCCTGTCTGCCTGTCTGCCTGTCTGTCTGCCTGCCTGTCTGCCTGCCTGTCTGCCTGTCTGCCTGTCTGTCTGTCTGCCTGCCTGTCTGCCTGCCTGTCTGTCTGATCGAACTGAAATTTCCACGTCTGCTGTTCAGTCACATCACATTTCAAACTCTGAACTGTGTCTCAATAATGACATCACAAAACTCAACTTCCTGTTTCTGCAGAAAGACTTTTTGTTTGTTTGTTTATGAGGAAAATGATGCAAGAAAAATGAAGAAGAGTCTTGTTACATCTTGAAACCTGTTTCTGGACAAATCAAAATCTCAAAACATTTCTGTCTCTAGAAACTCGTTCTCTCTCATTTCTTGTCTTTACTTCTATTCCATTTTAGACATTTGCTGAATCGTGACACTGAGAAGAAAACTGAGCAGAACTAAAGATGAGCTCTGCTCAAAACAAACCAGAGTCGAACCAGAGAAGAAGACGCAGAAACTTTCAGAGGCGTCAAACTAAAACTGAACAGAAAACTTCATTCCTGTGTCTGTTGGTTTTACAGACGAACTGCTTACTCATGACTGATCTACCGCAGTGACCTGTCAGCCCCACTGCATGCTGGGATACCATTAAGATGCCTCACTGATAAAGACAAAGTCAACTTCCTCATTTGTGTGGAGAAATGTCGCTTCCTGTTCAGCAGCAGAGAAACACGGGGGCCCGGCGGCGAACGAGGTCGTACCTGTCGGCGATGTCGGCCAGGTGAGGAGGCCGCTGAGCTGAGAGCCAATCAAAGAGAGAGAAACACAAACTGGAGACGTGATCTGAGTTCTGGACTCGTGTCGACACACTGAGATCTGCTGAAGTGTGACGTCATCGTGATGGAAGAACTTCTCACATCCTTTACTTAAGTAAAAGTACAAAATACTCATTACAAGTCCTGAATTCAAAATGTTACTAAAGTGCAGAAGTATTATCAGCAAAATGCAGTATCAAAAATAAAAGTACTCATCTTGTAGTCTGTTATATTATTATAAAATATTATATCACTAATGAATAAATGTTAATTTTCATTTTAATGTGGTTCATCAACGTGGAGACACTTTGGAACTTTGTATGTGCAGTTTGACTTTGTTACTGCTAGTACTAGTACTGCATGCACTGTCCAGTACTGCATCCTATTATACAAGCATATCGTATCTTTTTATGTTGAAAGTATAAGTGTGAATGTAGTGGAGAGTAACATCCTGTATGTTTTGAAGTCTCCTCTCGTTCCAGTTTCACCTTCCTGATTCTTCACACCTGCGTCTCGTTGCTCACCTGCAGCTGCCCCTGATGTTTGCTCTGGTGAACCCTGTACATATCCTCGCTCTCTGTTGCTCTGACACATTGTCTTTGTTCAGCCTCATGTGCTCATCACTGTCTTCATCTTTTCTTTGTTTGTCTCATGAGTTTTCACTCAGTTTTGTTTATTATTCTTGTATTTTATTTCTGCCTCCTTGTCTGGATGTGTTTCGATCAGATTGATTGATTGATTGATTCCCGTGTGCTTTTTTCCACCTGTGTCTTTGTATTTCTGTTTTGTTCCAGAGGAGCAGAAACATAAAACTGACTGGACAAAGTCTGAACATTAGATTTGATGACAGGAAGAAAAACCTGGTTTTATAGTTGAAACCGGATTTTTTTCTCATCAGAATGATGATTTTACTTTTGTCTCCTAAAGAGAAGATCTTCTTGTTATAATGACACAGTTTGTCATGACGGTTAAATACTTGCAGTGAAAAACAGGCTTTTTTTAGATTAACATTTGCAGACTGTGTTTATTTTGGAAAAGCTGTATAGATTTCCCTGAATTTTCCGTCTCCCTTATCTTCATTTCATACATCATGACTTCCTGCTGTTGAGCATTTTACCTCCTCCGACACGGCGTCGACGAGAACTCCACATCATTTTCTACATCAGACTATCAGGAATCATCAGGAGTGAAGCAGAAATAAACTGCTTTTATTTCAGGGAGAACGAGAGAAGCGGTGAAGGGCGGTGGAAACCTGGCAGATCCTGAACACATCGCGAGGCGTTCAGAGTCACACGGAGATGGTATCAGCTTCCTCAGAGTCTCGGGTGGATCCGAGGCTCCAGCTGTTCTTCCCACACTTTCTTCTTCTCTTTCTTTCTTCCTCAGTCGGAGCTGAAGGACCTGGAGGTTTTCCTTCTGCCAGAGGCCTCGCAGGAGCACAAATGAGCCGTGCAGCGTTCGGGACCGAGAGCCCGGCGCTGCTCAGAACGCTGTGAATTATTAACGCTGAATATCAGCGTGCAGAAACACTCACTTATCAGATTCAGGTCCGAGCCGGAGCTGCGCTCAAATACTAAACATTTATTCACCCGCTCAGCTCAGTTTGTCCTGGAAAACCACCAAACTCGATCTTAACGGAGAAACTTCAGGTCATTTGTTCAGTGCGACGACCACGAAGTCGGGAAATCTGTTTGAAAAACAGCAGCAAAAGAATCTCCTGCGAAACAACGTCCATCATGTCCTTTATTATCACCGACCAAAACTCTGTTTGGGAGATTTCAATCAGACCATGGTCTTCTTCAGCAGATTCAGTTTTCACAGATGTCGTGGAATTGTAGATGATGAAATGTTCGTTCCTCTGAGCTCTTGGTCACGTGTCTGACGGGACGTTCGACATGATAACCACGAAGGACGACGCGCTGCAGTTCTGCTCTTTCAGCTGGTTGTACCTAATAAAGTGGCCACTGAGCGTCACCATGATCAGACGTCCTGAAGTCGTGACGTGACGGCAACATCTCGACCTGTTTGTCATTATTCTGAACACGCGGTCGATTCAGTCTAATAATAATATCAATGCTATAATCAGTTATTTCAGAAGCTTTTTGTGACGCCAGAGAAATAAATAGACAGACTGAAGAATTAAAGAACAGGTTCACGATTCAGCCGTGATGTGTTCACATGAGCACTGAAACAGGTTCCTGTTCATCCTGGACTTTAACTGACGTCTTCATGATGTGATTCTAATGGACGCGATGGAGGTTCAACCTTTTCGAAGGTGAAAGTGAAACTGATGTGAAGCTTCAACAGTCAAGATCTTCCAACGTCGTATTTCTGTGGCGGAGGATTAAAAACAAAGAGGAAAGTTTGTCCTGAAACTCTGGAGAGAATTTCTCCACCTGGTTTGTGATGATGCAGGATGACATCACCCAAGCCGTCCAATCAAAGTCACCTGTCAGTCCATGTGACTTTCTGTTTACTCTTCTTTGTTTGTTTGTATAAAATCAGTGCGAACATGAACCAGAACTAAAAGACGACAGATCAGTGAACGGTTCAGGTGCAGGAACCAGGTGTGCTGTGACATCATCAGTGAGCTCGTCTTCTCTTCTTCTTCGTGCAGTTTGAACTCCAGCAGCAGTGAACAATATGATGGGCGTCGTCTATGCGCGCTGTTTGTCTTTGTTCTGCCATAAATGAGGAATGTGGTGTTTTATTGGAGAAGCTGCAGATGTCAAGCTCTGACTGTTTACATGTGTGACGGAGGAGTCGGGATCTGCAGCGCACGTTCATCATAAGACGTCCGAACACACGGTGACGGCGCAGTAAACAGGAAGGAGGCTGAAGTGTCTCCGTTTGCTGGTTCATATTAACGTGTTGAGTGGATCCGTCCCGTTTCCACTGTCGTGATTTTTATTGTTTAAAGAGACATTTTCAGTTTTGCTGTTGGACGTCGCCCCAGAACGTCTCTGATCACAGCCGATTTAAAGAACGTCAGCGCAGATGATCGATCGTCTGAACGGCAGAGAAGCTCACTGACGCCTTTACACTTATTGGAAGCTCATGATGCTGCAGTGACTTCCTGTTTACACAGTAAACAGTCGATTGATCCTGATTGGTGCTGCAGGTGTTTCCTAGCAACAGATTTACACTAAAGTCTTTATTAGCTGAGAAATATGTCACAGTTCTGCCTGCTAGGCCTCGGCGTAGTTTTGTTTAAGCCTTGATTTTCTCCTGCCTTAGTTCTCTTAGTTTACCTACCTTAGTTTTCATGTCTTAGTTTTCGGTCAGTATGGTCCTGTTCTTTCAGTTCTGTCGGTCATGTCGTAGTTCTGATGTCGTAGTTCTGTCATGTTGTAGTATTGTCTTAGTTCATTGTCGTGGTCTTAGTTTCTTGTCTTTGCTGTTTTGTCTTAGTTACATGAAGCTCTAGCGCAAGTTCAGCCAGGAAGACATCAATGCTTCTCATTCACAAAATATTTCTCATCTCTCCTACTGCGCATGCTCTCGTATTTTCCCGCTGTCGGTGTTTGGGGCTGTCACTGGTAATCAGCTGTCTCTCCAGCTGTTCTCTCTCAGCCAATAGCTCGGTGTCACACCCTCATCGCTAGCCAATCATCTTCATGCTCTCCTTTTAAAATACGATCTTTCTTTGCCCTAGCTCTTTCATGCCGGTGATTTGCGCGCCCCTCCACCTCCCCATCACCACCTCGCCTTCGCAGAATCATCATCCTCTTCAGCACCCATCCGGCTTCACAATCTACACCACCTCCACCAGTGTCAGGACTCCGGGGGGGTTTATACAGCAACGGCTCGAATTATATTTCTTCAATCAAGACGTCTCCCCCTTGAGTCCAAATCGCCAAAGACTCTCTGTCAAGTTGCAATATCAATATCATCTCCTTTGTCACATGTTGTAATAAATTATCTTTTATTCACATACTTGTCTCTCCTGGTTGAACTGTCATTGTTTACCTGCCTAAGTTCTGTCAGTCTGTCACTATCCACCTGCCATAGCTTCTCACCTCAGGTCCCGGTTCTTCTCCACTCACCCCGCCTCTGCCTCACCTCACCTGTCTGCCACTCCCACCTCATCTAGTCACCTGTGTTCTCAGCTGCAGCCCACTACTAATCAGGACATTATATAAGCCATTTCACCCCACTCAGCCATTGCCGGATTGTTCTCTATTCCTCTTCTCTTGTTCTCTCTTTCTCTCTCTCTCTCTCCCCCCTCTGTTCTTGTTCCCTCATGCCCGTCAGTGCTTTCGTCTCGTTTGGATTTGCTTGTTCATCTCGGATTGGATTTTGGATCTGCTCTTCTCTGATGAGATTTTTGGACCATCCTGAACACTAGTGTTCTGTGAGTTTCAGTTAATGATTTCTTTGCCTTTATTAAAAGACTACTTCTATCATTCTCGTGTGTGCGTTTGAGTCCATCCACACCCCCCGTAACAAAATGTAAGTCTTACTGGTTCAACCGGATTCAGTAAATCCGCAGTTTGAAACTAGACTTGAGATCTTATGTTCAGACTGATTGATGAGCAGCTGGTTACTGTCATGTTTAATTAGAAGGAGTGCTCTCCCACAATGCCTTGCTTGTCCTGGACTCCTCTGAGCAGCACAGGGAGGTTTGTATTCATTATGTCAGACTGGCAGAAAGGAGACGATTCTCCATCTCCAACAGCACAAACTGTCAGAGCTTCACCTCCAATTATCTGACAAAGAAATCAGAGCCGGCTGTAATTAAGCTTCATAAATCACGACGGAGGCCGAGAGAAAACAAACAGCCGATCTGAGCTGTCAAACTGGCTGAGAGCTGCGGCGATCAAAGTCACAACCGAGGCGGCGATGAGACGCAACACGAACAGAAATCTGCTGAGTCTCAAAACGAGGCGCGAACATGTCGAGGCGTCCGCAGAGCGACGCGGCGGCGGGACGAGGACGAGCGATCTTTGGCTCGAAGACAAACGGAGCGCGGCCCGTAGCCGACGGCACTTTGACTATCAATCTCCTCTTTACTGGCTCGTTAAAACGTCGCAGCAGAATGTGCCTCCAAAAGACACCAAAACAAAACGCTCGGGCTTCTCATAGTTTCATACAGAGCCAATAAATGCCAACCGAGTCTGAACAAACAGTTTCCTGCTGCAGCTCCTCCTCCAAGCATGAAGAGCAAATAACTGTGGAATCAGAGGGACGAAGCTCTGAGAGAAAAAATCTGGCTCCAAATGTCCAATTGTGTGATTTTGTTTTCTCTTGTTTTAGCCTGTCATTTTTCTTTTGTTCTTTCTGTTTGTTAAAGGCATAGAGGAGAAAAACGCTGAGTCAGTGTTTGAGTTTCCATCTGAGAGCAAATGACACAAAACTGTTGTCACCTGCAAAAAAGAGTTAAAAAAAAATAATTTTAGAGATGAACTGAGGTTGAGTGAGGATGAAAACCCATGAATGTGTCAATGACACCTTTGAGCTAAATGCTAACATCAGTATGCTAACATGCTCACAGTGCCAATGTTCACCATCTTAGTTTAGCATGTTAGCGTGCTAGCATGCTAACATCGGCTAATCAGAACCATCAAACCTGTCACGGTTCATCCTGAGGGGAACGTGAACGTCTGAACCACATTTCATCACAATCACTCAGAGGGAACAAATGACTGTTTCCTGTCGTGCAGTGAACAAAATATTTTTCCATCCAGACTGAAGAAGATTTGATGATTCTGGAAAAACCTTCAGATCTTCAGGGATTTTAGAACATCATCAGGTTTTTGTCTTTCAGAAAAACTGGGACACTGAAGAAAGTGTCCAGAAAGTGAAACATGAGGGACCCAGATCAGTGACCTGTGGACCACCGTCCCAGAGTCTATGTGAAAGTCCTCCTTTCAGCTCCTTCTGGCGTCCATGTGACCTGAAGCAGCTGAGCCTTTTCTATCGGAGAACAAACATGGGAAGTTCTGCCTGGCCTTTCAGAGTAAAGTGCTGCTCAGTCAACTCTGTCTCCGCCGAGTCAATGAAAAGAGCCGGTTAATCTTTAAACACAGGCCAAATAGAGCAGATAGATGGATCGAGCCGCTGACACACTCTCCACACAACGTGTCAATGAAACGAAGGCAAACACACTGAATCTGAAAATAACCACATGTTCTCCTGCAGCTGGAGAAATGAGGACATTCACTGAGGCTTGTCCTGACAATCTGGTCAAACTCTGTCACATCTCCTCTTAGCATGTATTTTTAAGTATTTTGTTTTGTTTTATATTTTATGTTTTGAATTTTATATATTTTTTAATTAATTTACTTTAAACAACTCTGTAACTTTCTTTAGAAATTTGATACTTAAATAAAGTTATTCTTATTATACATTTATTCTGCAGAAGCTACGTTCACGTCAGTCTGTGTGAACTTGTGTTTCCAGACTGAAGAACTTCCACATTCACACAGACGACCTTCAATAATATCAATAAACCACATTTTTGAAACACATTTTTTGTAGCAGAACTGTGTTTTTTCTGCTTTCTCATCCTGTTGATCATCTCATGACCCCTCAGATCTGTCTAGTGACTTGTTTGAGGGGTCTGACCTCCAGGTTGGGACTGGCTGGTCTGCAGGACTGAACAAAAAGACAAAGAACTGCTGTTCTGACACTGACAGAATCAAAGTGACTGAACATATTTAGTATGATGTTCTGACGGTTCTTCCAAATCTCAATATGACGTTAAAGCTTCCAAAACATAGCGGCGTGTCAGAGTTAGATCTTAAATGAACATCAGCTCTCTTTTCTTTCTGTCTTTCTGTTCTGGACTGAAGAGAGCGAGTGAAGGATCTCTGGATAAGGAGGAAAAATTCAGCTAATGTCTGTTCACAAACTAATGTCTTCCATCGCAGGAAGAGTCTCCGTCTAACGTCAGACACAGATCCAAACACGAAAAACCTGAGTGTCTTTACTCACTGTGAGACACCTCCAGCCAAAACCACAGCATGTTGACGTGGTGTCAGGGGATTATCAGCTCAGCTACCAGGACTACAGAGCTGTGATCCAACAACAGAGAACTCACAGATACAGAAAACAAACACTGAGACTAAAGATGATGTTAAACTCACAAATGACATGAAGAAAATATCAGATAAAACAGTTCTGCTTCTCTTCTGTCAGTGATGAAGACAAACAAAAGAAAGATGAAAGAGGAGGAGGAGAAAGGAACAGAAGGGATGGAGAAGGAAAGAAGATAAATGAAGGAAACCCGGTACATCACCACCTTCAACCTCAGTAAAGGTGACTGGCATCTACCTCTCGACTGGTTCTGCCTTCCACACTTCAGGGTTAAATCTGTTCCACGGCACCGTTTCACCTTTTGGGCCTTTTGGGACTGTTTGCATGGAACTAATTGCATTATGCAACTTTAGCTGCTCCATTAACTGACCTCACAAAACATCCAGTACATCCAGACTGGGATGATCAGAGGAGTGTGATTTGATTTGTTACAGAGTCCAGACTTTAGAAGAAGTTCCTGGTGAAGGGTGGAAGCATCAGGTGTTGGACTCGGGGGCTGTGCTGGTACAAGGAGAACCAGGCTGGAAGACACCCATCTTGTTCTTGAGAGGAAACTTTTTGACCCAGACAGGATGTAGTTTCCTGTGGATAACTGATTCCCTGCACTTCTGCTGCCTGAGAAGGGACAGACTGACCACCAAGGCCCAAAGTGGATGCACTCAGTGTAACATCAGGTCCTGCGGTGGTGTCCAGTCAGACCAGTCCAGAGATCGGCCAGCGAGTATTTCAGTATCTCTGACATACGTCTGAAAGGTGTTTACGACCTCTTGTCAGCGATGTTTCAGGCTTTAATCTGCAGTCCTTGTCCGGTCTGAGAGTCTGATTAGTTGGCTGTTCAAACAGCAGCTGTGACCGGTCAGTAAGTCCAGGTCGGACCAGCAGACAGACGAGCTGACTTTGGACGCATGAGATGGTCCTGCTTCCAGGTTGGATCAAAAGAACGTATCAGAAGTTCATTTCATGTCGTCTTCTCTAGAATCACATGTTTCAGAGGCATCAGTTTCATCTCTGTGTGTCTAGTACAGAGACAGGTCCAGATCATGGTTAGCCTAGCTTAGCACAAACACTGGAAACAGGGCAAACTGCTAGCATAGCTGCATCAGAGGGGGAAAAATCCCACCTTACAAAAGCTCCAAGTCTGTCTCATGAGTTCAGGACTTTCGAGATGCATCTGCTCAATTCTGTGCCAACATTCATCTTAATCCGAACTTTTCCACCCTGTCAACATTCCTGTAGGTGAAATGATTCTGTTCGGATGATGCATTCACATCTTGAATGTTTAAAGGAACATTTTTCATGTTGAATCAGTCATATTTCAGTCAGTGACACCGTCAGAAACATCTGGAAGTCATCGTCCGACTCTGCCAGCTGCGTGTTTCGATCAACCTGCTTCGTATTTGCTTCCTGATTCTTCTTCCTGCTATTCTCTACTTTTTAAAGTTTCTGCTATTTCGGGTCAGTTTTTACAATCACTTTCTACATTTCTGAATAACAACACTGCAAAAAATTCTCCATCTTAACTCGTCATTCATTCTGTCATTGAGTCTAAGCCTTTGTGTTAATCTAAGCCTGAAAAGCTGAATATCATCATCAGTGAGTTTGCACTTTAGCCGATCACAAGAAAACAAATCAACATGTGATGAATCTGCAGTTTGAGCCACGTCTTTAAACCAAACTATAAAACAACTAATGATCCCGTTAGAGTTCTCTATTTTAAATATCCTTTAAAATACTTTGACCCTGTCGATGGACTTCAGTTGTTGATCTGGATCGTCTCTCAGCTCCGAAGTCTTTTAAATGTCCTCAATCATATTTGATACCTAAAAGCACTTTTTATCTGAAACACGTTTGCTTTTTTCTTTGTTTTCAGCCCAAAACGACAATATATCTGCATTTTTATTTTTCTTCTCAAATTTGCTGTTTGGACTCACTGCGATCAATAGATTTATCTGACTGATTGATCAGCTGACACAGCCGATGATTCGTTCAGCCGATCAATCGCTCAGATAAATCTATTGATCGACTCAACTCAGAGCTGATATGCATGATTTATATCAGCCATCAGAATCAAAGTTCTGTGAGTTTTAAAGCCTTTGAGTTGAAGCATCTTTACAAACTGACATTACTTTAATGAATATCGTTGTTCAGTAAGTGACACAGAGTCTGAAGTCCTGAAACCAACAAGTCCTCAACTTTGGCTTTCTAGTCCTAAACAAGTCATTGTTTATGTGTCTGCTGATCTGATTGGTCGACAGTATCTGTATCTTGATTTGTTTGTGCAATTTCTTGTTCAGATATTTTTATTGAATCTGCGTTCAGCATTAACTTCAGCCAGCAGCCGTCACATGAAAACAGACCAAAGGGACGGGAAGTGGTCGATGTCGAATCAAACACATTAATGAAGGTTTGTCTCATTTGAGTGTGACGTTGGAGGAAACTCGGCCCGTTGAACCTCGTATCAACCTAATAGGAACAGGCTTTGTTTGGATGAGGTCTGTGGATTTTTTATCCTCCATCACTTACATTGAAAACTCCTCCAGCTGCAGTCGGACCAAAACATCTTGAACTGATCTCTTCTCCTTCTGAATAAAGCTTTAGCAGTTTTTCTGTTTGAGGACATGAAGCGAATCGAAGTCCTTTAGAAGCCAACAGCCGCCCAGTTCCTCTTCACACTGTAACCCGAACTGGTCCGAGCAAGAAGACACTCGCACCTGCAGTGACTCAATGTCCAATGTCCTGTTCTGTTCGGTCTCAAGAGACAGAGACGCAAAATGAAATATGTCCTTCACACTGTCTTCTAACATCATATTTAGTCTTTGGTCATGAGGAGGAATCGAGTCAATCCAAGTCCAAAGACGTTCAGGTCAGAGTCCAGGGTCACAAGTCATTGGTGTTTGTTTTCCATAATGTCCAGTCTGAAGTCATCAGATTCAGGACTTGAGTCAAACCACAGTCCACCTCTCTCTGTCAAACACACACTTCTTCCTGCACTCTCACTGAAGAAAGACTGAAAAACATGTTGGTTGTGACGCTCGGTCCGATGAGACGGGGAAATGCAGAGACCTGAAGGAGGCTCTGAATCCTGCAGGAGACAAAACCCTCAGTCATCCTGCAGGAAACGCTTGATTTTCACTGAAATTCAATATGAATGTGCTTTTTGGATGAGGACAGTGAAGATAAGACGCAACATGACAGGAAACAGCTGATGAGGTGCTGAACTCTGTGAACTGGCCCTTTATCAAACTGTACAGTTCACCTGAAGACGATGATGAGGAGGGTCAGGAAGTGACGACCTTCATCACTGAGAGCTCCTGTCCTCATGTTTAGAGAGGCAGTGTGTGTGTGCATGTGTGCGTGTGTGCGTGTGTGTGCGCGCGTGCGTGCGTGTGCATGTGTGTGCGTGTGTGTGTGTGTGTATGTGTGTGTGTGTGTGCGGTGGGTTGAGGGTTGAGTGTGTTTCTAAAGGACACTTTGACAGTTGGACAGGAGCAGCCGTGGACGTGGATGACATCAGCGTCCTGCCCCAACCCCCCAACCTGTGTCACTCACAGTCGTTTTGGATCTTTTTCAGTGAAACATTTCAGGTTCATCTCAACTGAAAACTACGTCTGAGCTTCAGTTTTTGGAAGAGTTAGTTTTTCTATAGCTTTAGTAAAACTTTAGCGATCCAAACTCCAGACTGGCCTTTGTGGAGCTGGATGAGATGTATTTGTGGCCGATAGCCCTGTGAGCGCCCCCTATTGGCTGCAGGAGCTCTGCCTGAAGAAATCAGTGCATATAAGTGTAATTACCCTGCAGCTGTTTTGGAGCCAAACATGACTCTAATGTCATCAGTGAAAATTAACTGTTTAAAAAACTCAAATAATGATAATGTGAGTTCAGACAAACCAATGTTCAAATGAAGGAACCAAACAGGAAATAAACCCAATAAAAACACCAAAGCCACGACAGAATCTGATAAAAGAAGCTCTTTTATTATAATAATTCAGATTTTTTGGTATTTCATATATATATTTATATATATATATTTATATATAGGCTTATTTTACAATTTTGAGACGTTAACTTTGAAACAAACGTTGGTTTAACATCAGTTTGTAAAAAACAAGAAAAGTGCTTCCTTTGTCCTCGTTGACAGAATCATCACGTAAAAATCTTCCTCATCAGAGCGACAACGAGCAGATCAGCAAGAGGTCAAAGGTCATCTCGAAGGATCAGAAGGCACTGTGTGTGTGTGTGTGTGTGTGTGATGATTCAACAGCGGGAAAGAGGAAGAGACCTGTTGCATAGAAACCCTTTTCACATTTTGTTTTTCTTTGTTTTTCTCTATAAATCAGCTACACATAAATAGACGTATGTCGAGCGAGGCGTGTTTTTTTTTTTTTCGGATCAGTACCCATGTGTCAAAGACAACACTGTGCTTCATTTAACGACAAATAGTGCATACGAGGAAGCTGCTTCTCTGTCGCCGTCCTCAGAGAAACCTCCCATCTCCAAGTCTGCAGAGTTCACTCCGACAGTGTTAACATGTCAAACTCTCTCCGTCTCCTTTTAGAGCCCAGATTTTTATCGTATTAAAAATGCATCATCATGAGCTTCAAACAAACAAGTTCCAGCAGGTTTGGAGATACATGGTTTTCACTGTGACATGATGAAGCAGGTACCACAGTTTCAATTCCAGTCTTTTTTTTATGAGTGTGTGTTTGTATTTTTCACTTTGGCATTTAATGACTAGATGCAGAGCTGAGCAATAACTCAATTTTTATCTTTCATACAGACAAACAAATCTGTATCTCCACCATGTTTCAGTTCGATCTGAGCAGGGAGATGATGCATCTAATGCTGCCGTGATTCAAATGTCTGAGATGTTTCTGTGAACTCTACGAGGCTCGTAATGTTCTGCAGTTTTTACTCCTTAAACTGGCTTGAAAGCATTAAACATCCCCAAAAAGTGGAGATACGAGGTTCCCACCTGACAGAAACAGTATGGAGCTAATCTGGTGTTTCACAGTCGTCAGCGAGCAAAAAGAGACATTTGATCAAATTCTGCTGCAGATTGAGATCAAACACACTTTTTTGAAAACGAGAGGATTTTTCTGTCTTTTCAAACGATATTTTTCAGAGATGAGTTTAACTTTCTGTCACATGATGATCAGACGCTGCAGCATCAAACAGACATCAGTGTCTCTGCAGGAGGAAAATCAACACACATGCAAACACGTTGAGTTCATATGTGAGCAGGCTGCACGGTCGTAGCTCTGTAGGACACAGGTCATCAGGAGAACATATGGAAACTGGTATAAAACAAACAACATATGAAGGAGAAACATGCAGGACGGACTGATCCTGGATCAGCTCCACGCCTCCACCTTAGCTGCACTGATATGAGAGAGAGTGTGTGGTTCACACAGTCTGTTCAGAAATGAAGGCACAAGGAGGATCAGTCCTGTGAGTCTGCACGAGAAACCAGCTTATCGGCTCTGACTGTCCAAAGGCACAAGAAGGAGAAGACACAGTTCGTCTTTGTCCTCAGAGGTCCAACCTCCTCCCAACAGGTGAAGCACCAATGAGACAAAGGTGACCAGGACTCACCTGCTTCCAGTCCACCTGTTTCAAGACTTTTCTCGATCCAGGTGTCATTTTCAGTCCAGTTTCATCACCTGACACTTTGGTCCAGAAAAGTCCTGAACCAGTTCAGCAGTTTGTCTCAGTCTGTTTTCGCTGGAAATACAAACTGATTAGTTTCCATGTTTGTGCAGCGAGAAGCTCAGCTGCCTCAGTCCCTCACACACCGACACCCGCACACGCCTCAGTGTGTAAATCCAGCAGAGAGTCCGGCTGAGTCCCGGGGCCCCGGTCCCAGCCCCGGGCCCAGCCCCCGGCCCCGCGGCCCCTCAGCTGCCCAGCGGTTTGAAGGAGCCGTCGGGCAGCTGTCTGAAGATGCCCCGTAGCGTGTCCAGCTCCCGGCTCAGGTGCTCCACGCGCCGCCGCAGCCGCTCGTTGTCGGCCGTCAGCTCCACCACCTTCTGCTGCGTCTCCATGTTGCGCAGCTTCGCCTTGTCGCGGCTCTTGCGCACGGCCACGTTGTTGCGCTCGCGCCGCAGCCGGTACTCCGGGCTGCTCTTGTCCACGTGCTTCTTGTGCTTCCCGCCGGACCGCGGCTCCAGCAGCTTGAGTCCGGCCCCGGGCTGCGGCCCCGGGCCCAGGTGGTGCAGGTGCTGGTGCGGGCTGGGCACCGGGGTGGGCGGGGGGGTGGGGTGTCCGGGCTGCAGGTGCATGGTGGTCTGCGCGCAGTGGGCGATCTGGTACTGGAGGTGCGGCTGCGGCTGCGGGGGGTGCGGGGCGAAGTGCTGCGGGTGCGGGTGGTGGTAGGTGGGCGGCAGCCCCGGGGGCAGGTCCTCGTCGTCCCGGGGCTCCTGCTTGATGGCCACCGGCCGGAGGCGCGGCGGGCTGTGCTCGTACAGCGGCTCCAGCTTGGACTCCATGTAGCCCGACATGTAGAGCTGCTGGGGCCCCGGGCCGCAGGGGGGGGCCCCGGGGCCGCAGGGGCCCCCTCCCGGGCCGCACGGCTCGAAGTCCCCGCTCATCATCTTGAGCTTGTCCTGCCGGGAGCTGTGGTGGAACAGGTCGGCCAGGAAGTCGTCGTTGAAGGCGGCCGGGTCGATGTAGGCGCTCAGGTCGATGGACGTCTCGCTGTCTCCGATGTCTCCGCCCAGCTCCGCCGGGTCTCGGTAGCCGGAGGGGGGCTGCGGGCCGTGGCTCAGGCTGCTCATCAGGGGCCGCGGCTCGTACAGGTTCGACAGCTCCATGGAGGATCTAAACCCGGACACACATGGCGACGAGCTCCGGGAATCCAGCGTGGACAGGTGCGCTCAGGTGAGACCGGGACCGACTGGAGCTGGTCCGCCCGCAAGGACCGAGGAGTCCGGGTTCGGGTCCACGGGAGAAGAAGGAGACAAGAGGAGGAGAAGAAGACCAGAGGAGGAGGAGGAGGAGAGAGGAGGAGCTGCAGGTCTGAAACTACAGCCGAGTGAAAACTGAGAGCTGACAAACAGCTGTTATATAGACCGAGAGAGAGAGAGAGAGAGAGAGAGAGAGACTGAGTGAGAGAGAGAGAGTGAGAGAGAGAGAGAGAGAGAGTGAGAGAGAGACTGAGTGAGAGAGAGAGAGAGAGAGAGAGAGACTGAGTGAGAGAGAGAGAGAGATTGAGAGAGAGAGAGAGAGAGACTGACAGAGAGAGAGAGAGAGAGAGAGAGTGAGAGAGAGACTGAGTGAGAGAAAGAGAGAGATTGAGTGCGCGTGTGTGAGAGAGAGAGAGACTTTTTTAAAAATAACTTGGATCAAATGTTTTTTCTCATTAGAATCTTTGTTGCGAACTCCGTTTAAAATCTCCTTCGTCAAACTCATTCACATATTTTTTTCATGCTGGACCAGATGAACAAAAACTGGTCGGAGACTCTGATGGAACAAAAGTCACTTTACAATTCGGCAAATATAAAACTGCACAAAACGTCGTTTTTCGCTTCTTGAACACTAAATTGTTTCCTGTATGTTGAGTTCAGTTTTCCTCTGAAATGAGCTTCAGTTTGACCAGATTCAAATGTTTTACTGAACCGAACTCTACTGTGATGATAAATATTCACTTTACACTGAGTCATTTTCTCCGCATTAACCTCAAGTCCGGAATAATAAAGTGAATGTGCAGGTTGTGTTTGTGATTTATGACATGAATGAGATCCGACTCCTTCAGCTTCTCAACTACATATATTTATACTGCGTATTTATACTGCGTGTACTGCAGCCTGCAGAGGTGATGCGTCGTGTACATAAACATAAAGTTCGTTCATTGTTTTTTCTGTCTGGAAAATAGTTAAAAGAATAAAACGCGGTTCTTAATGAGACAAAATGATCGAAACAGAAAGTGTAATTAGTTTGTTTTGGTTTTGTTTTGTTTTATTTTTCACATTTGTAACAAAAGTAAGAATCCAAACATGTTCTGAACAAAAAAAATCATAACAGTTGTCTGTTAATTGAATCCAATCCAAACTGTCTGTGATGGAAACTGAAACATTGATTCGACTCTTTCCTTCATTAAACTTGATGTTTTACCTGCAAACAGAGACGAACAGCTCGGACAGCTGGAGGGGGGGCCGCTCCAGACCTGGTCCCTGCAGGGCAGTCTGACGGACTGGAGCGCCCTCTGTCGGCTGAGACCGCGATGAGCGACAGCAGCCATCTGATCCGGATGCCGTCATTTAGAATGAGGGTCAGTGAGGATGTTCCAGGTGTCCTCCAGGCTTCAAGACATCATGGAGGAAATTATTAGGCTAAAGTTTGTGGATTTTCAATTTTGTCTCTCAATTTAAAACTCGGCAGAAATCAAGGAGCTCTCTCTCTCGGTTTAAAACTTTTCCAGGAGTCCTTCAGTTTTTCTGGATGGTGGAGAGGCTCTCTGGGTCCTTGAGGAGCTTCAAGGAGTCACTTAAAAAGTTCCTGTGGATCCTTTAGGAGGGCACAGAGGTCCTTGAAGACGCTCTTGGGAAGTTCATTAACTCTGATGTGGATCTAGTGGTCCTTGGGGAGGTTCAAGGTCATTGAAGGAGCTTCCAATAGTGCTTAAGAAGATATACTGAGTCACTGAGGAGGCTCTGGTTGTCCCTTGGGAAGTTTCTTGAGTTTCTTGAAGAGTTTCAGTGGACTCTCAATGAGTTTTTATGGAACCTGGAGAAGGTTGAGACTCTAATTCCCTGAGGACATTTGCGGGGTCTTGAAGAAGTTCCAGGGATCCCTGCAGAGGTTCCAGTGGTCCTTGGGGAGCTTCTGTGGGTCCATAATGAGGTTACAGCCTCACACAAAGTTCAGTCAGTCATTGAGAAAGTTCCAGGACCTTGGGGAGTGTCTGTCAGACGTTCAGTTGATCCTGAATGTTTCGCACTTTGGAGCCGCACTTTGAGAACCCCTGATTTAAGGGTTCTTGGGCAACTTGGACCTTAAAGATGTTTACGTGTCAATAAGGCAGTTCAAGAAAACTCAAGGAGGTTCTGCAGATGTTGAGGAGGTTTCAGGAGTTCTGGAGGAAAAATGAGGATTGTTGCAGAAATTGGTGAACTTTTAGAGGAAGTGCAAAGAAATGCAATGCTCAGCAGAAATGAAGAAGCTACTCACAGCCAATAGAAAGTGGAGAAAATCAGAAAACACAGTCACAGTTTTACTCTTTTGTGCAGGTGACGACCTTTTATTTGAAGTAGGAAGAAGTGAAAACAGCTTCCCGAAGTCTGATTTCTGTCTGTCAGCACTCGACTTGTGTCATTTCAAAATAAAAGACGAGTGGAGAAAAAGTCTGTGTCGCCTGCACATACTGTTCTCAGCAGTGTCAGTGCAGAGGCAGTTTGACTTGGCTCAGGATGACTCAGACAGGCGCGTTGACCTTTGACCTCTAACTGATACAGTCTACAGCAGACTGAACGCTCAGCAGCATATTAAAACGAGATTGTACTGGATTACTTTTTCCTGTATTTAGTCAGAATTAATAAATACTACTAATAATATTATGATCACCTCGTCTCTGTTACTGAAAGTTTTAGGACACACGTTTCCATTGACATGTTTGGTCGAGGGTCATAAATGCTATAAAATTTGTCCAAAAAAATAAATAGTTTTGCAACATTCTTTGTATTGTTGTGGACACTTGCAGTACTTGTGCCACAACCCTGTACAGACAGGAAACAGTAACAGAAGCACTTTGAGTTGTTGTTGAAAGGTGTGACACAGATAAGCTTGTCTTGGTCTGCACAGTTAGTCGTCATGTTCTGGTCTGTTTATGCTTCTCGTGCTACTTATTGTCATGCTGCAGCCAACATGAAGGAAACACTGCTGCAGGTACAGGAGTCAGACATGAAAAGAACTTCTTTGACCAGCTGCTCTGATCGCTGTTGAAAAACTGACTCGTGTTTCTGAATTTCCAGAACAGCACAATAACAAACTGACAGAATATGGAAGGAAGGCTGCAGGCAACATTAGCATTGTAGCTAAGGTGGCTCCGTTTAGTAACGTCACAGTGTCACACAGTGATGAGGTGAGCCTCTCCTGTGGACCCAGATCCCAGTCTGGGTTCAGACGCTCTCTGCACATTCAAGAGTCGGCTTCAAACCTTCCTCTTTGACAAAGCTTATAGTCAGAGCAGGTGACACCTGAGCCACCCCTTAGTTATGCTGCTATAGGCCGAGACTGCCGAGACTGCTGGGGGATTTCCCATGATGCACCGAGCTTCTCTCTCCTCCACCTGTATTCATTCACAACCCATCAATGCATCTTACTAATGCAACTTCTTCACTCTCTCATAGTTTTGTGCTCTCTCGTTTCTCTCCTCTCTCTCCTCACTTTCTGAGATACATTTACAAATACATTTGTCACCGGAGCTGCAGAGTCTGGACCTGAGACTGACGCCACCTACTGACCACGTGTTTCTGACCACTCTCTGTTTAACACTGCTATTATTATTATAATTAAATTTGTGGATTGTAGTACTGGGGGGCACTACCAGGGATTGAACCACCAACCTTCCGATTGGTGGACAACAGAGCTCCTGTGCATGTCTCACTCCCACCCCGTCTCTCTCTCTCTCTCTCCCTCTGTTCTGTTCAAGGTTTCTGCCTGTTAAAGGGAAGGTTTTCCTCTCAGCTGTCTCCAGGTTCCTGCTCGTGATGGGAACTGTTGGGTCTCAATAGATAATATTATAAAGAGTTCAGTCTGGACCTGCTCTGTGTGAAAAGTGTCTTGAGATGACTTCTGTTGTGATTTGATGCTGTACAAACGAATGATGCAGTGTAATGATGATTGTACAGAAACGGCAGAAACACAGGGTTCACGCTGTAAAGTCATCCACCAGGAATCTGAGCTTGCATCTATCTGACCTGACAGCTGGTTGCTGGATGATGTCACATTGTGTCGCAGCAAAGGTTTTAGTTTTTCTGCTGCTGACCGTCCGGTCTTCTTCTAATCCTATGAATAATAATGTAGAGGTAGATGAGATGTGCAAGATAAAGCAAAATGTTGTGCAAAGAACATCAAGTGACCAGATTCAGTGCAAACAGATCAGAAACTATCAATAAACTACAGCGTTGTGAGTCCAGTGTTTTCTCTGCCAGACTGAGCTGCAGAGTTAAACAGTCTTATTGCTTGTGGCAGGAAGGATTTCCTGCATCTGTCCTTGTGACAGCGGAGCTGAATCAGTCTGTTGGAGAAGGAGCTCCGCTGTCTGTCCAGCAGCTGGTGGAGAGGGTGGTCAGGGTCTAGAATGGATGGTCTTTAACTTGTCTCTGTGATGGATGTTGATTTAAACCAACAGCTGCCCTTGCATCCACCTGTGTATCTGTGTCAACAGATAAAAGACGCTGCTGCTACACAGAAGTAAACCATCATGTCGTTGAAGGCTGATAATCACAGCTCGACTTTGCTCCAGCGACACATGAGACGTCTGACTTTAAATGCTTCCACTGCGGAGTTATCAACAAAGATAAAGACGTGGTTTTAGGTTTATCCTCATGTGGAGATTGTTCATACGAGGTCACTTGAAATGACTGAATGAATGAATAATCTGTATAAAACATGAACATGATTCCTCTGCTGTGTTTGTTCTCATGTGTTTGACAGTGACAATCTGAAAGGGAAACTTTCAGCTTATTTAATGTCGCCACGAAACTAAGTTTTTAGAAAGTAATTATGTTTTTACATCTTTAATGGAGGAGCTGCTGTCAGTCAAACAGCTGTTACATTAACATGATAATGATTTACACATTTTGACCTATGTTAAACTATAAACAACTTTTTAAGTATTATCATATAATACTCCATAGTTTTGGCTCCTCTGTGACGCCTGTGTGTGTTTTGTAACTGACCTAATTTGTTGACTTTCTCCTTTCTGTGATTATGATGCAACACTTCATTTGTAAATGTTAATGAGCCGTTTTCTTTGATATAAAGTATTTTTAAGGTTGATTTCCTGCATGAAGGGACGAACAGAGCAGGTTAATGTTATGTTATTATATTACTGATAGTCGTGGTGGAATAAATGTGTGATTGTTAGTTTCACTGTGATCAGATTTCGTCATTCGCGGATGAAGTCATGCGTGTATGAAACCCCATATTACATAAACAAAACAACAGACAACAGTCCGCTCCTATTGGCCGAACGACATGTCAATCATAGAGCGCATTGCATCACTCTGCCGCACAGTCATCTGCGATTGGCCACCCGCTCGCTTCGCTCCTTCCTCCTCGCCTCTGATTGGCTGATCCTCGACATTGCCGTACATGGTAAAACAGATTTCGCAATCTTCGTGTCTCCATGTTCTAAACAAAAACAGTCGGAAGCTCAGACGGAATTCAGCCCAACTTTCTGCCTCCACTTTCCCGCTGCGACGGATGGTTTGACTCGGCCGAGGCTTCGTGAAGGTAAACTGTGTTTTAACTCTGTGTGTGTCCGAGCAGCTGCTAACAGGAAGGCGGCGGTTTGTTAGCAGCACAGGCTAACAGGCTGGCTAGCTAACGGCTAACAGCTAACGGCTCGTCAGAACAAAGTCAGGCTGTGGATTCTCTCGTGTTTTCAGACTCTCAGACAGACAGACAGACTTCAGTGTTTGTGTTCAGAGGTCTGGTGTCAAGGCAGGAGGCCGTGAATCGTCTGTTTGCTCCTTCGACTCAACTAAAAGTTGTTAAAGTGCTCGGAAATAGAAAATCCACCGACTCGTCGGGACTCCGGCGGATTTTATCGGCCGTTTGTCGTGTTTTAATTTGTGTCGCACGTGATTTGAGTCACCTGAAAACTGAGCTTTGTGCTCAGCCCCGCATGACTCCGGAGTTCCCCTCAGTCGGCACAAAGAGAGCCGACGATGATGCAACAGCGGGCAACAGCTGCTGCCGCTGGTTCCGCCGGAGCCGCGTGTTTCCACCCGGAGCGCTTCTCTGTGCGCACAGCGGACTGCTGCATGGCAACGCGCCGACCAATCAGAGCAGCGCTGCTAATTGTTCCGGGCGGAATAACAAACCGAGCAATTATCACGTGACATGTTTGCAGCTGTTCAGAAACCAGGTGCTGGAGGAGGAGGTGAAGGTGAAGTAGGAGGAGGTGGTGGAGGAGGAGCAGCAGCAGTGGAGGAGATGAAGCCTCCTGATTGATGGATTGAGGTCAGCTGAGAATCTGCAGCCTGACTGCAGGTGGAAAACAATAAGATTTGATTGGGTTCCTTCAGAGTTCTGGAGTTGGTGGATGTAAACATGTTCAGCTCAGTGATCACAGAATAAACAGCTGAATCATTTCTGGAGCTGCTGCCTTTAGTTCAACAATCGGTTCATTGATTGGGAGAAAAAAAATCAGCTTCCTGTTTGCATCTTGTCAGGAGGATTTGATGATTTCTTCAGCTCTTGTGTTGCAAAGTGAATCTTTGAGTTTTTGACTGTTGGTCGATCAGAACAAAACATTTGAGCTCTGAGAAAGTGTGATGGACATTTTCTGACTTTTTCTAGGCTTTAGTGCACGAGTACATATTATAGATACGATATCTAAGCAACACCTGCTTAGATATGACCGTCATAATTAGAATTCTTCCAACATGTGTAAAAGGAAAAACAAAACTGGTATTAAAGAAGAAAGAATAATAAGTATAATTTGGACTGTTTACATTTTCTCTGACATTTTATGGAGCCTGATATATAATGATATGATAAATATGTTTGGTTCCTAAAAAACAACTGTCCACTGACTGTTTCTGCTCCACCTGAGAGTGAAGCTGTCGAAAGTGAAATTAATGTTGTCTACTCCTCCAGGTTCCACTGAGGTGAAGAATCTGAACTTCTGCTTCCTGATATCGTTCCATCTCTGCACCTGAGGAGACTCAGCGATCGGCACCTGCAGGCAGCACATCCAAATGAGCCGGCCGTCGCCGCCGAAACTAACTACAGCTGACCACAACGGCGTGAGCGTCATCCAGAGTCAGGCCCACGCCTCCGCTTCCTCCTCGTCTCTGCCGGCGGCCATAGCCGGACTGCAGCAGGTCCCCCAGCTCGTCCCCGCGAACCCTTCAGCTGGAGGCGGTAAGGCCCTCCCCCCCAGCAAGATGAAGAAACCCCAGGCAGACAAGGACAGCGAGGAGTACCGCCAGCGACGTGAACGCAACAACCTGGCGGTGAAGAAGAGCCGCATGCGCAGCAAGCAGAAGGCGATGGACACGCAGCAGCGCGTCAATGAGCTGAAGGAGGAGAACGAGCGACTGGAGGCCAAGATCAAACTGCTGAGCAAAGAGCTGAGCGTGCTCAAAGACCTCTTCCTGGAGCACGCCCACAACCTGGCCGACAACGTCCAGCCGCCTGCAGGCGCAGAGGGCTCCAGCCCGGCCCCCAACAATTCCTCTACCAATGGGCAGTGAGGAGGCGGGGCCAGCGGAAGCTGCAGCTTTTCTGTCACTTCTCACTATGGAAACATGGCCTGACATCATTCTCACTGTTTTCTTTGGTTTATTAGTTCTTTCCTCATATTGAATCCTTTGACACCACCCTTGACAAACTCTCCATCAGAGTTACCACAATCCTCCTGGAACACTTGAAAAGTTAAAATTTTCTTATTTTCAAGTGATGGAGAATTTCTGAAAAATACAACCAGGGGACACATTTTTGGAAAAAATCATGCAATTCTATTTATATAATGTTAAAAAAAATAGTGAGTTCAGTAAAATTTGACTAAAAAGGCTTTTAAAGTGAAAACCAGCTACAGTTTCAATTAGGTCACTTTATAAATTCAGTCTCATTCAGATTCTGTCATGGGAAGTTTTTGGACTTAAATGTGTGACAGAAGGTGAACCTGATCCAACTGTCATCATGTCATCATGTAAGAAGGAGTGAACACTCACGTGTTATTGATTGATTGATTAATTGATGGAGGAATGTGAGAAGAAATGAGCTCCTACAAACTGAGACGACGTCCAATAGAAATTCACACTGAGTGAATCAGACAAACTGGACCAGCAGACGTCTGTAGGAACCAAAACACACACTTCCTGTGTTTCTTTTTCCTGGCGGCTCATCAACCTGTTTCAGTCGGACGGCCTGGATGTGGACGAACTCACTGTGCCGCCGCAGCCGCAGGATGAACATGTTCTTCTTAAATTCCATTTTTTAGGATGTGTATTTTCTTCTGTTATTCTACAAAGAATTTTTGAGAAATGTCTAGTTAATGAGAGAATTTTTAAGGTTGTAAGTACGTTCACTACATGTTGATGCTTCAAGGACAATTCTGATTTTTTCAGCTCGGGTCTTTCCCCAGAGTTTTGATTATGAATCACACTATTTTAAGACTCAGTATCATTACTGAAAAAACCCTTTTTGATATCTGACTCTGAGGAGTATAAACAGTGAGGCTCGACCTCTCAGAAAGACCCAGGTCTTATACACAGAAACAACAGAATTGTCCTTCAGTAGATTGTTTGACTTCCACGCGTTTAATGTTTTTGTCTGAACAGTCAGTCGAATCTTTTCTGCAGAGACTTGTTTCACCACCTGGGTCACCTGTCATTTGATTTGTGTGCAGGTGAAGTCACCTGTGAGTCCACCAAGCCCACAAACATTCTGTTTTATCTGTCAGTGATGGAGGTCTGGAAAAAGAACAAGAAAGAGAATTTTAAATGTTTATGACAGGTTGTTCTATGTTCACAGCCATCACGATGTTATTATTTTTATAAATTCAATTTATTCATGAAATCAACTGAAAATCAGTTTCTGCACCTGCCTGACCTGAAGTCGGTCTGAATCGTATATTTGACTGAAGTGTCTGTAAATCATTGAAAACATCCTAGAAAAGAATTTGTTCTTATATTTTTAAACACCAAATGTCAGACAATGTTTTTACTGCAGAAATGACTCATCATTGATTAATGGTGATTAAGTCTCTTCTTTGACAAACTGATTAATCATATCACCTCTGATTTGGTGAAACTGGCCACAAATATGGCAAGATCCAGGTTGTGTTAAAAATATAGACCTGCAAAGTCATCTGTCATTGTTTGTCCCCCGCCCAGCCCCCCACCCCCCACCTGTGGTGCGTCCCAGTCCAGACAGGTGTGTTTGTGTGTGTGCGCGCTGGGCAGATCCAGACACCTCAGATGTATCAGACACTTCAGGCGAGCCGCAGCTTGAATTAAGTCTGGTTTTAAACCGGGCCGGGTCATTAGTCGTCTGCTAATGAGGTCAGAGCAGATCAGAACAGGCCCCCGCCGCGGCCCCCGCTGCGGCCCCGCCCTGCCGGCACGCTGCGGAGGAGGGCGCAGGGCTGCGGCGTGTTGTTGTCAGACTTTATAATTATGTGAGCTTTGTGTGGGCGTGGAGTGTTTTCCACAGGATTTGTCTGTCAGGAGCTTCACCTCCCTGCAGGAATGTTGTTGTCTGTCTGAGTCCGGCTGCTCCTGAGCCGCGCAGCTCAGCGTCCCACCAACGTTCCCTCAACGTTCCCGTCAGGTTGTCACACTGTAAACCAACTCTGTTCCAGATTTTCTTCCACTCATTTTAAGAGGTTCTTTTTCAAGTCGGGCTGTGATTTTCATTTTTCATCATTTTAGCATTTTTAATAAGTCCCTGAGACCAAACGGGTTCAGGTTCTGAACACCAGTTTCAATTATTTACAATTTGTCATAGTTACGGACCTGATCCAGAATCTGCTAAATGTTTCATCTTTAGCTGCAGCTCTGTGATTGGCTGTCAGTGTCAGTGAAATGCACCTTGGGATCATCACAGACGGTCGGTCACCTCATGGTCTGTCGGGATAACGAACTGGGTTTTTACTGCCGGTGCAGCTCTTATGTCTTCTGGCTCTTCACAAGTTATAACGATGTTTTTGTTGAACATTGTTCAAATATTCTAAAAATACTCAGACGTCATTCTGACATCAGCCTGATGTTAAGATTTAAAGGTTAAATCAGCTCATGTTTGTTTTGATGACACAGTTTGAACTTGGGAAACGTGATGGAACGTTGTGGGAACGTCGTGGGAACGTGACGGCTGAGCTGCACTGAGCACAGCCCTCATCTTTTTCACTTTTCTATTGTTCGTTTTTTTACTCTTTTCTTCCAGAAAGCAGCATGTTTATGGAGAAGTCTTTGCATGGGGGGTCACTGTGTGTCAGCTGAATTAGGAAACAGGTTGGATTCCGTTGTGCCGTTTCTGTAAACTAACCGGACGTGTTGGGATGTTTGTCTTGTTTTGCTTTGGCCTGAATGTTGCTGGGCAGCATTTCTCTGTCGTCACTTGGCTTTTTTTATATCAGAGGAATCTGGGGGAACGTGCATTGTAAATTAAAATTGAGTATAAAAGTTCAACCATGTGTTTTGGGTTTTTTATTCTAAATGTGTTTTCTATCAATGTTCCTGCACAAAACAGAAAAGCAACGCAAGAAACTTTTATTATATTTGATAATTAGTTTTTACTCTCCTCATTCAGCGTAGACCTCAACATCTTCAAACTCGCATAGACCAAAGTTTCTGTCCGGCCGAGTTTTGGCTGAAATGTGTTTTAACTGATGCAGCAGATATGTAGAACATTTCCATGTGGGGTGTCGATGCCGGTCCAATGTGTCACAGAACATGAGAGACTGTCAGAGTGACACTGGATGTTTTAAGTTTATATGACCTCATATACACGTCAGTTATTAAACTGCCTTAAAATGAGTGAAAGAAGTTGTTATGGGAAAGAAAACTCTGTGATGTCCTGTTTTGTTAACGAGGTTACTCAGTACGCCTGCAGTGATTGGCTGAAGGAGGACGTGAAGAGGAAACTCTTACTGAAACTTGTTTTAACATCCAGGACTCACGATGATGATATGAGACACACAGGTCTTTAATCAGCTGTTCTCTCCTCCGTCAGGACGCAAAACACTCCCCTCTGATTGGCTGTGACATTAATGATGTGAGCAGCAGGTGTGTTTGAAGACTGACTGTGAACATCTGAGACGGAGCTGGACGAATCAGCTGTTTAAGAATTGAAAGTTAAACGTATGAGAAGGAAAAAGGTCACTCAGAAGAACTGAGGTCAGATCAGAACAAGTGGGAATACAACAGTCAAAATATACTTACAGACCATATCATATTACTGGACGATAATATTTGATGTATTCATGTGATCGTCACTTTCATGTTGCAGCTGGTAAAGTTGGAGCTCATTTTAATTCTGCTGGTTGTTTGTGGCTTCCTCCTATAAAGTTATTAATGAATGTATTGAAGTAAAAAGCACAGTATCTGTCTCTGAACTGTAGTGGAGTCAAAGTATAGAGTCAAAAATAGAAACTGTAAAGTTCACAGACGTCGGCGGATCATCGGAGAACAAACAGAACGCAGCCGGACAGTAAACACAGATTCACTCTGCGGCTCAGACGGGTGGAGCAGGTCACCGTGGTTCAGAGCTCCTCCACCTGATCTGTTCAAGTGCTGCTGTCTGTTTGTACACTTTCACATTTTCAAGAGATTTGTTCAGAAATATACTTTTCAATCCCACTTATTGAGAGGAAGGTTGGGCCTTCTGGGCTTCCGTCCACATCGCTGGTCGTGGCTCATACTGTAACACATGTTTAGTATTTAGATGATGGACTGAAGCAAAGAGAGGCTGAGCTTCACAGCACAGAGATGAACCCTGTTCTAACATCTGCAGAGGAACGAGGTCCAACAAGTTCTGAAACTGCACGATCACATGATCACATACTGAGAACAAGTCTCATCTGTGTCTCAGTCTGATCTGTCTTCGTCCTCTGCGTCTCAGTCTGATCTGTCTTCGTGCTCTGTCTCTCAGTCTGATCTGTCTTCGTCCTCTGCGTCTCAGTCTGATCTGTCTTCGTGCTCTGTCTCTCAGTCTGATCTGTCTTCGTCCTCTGCGTCTCAGTCTGATCTGTCTTCGTCCTCTGCGTCTCAGTCTGATCTGTCTTCGTCCTCTGCGTCTCAGTCTGATCTGTCTTCGTCCTCTGCGTCTCAGTCTGATCTGTCTTCGTCCTCTGCGTCTCAGTCTGATCTGTCTTCGTCCTCTGTGTCCATTAAACCTCATCACTCTTGTTCCTTCATCATCATGAACTCACTCACTGTCGTTTATCTGGACTCAATCCCACAAACACAAAGACTCACTAGAGACCAAATGTGGATTCATCCGCCGCTGAAAATAGTCCCCAACACATGAACTGTTTCCTCCTGTTTGTCTGATAAAAACCACAGCGAGCAGGATCACGTTTACAGCAGCGAGAACAGTTTGTAAAATAAAATGCTGACGATACTTCCAGAGATGATTTTCCTGTTATTCAGGTATCCAACCATAACAAGTCCATTTCAAAAGAACATATCAGCAACACGTAAAGAACGCAGGAAGTGCTAACCTTCATCCTTCAGAATAAAGGTCTGTGCTTCGATCCAGACAGAATTCTTACAAACTACATGAAGAACTGCTCGTAATTTAGTGCAACAACATCACAACTATATAAACTAAACTTTGTAAATTATATATTTTTTATATGAGATGTTTTAAGGATTTTTCTTCCCTGATCCTCTCCGTCGATCTAAATCATTTCTCTGCAAACTTTTCTCATCACAGCACTGAAAATAAAGTTGCCAGTCTGTGTGCGTGTGTGTGTGTGTGTGTGTTTGTGCGTGTGTGTGTGTGTGCTGACAGACACATGAGACCTTTTGATCACTTTTGATAAGCGTCTATCAAACACGGTGAATGTGCAGCTCGAGCGGCCTTGAAAACCAAACACAGACAGACAGACAGACGTGACGATGGTGAATGATTGACTCGATGACATCATGATCGCCTGAGTTCGATAAACGAACCAGGACAGGTTTTTTTTTTGTTTCTGTTACATTCAAAGGTCAGAAGACAGAGCGAGCACGTCGGCTCAGAGCGATCAAGGTTCACTGTCTCTGCCTGACACAGAACCAGTCCTCCCACCTCCTCCTCCCATTGTTCCCATAATCACCAGCGCTGTCGGAGCGTCACGTCAGCGTCTAAAAATAACCCGGCTCTGTGTGTGTGTGTGTGTGTGTGTCGGCTGTCATCATCAGTCGGCTGAAAACTGGAACATCAGCTTTTATTCAGTGCAGCTTGCAGGTTAAATGACTGAGATTAGACTTAATCTGAAAATGAACACGGGAGCTGGAAGTCGACTCGCTGCCTGTCGAGACGAAGCTTCCACACATTCAGGTTTAATTAAATGTAGAAAAGGAAAGTCACTGATTTCCAGTCGCAGTTCCAGTCTCTCCTGGTTCCTCTCGTCTCTGTACAGTTATGAAATAGTTTCAATAAAACCACATGATGAGCTTGAGTTTGTCACAGATACAAATTAACTTTGTGTCTCATGTAAATGTGTTAAAAACACAAAAGTAGGAGCTAAACGAGGCTCAAAAGCTCCACACATTGTTTAGTTCAAAGAAGCAGAAACCTCACATCTGATTATCGGCTCTTATTGGTTTCTGACAGAGGTTTTTGGCGCTGGTGGCTGTTCCACCCCTCCCCCCTCCCTGTGGTACCTGGGGGAGAGGAGGTAAAGCCGAGGGCGTGCGAGGCTGTTTCTGGCCAGGAGAGCGAGAGACAAGCGCAAGAGTCCAGAAACTCTGAATGTAAACTTATATTAATGTTCTGCAAAGCTGAAGCATCAAGGAGTTATCAGGCCCATTACTCAGTGTGTGAGTGTGTGTGTGTGTGTTTCTATGATTTCATTCGCATTCTTTTACTCAAGTTTATTAACAAAACTTCTGAGTGAGATCAGGACAAGTTTAAAGCAGAGGCAGAGTTTCAGGAGCCAAAGGCAGATTTTGCTCTGAGATTTTCTCTGTTTAGCTCCGAGACGATCAGAGGATGAATGTGTGATCTTTCATTCTCAGTTTACGGCAGGTTCATGTTCGAGCGTTGAGCCACAGCAGCTTTACACCGAAGACACACGGGTGAAATGCAACACAGTGCAAACGCATGAGACCGGAGCAGCGGCCGAAACAGATCTGAGCTCAGCTTCGGCAACAGTGAACGAACTCACTGAACACAAGCAGAAGCACAGAGCGGCTTCAGGCACGAAGCAGCGGAGAATCGACACACCTGAGGACCGACGGGGCCGAGGAGGAGGAGCAGGTGAAGAGCCTTATTTAAAACCCACTGATTAAATGATACAGAGAGAGAGAGATGTTTCTGTTTAGTGCGACTGACTGAAGTCAGAAACTTCATCTCATAACATAACGACGTTTTCTCAGACTTTGGCTACAAAAAGTCACGTGGAGATCATTTTCAGGTCTTTCTCACCTGGTAATACTGACACACTTCTATAAAGGATCTGAATATTTCTTCCACCTCTTGTAAATTCAGTATTTGTTATTTTTAATAAACATCAATAATTTCATGTCTCTGCGTGTTTGTTTATTTCTTTGTCATTAAAAGCAGATTTTTCTGGTTAAAGTTGTGTCTTGTGTGTGTTTGTATATTAATAAATGTTGAGACGCATGTTTTGGCTGAGATGTGTGTGTGTGTGTGTGTGTGTGTCTCTCTCTCTCTCTCTCTCTCTCTCTCCCTCTCTCTCTCTCTCTCTTGTCCCACAATGCTTTGCTCCTCCAGATGAGGAGACATTAAATGTTTGAAACTTCAAACATAAAAATGAGCGATGGCCTCGTCCTCCGTCGCCAAGATACGTTTGTTTAAAATCCACCTCCTCCGAGAATCTGGCAGGACGCTTCACACAGAAACATCTGGAAAACATGTTCTCCATTTGTTTCCTTTTTTCTTCTTCCTCTGCATCTTAAAGAGCGACGACGGCCTCGAACAGCCCAAACATGACACCAACGTCTTTATTTCTATTCTCGTGAGGACCCTCATACGCTTCTGTGCCTTTAACCTGACTGAAGATGTGACGACCGGACAAACACACATTCAGGGTCTAAAACTGTAATTGGTCCTCATAAAGCTGGAGATACACACACACCCACACACACACACACACACACACACACTCACAAACCAACGTGTTAACGTTGTTGTGAGGACCTTCTCTCCCAGTCACCTGTTTCAGATCAGGCTTCTCATGATGTTTCAGAACCGTTTAAAGAGGAACCGAACGTTTCCTTCAGCTCTGTGTTGTAAAAACTCTGCGTACAGTCGCTCTGAACCGACGTCCGTTCTTTACAGCAGAACAACGTCTGTCTGACGCCGAAGGTGGAAACTCAGAGGACTGAAGTTCGTGTCTCTGCTGTCGATGAAAATACAAACGTGAGCCGTGAGCGGCCGCTTCAGACGTTACGACGAGTCACGTGTGACCGAGGTTCTGTCAGATTTTATATCGAGACATAAACACGTGGTCCGTGCACGTTAGTAATGTCAACTCTTCATTTTACTTTTACTTTTTTTGAGTTCATACTGATGTTCTGAAAATGAGAACAAGATTAAAATATAATCAGAGTGTGTGAAATTTCACACTGCTGCAGAAAACTGGGGAGAATAAAATGATGCATCAAACAGTTTCCGTCGACCCAGTGGAGACACGCAGGTGTTACACACATGTGACGTAGGTGCTAATATATGCTACACCTGATTCGTGGCAACGTAGGCCACGCCCACCCGTCCAGGTGACCTCAGATGAAAACGCTGCTGCTGACAGGCTGATGCGTAACCAGGTGTGTGTTCAGGTGTGTGTTGTATGTGGAGAACAGGTCACATGTGGTCACTGCAGCAAACACAGGAAGCTCCACCTGGATCGGCTGCAGTCACAGTCACACGCCTGCGCTGAGAAACACAGCGGTTCATCCTCTGGAGGCAAGAGTGAGTTTATATCGTACAGGACACCAGTTAGAATAAGACATGACTCCACAAGGTTCAGAGTTTTGTGTTGGTTTGTCTTTTAAAACACCCAGAGTCATGATCATCATCACTCCATCTGCAGCTCAACCTGCCTGTGTGTGTGTGTGTGTGTGTGTGTGTGTGTAGTGTGTGTGGGGGGGTCTTGCTGTAACTCCCTCACTGCTCCTCATGTATCTGTGTTTATCTGTGTGTCAGAGCCTCCTGCTGACTCAGCTGGCAGAGACAGATGTGAAGCAGAGGTCAGAGGTCATCAGGGTTTTTTTTCCTGAAACTGAGTTAAGTTGTGACTCTCGTGTATATTTTCATTTCTTCATTCAACAAAGGTGGAGAAGAAGAAGACTGCAAGTTAGTAAACATGGATGTAGAGAAATCTGCATTTAAATCACTTTAAAAATCTGCTCTGCAAATGTTTTATGAGGAAAGGACATTCAACATATTCTCTCTCCCTCTCTCTCTCTCTGTCTCTGTCTCTCTCTCTGTCTCTGTCTCTCTCTCTCTGTCTCTCTCCCTCTCTCTCTCTCTGTCTCTCTCTCTCTCTCTCTCTGTCTCTGTCTCTGTCTCTCTCTCTCTCTCTCTCTCTCTCTCTCTCTCTCTCTCTCTCTCTCTCCTCTCTCTCTCTCTCTCTGTCTCTCTCTCTCTCTCTGTCTCTCTGCCTGTCTCTCTCTCTCTCTCTCTCTCTCTCTCTCTCTCTCTCTCTCTCTCTCTCTCTGTCTCTCTCTCTCTCTCTCTCTCTCTCTCTCTCTCTCTCTCTCTCTCTCTCTCTCTCTCTCTCTCTCTCTGTCTCTGTCTCTGTCTCTCTCCCTCTCTCTCTCTCTCTCTCTCTCTCTCTCTCTCTCTCTCTCTCTCTCTCTGTCTCTCTCTCTCTCTCTGTCTCTCTGCCTGTCTCTCTCTCTCTGTCCCTCTCTCTCTCTCTCTGCCTGTCTGTCTCTCTGCCTGTCTCTCCCTCTCTGTCCCTCTCTCTGTCTCTCTGCCTGTCTGTCTCTCCTGCTGTCTGTCTCTCTCCCTCTCTCTCTCTGTCTCTCTCTCTCTGTCTCTCTCCCTCTGTCTCCCTGCCTGTCTGCCTGTCTCTCTGCCTGTCTGTGTGTCTGGCCTGTCTCTCTGCCTGTCTGTGTGTCTGGTAGTGATTGTGGGACCGTCAGGAGCAAACAGCAGCGACACTGGGCTCACTGGGAGGGAACCAACATAAACCAGCAGGGAGGATTTATCTGCTCCGTGCAGCGTGCAGATCTGATCCAGATGGAGCCAATCAGCTTCCTCCGCCCCGACAGAAAGCGACCTCCCGGGAGACGATCCATCCCGCGGAGAAACTCCACTTTCCTTCTTCTTCTTCTTCTCCTTCAGGGAGTTCCGACTCTGTGTTCAAAGACAGAGCGGGCGTCGAACCAGCGACCACCTGCAGTGGGAGGGGCCGGGGGCGTCTGAGGATCCCGCAGACCGCGGGCGCGACCCGAGAGCTGAGGGATGTATTTCGTTGTGATGTCAGCTCAGTGTGAGGATCATTACTCTGACACAGTAATCACTGCTAACACTTGGCCCGGCTCCCGGCTCCAGGGATGCCGACCTTTGACCTCCTGAAGTGCGCTCTCTCTCTCTTGGCTGCACTCTTCTTGCTTCCTCCCCCACGGCCTCCCGTCGCCATGGCAGCCGCTGTGTGTTGTTGAACCTGCCAATCAACATCATCCAGCTTTAAGGAGTCCAGGAAGCTCCGGGGATACTGCCTCTGTGTGTGTGTGTGTGTGTGTGTGTGTGTGTGTGTGTGTGTGTGTGTAGTGAAGCTTTTTAACAGCAAAATCAAAATGACAAACTTTGATTACAAGTTCCAGTTGTTTTCACTCTGCGGGTCCAGATTTAAGTCCAACTTCTCTGTGAGCTGAACTCACAGTGTTGTCGTCAATCACTGTGATCTGTTGTGTTTTCATTGTAAATAAATTGCAGCCAATCAGTTGCTGGTGAATTGAACCTCCAATCAGACGGCGACGTGTTCGACCATGACCTGATGGACACACCTGGAAGTCAGCTGATGTTACAGCACCAGGAAGATGCTTCTTGCTCGTATTCAGAGTTTTCAGTGATGTTAGAGGCACAGTGGAGGTTTGAGCTAAATGCTAACATGCTAACATTCACCAGGTTCACCATCTTAGTTTAATGTGTTAGCATGCTAACATTAGCTAATTAGCAATAAACATGAAGTACAGCTGCGCTTTACAGGTATTTGGTCATAAACTAACGTACTGAAGAAATTAAAACGCTGACCTGATGATGGCGCTAGATGAAGGCGCAGCGGTTTTTACATGAGCACATTGAAGCTCAATATCATTCAAAGGACAAAAGATTCTAAAAGATCCATCTGGTGTTTGTTGGGATGTTTCAGTCTGGACCGAAGCGAAGCGTCGACCGAAGGACGTTTCCATCATTCATGACTACAAACATGGACGATTCTCACCACTTGGTTCTTATTGACTCTCTGAACAAACAAACTGTACGTTGTCACGTCTGAACTCGACTCGTGAGTCTTTTGCAGAGTCAGTAGTTTTGGTGAGTAAATATGTTTCTGAATGTCGTGTGTGTGTGTGTGTGTGTGTGTGTGTGTGTGTGTGTGTGCTTCAGCCAGTCTCTCTGTTGGTCGGACACAAACGAACCTCCAGGTCGGGTCAGAAGACCAGTTCTGTGAGGAGGACGAAGCCAAAGGTGAAGCTGTTTATGAAGACTATCGATCAAGAGACGGAGCTGTCCGTCCTCCAGATATCTGCAAGCAATCAGGGACGACATGATTGACAGGTTCTGGCTTCGCTTGTCAGGAAGAATTAGACGAGCGGAGCGGAGCAGAAATAACGCCTCCTGTGTTTCTGATTCATTGCGGAGGTTGATAACGTCACTGGGCGGCTGCCAGCGCTGCTTCTCCGCACCGGTGATTTATTCCAGGTTTCACAACTCATAAACAAGATAAACGCTCGGTGCGGCTGATCTGAATGTCAATGAGCTAAAATGATGGGAATGTTCTCTCGTGCCGAGCGAGATACTGAAGACATGTGCTTCATATTCTCTCACCTCCCCGACCTGAATCTGAGGCTGCGGCTCCTGCTGGAGGCTGTCGGTCAGCTGGACGTCCACCAAACCTCTGAGAGACACACTGTCCACCAAAACCTCTGAGAGACACGATGTCCACCAAACCTCTGAGAGACACACTGTCCACCAAACCTCTGAGAGACATGATGTCCACCAAACCTCTGAGAGACACGATGTCCACCAAACCTCTGAGAGACATGATGTCCACCAAACCTCTGAGAGACACACTGTCCACCAAACCTCTGAGAGACATGATGTCCACCAAAACCTCTGAAAGACACGATGTCCACCAAACCTTTGAAAGACATGATGTCCACCAAACCTCTGAGAGACACACTGTCCACCAAACCTCTGAGAGACATGATGTCCACCAAACCTCTGAGAGACACGATGTCCACCAAACCTCTGAGAGACATGATGTCCACCAAACCTCTGAGAGACACACTGTCCACCAAACCTCTGAGAGACATGATGTCCACCAAAACCTCTGAGAGACACACTGTCCACCAAACCTCTGAGAGACACACTGTCCACCAAACCTCTGAGAGACATGATGTCCACCAAACCTCTGAGAGACACGATGTCCACCAAACCTCTGAGAGACATGATGTCCACCAAACCTCTGAGAGACACACTGTCCACCAAACCTCTGAGAGACATGATGTCCACCAAAACCTCTGAAAGACACGATGTCCACCAAACCTTTGAAAGACACACTGTCCACCAAACCTCTGAGAGACATGATGTCCACCAAACCTCTGAGAGACACGATGTCCACCAAACCTCTGAAAGACACAATGTCCACCAAACCTCTGAGAGACACACTGTCCACCAAACCTCTGAGAGACACACTGTCCACCAAACCTCTGAGAGACACGATGTCCACCAAACCTCTGAAAGACACACTGTCCACCAAACCTCTGAGAGACATGATGTTAACCAAACCTCTGAGAGACACGATGTCCACCAAACCTCTGAAAGACACAATGTCCACCAAACCTCTGAGAGACACACTGTCCACCAAACCTCTGAGAGACACGATGTCCACCAAACCTCTGAGGGACACACTGTCCACCAAACCTCTGAGAGACACACTGTCCACCAAAACCTCTGAGAGACACGATGTCCACCAAACCTCTGAAAGACACACTGTCCACCAAACCTCTGAGAGACACGATGTCCACCAAACCTCTGAGGGACACACTGTCCACCAAACCTCTGAGAGACACGATGTCCACCAAACCTCTGAGGGACACACTGTCCACCAAACCTCTGAAAGACATGATGTCCACCAAACCTTTGAAAGACACACTGTCCACCAAACCTCTGAGAGACATGATGTCCACCAAACCTCTGAGAGACACGATGTCCACCAAACCTCTGAAAGACACAATGTCCACCAAACCTCTGAGAGACACACTGTCCACCAAACCTCTGAGAGACACACTGTCCACCAAACCTCTGAGAGACACGATGTCCACCAAACCTCTGAAAGACACACTGTCCACCAAACCTCTGAGAGACATGATGTTAACCAAACCTCTGAGAGACACGATGTCCACCAAACCTCTGAAAGACACAATGTCCACCAAACCTCTGAGAGACACACTGTCCACCAAACCTCCTCTGACAAACCTCTGAGGAGACACGATGTCCACACATGTCCACCAAACCTCTGAAAGGACACACTGTCCACCAAACCTCTGAGAGACACACTGTCCACCAAAACCTCTGAGGGACACACTGTCCACCAAACCTCTGAGAGACACGATGTCCACCAAACCTCTGAGGGACACACTGTCCACCAAACCTCTGAGAGACATGATGTCCACCAAACCTCTGAGAGACACGATGTCCACCAAACCTCTGAGGGACACACTGTCCACCAAACCTCTGAGAGACACACTGTCCACCAAACCTCTGAGAGACACGATGTCCACCAAACCTCTGAAAGACACAATGTCCACCAAACCTCTGAGAGACACACTGTCCACCAAACCTCTGAGAGACACGATGTCCACCAAACCTCTGAGGGACACACTGTCCACCAAACCTCTGAGAGACACACTGTCCACCAAATCTCTGAGAGACACGATGTCCACCAAACCTCTGAAAGACACACTGTCCACCAAACCTCTGAGAGACACGATGTCCACCAAACCTCTGAAAGACACACTGTCCACCAAACCTCTGAGAGACACGATGTCCACCAAACCTCTGAGGGACACACTGTCCACCAAACCTCTGAGGGACACACTGTCCACCAAACCTCTGAAAGACACACTGTCCACCAAACCTCTGAGAGACACGATGTCCACCAAACCTCTGAGGGACACACTGTCCACCAAACCTCTGTTTTTCGAGCTGCCTGTTGGAACTTGAACGTCTCTCTCTCTGGATCCTGCTGAACGTGGAGTCGGACCAGAGGCCTCGGCTGTTTCTCATCGCTCGTCCACACGAGGAAACACAAACTGGAAACTCTCCCTGAGAGCTGGACAACAACCAGGACCATCAATCCCTCAGCACGCTCAGTGTGTGTGTGTGTGTGAGAGTTTGTGTGTGTGAGAGAGAGTGTGCGTGAGAGAGAGTGTGTGAGAGAGTGTGTGTGTGTGAGAGTGTGTGTGTGAGAGAGTGTGTGTGTGTGAGAGTGTGTGTGTGAGAGAGAGTGTGTGAGAGAGTGTGTGTGTGAGAGTGTGTGTGTGTGAGTGTGTGTGTGAGAGAGCGTGTGTGAGAGTGTGTGTGTGTGTGAGAGTGTGTGTGTGTGAGAGAGTGCGTGTGAGAGTGTGTGTGTGAGAGTGTGTGTGTGAGAGAGTGTGTGTGTGTGAGAGTGTGTGTGTGTGAGAGTGTGTGTGTGTGAGAGAGTGTGTGTGAGAGTGTGTGTGTGTGTGAGAGTGTGTGTGAGTGTGTGTGTGTGTGTGAGTGTGTGAGTGTGTGTGTGTGAGAGTGTGAGAGTGTGTGTGAGAGTGTGTGTGTGTGTGTTAAAGTCTTGCTTTTAACCCCGTGAGTTCAATATTAATTTCTGCACATTTTCTTTTTCCAATTTAATATTTTTGAACGTTGTCGTCATCATTGTTCTGAATCTGGGTCCAAATCAAATCAACGCTTGTTTTCTTTTGAAAGGACACGTTGATATTTTCCCTCTAGTCGAAGCCTAATCTTACTGTAAATCTAATTTATTACGTTCATAAGTAGAGACGTCTGAACGCAGCTTCCTTCCTCCTCCGTCCTCCGGGAGCTGGATTAGCTAATCACAGCGAAATTGGACAATAAGTGGACAGTTGTGAGTTCAGTCTCTCTGTGGAAACGTCGTGGGGATGATTTCATCTTTAGTGTCGCAGGGATTCAACCTTCAGAGTCGACTCTGAACTTTTCCTAAAAACACCTCACACTGGTACTAGAACATCACCGGGAGCAGCCGCGGTAACGCTCAGGTTCGGTGCTGGAGATCATCTGTCGTCACGGTTCAGATGGGACGACGGTGGAGCCTCACGGGGTCTGATGGTGTAGCTCCGTCCTCCACCACAAATTTCTCTGGGATTCAAAACATTAACAAAAAACCTTGGATGAAAGTCAAACCTTTATTTTGACCTGTTATCCAGCAGCAGGTTGGACGTTAAAGAAATAGTTTCACATTTTTGTAAATATGCTCTTTGACGAAGAGTTAGATGAAACTGACTGCGGTTTCCGGTCTTTATGCTAAGCCAAGCTAACTGGCCGCTTCATATTTACTGTACAAACATGAGAGGCTTATCAATCTGAACATCTGACTCAACGTGAAGAAACATTTTTCCAGGATGTCGTGTTGAGCTGACAGTCTTCTGTCGGAGTGAATGAGTGATAACTTGTTTCAGCTTCGGAGCACACGGTGATGATCTGAGATCGACGGTGTCGCAGAGGAAGGTCAATAACGATAGTTAATATTGTTCTGTACGATGTGGCCTAATGAAAGCGTGTAATGTTAAATAGAAGAGGACCAAGGACTGAGCCTTGGGGAACTACACACATCAAGTCAGTTGACTCAGACACAACACTTCTGTCCTGAAGATATGACTTGAACCACCCAAACCCAGTTTTCCAGTCTGTCACAGCGTCAGAGGCAGCACTCAGATCTAAGAAGACCAGAAGCGAACTGTCACCTGAAGCCTCCTTTCAACAGCAGGTGAAGTCCTGTAGGTCCTGCTCTGTTCACAGATCGGCAGCGCAGTGACCCGGGTCCACACACGGTCAGGTGGACAATACAGGCCCGAGCGCCGCTTTGTGTTTCCTGTGTGACGTATCATTTCCAGCTGATAAGACCGACGGTGTTTACACAGAGACAAAGACTCGCTGGCCTACTTCTGCCTCTCACCTCAATCAATTAACCAATTTATCATTTAAATGTCAGAAAATAGTGAAAACTGTCCATCACAGTTTCTCAGAGGCGACTTCTTCACCTATCTTTTCATTTTGCTGTGATATAAAACAGAGAAAGGACGGAGTCTCACTTAAAACTGACTGAAACAATTAATCGATTGGCTGAGACGTCACATTTCCGGAGTCATAAAGTCGAACGGCTTGAATCAATGTGTTTCTCCTGCAGATCTGAGAAACACTGTGTGAACGGCTCCATCGGCCTCCAACAGCTTCACCCCAAGTCTTTTTATTCACGGATCATGTAGGTTCACAACATTTAATTCAGCAACAAGCACAACGATGATTTTTCATGAGGTTTTGTTTCAGTCCGTTGAGCTTTGACCCCAAATACACTGACGTCTACAACATGCGTCCAGTGGGACATCAAGGGACAGACGGACATTATGAGACAAGAACAGAGGAAAAGTTCAAATGGTGCTTTTGTCTTCAGTCTTCTTCTTCTTCTTCTTCTTCTTCATTTTCTTCTTCTGTGTCTTTGCTTGCACATCGCTGCCTTTCTCGATGCGTCACCACCAATTGTCAGTCAGGACAGGAGTTACTCATAAAGAAGCTCCATAGCGCCACCTGTGGTTAAAAACTCCACAGGAAACCTTTTATTTTATTAAGTTCTGTAACTCTTCTCTCTGATTCTACAGAGAAACACTTCAAACACTTTGCATCTTTACCACAAAGAGCTTCAAGCTTCACTAGATAATCTTTGATCCATTCAAGCAGCTTTTCAGGGTAATATCTATAATAATATAATAATCTATCTGTAAATAAAAATACAGATTCAATTATAGGTTTGTTTTTTGAAAGAAAGGACTTTCTCTGCCCTGAATAGTGTCTGCAGGTACTCGCTCCAGTCGACGTCCGCTGCCACCATCAAGGAAAGGCAGCCAACATTTCAACATTTTTATCAGCACAGATCTTCTCTCCTCTGACGCTCAGAGAAATGTTCAGAGAGATTTTGGTCAGAAAATCAACACCATCACGACCACGTGCGCACACACGCTGTCTGGACTCTGTGACCTGCTGCTTCGCTCTGAACTGGGCCGAAGGTGAAGCTTCTCAGACTGATGTGTCTGACTTCTCAGACAAACTGCCACGGTCACATTTCACACAGAGCAGAGCTGCTGACCTTTGACCCACCGGGCCCCTAACGGGGAAACGGGGTCAGTTAATGAATAATCACAGAGGAGATCATTATGGGCCAATCAGGTTTTTAAGACCAACAACTTATCTCGACAACAACAGCTCAAACTGTGAGAGACTTTTCCACGACTTCTTCAGAAGAACCGAGTTAGTCGAGTTCTGTCTGTTTGTCCTGATGGTGGCAGCAGGTCTGGAGTCAACACAGTCACAACATTGACTCTCTGTCCACCTTCGAATCTCGACTCAAAACACACCTTTATTATTATCATCATTGTTATTATCATCACATATTATTATTGTTGTTGTTTCTGGGGTGTCAGTTTTTCTGGGTGGTTTGAACATTGAGAGAAATCTGCTGCTGCACAGATGAATTATGGGATTGGAGGTAATTGCTTCAGCGTCTCCGCTGCTGTGTCGGATTAAGACGAACCACAGCTCAGCAGCTGCGGCCTGGCAGGAGGGAGGTTAGCGCTCAGCTAACGTTTGCAGCAGGTAAAAACCTCACACATGACTGATGAAGTCATATGATTCACTGCTGAAGAACGAGGCAGAGCTCCAACTGTCACAGCAGTTTTATTTTTATGGTCATAAATTTGTTGAGGAGCAGGAATCGGTTTACGTTCATTTCAGCAGGAGTTTAGGAGGTTTTCTTCATTCTGATGATGCTGCAAGGAATTGTGGGATGTCCTGCCTGAGCAGCTTCTGTCTAAACTGACCGCTCGTAATCAAAGACGATTGTGTGAACAAATGAAGCTTTCAGAGGCCTGAAGTTACGACATCGCTGTAGCTAAGCGACTGAAAACGAACATGGATGTCGTCTTGTTTTTCTCTCCTGATAATCAGACTGATGCATCTTTTCATTTCTCTTCATTATTCAGTCTGACATGTTGCTCAAATGTGTCTGAATCAGTGTTGAATCCATTCGTTTCTTCCACTTCCTGTTTGAGTAACTGCACCTCAGATTCTGTTAGAAAACTCCAGCATTGTTGAAACCTACGACAGAGGAGTGACGTGGAGGCCGAGGGGACAGACAGGGACACAGACCGGCGGCTCCCGTCTGTCTCTCTGTGTCCCTGCTGAAAGACAGGACGTCCCCTGAAGACCGCCGATGTCCCTCTGAGAGAGTCACTGCGTGACAGCATCACAGCCGCAGCGAGCAGATTCAGACGTTTCAAACTGGTTCAACTCGCTGACGGACTCAAACAGAGGATCCATCATCAGTCGGTCGTCAGCAAACAGAAGCTTCACAAACCTTCCAGCAGAGATTGAACATTTAGAAAATGTAGGATGACAGAAAAGTGATGAAAAGATGTCTGTCCCAACACACACACACACCATGAACTGGATGACTTCAGCTGCTGTGTGTGTGTGTGTGTGTGTGTGTGTGTGTGTGTGTGTGTGCTGCAGCTGTCTAACCTCTGTACAGCAGAGATTAGTGGGTCTTCTGGTCCTCTGTCTGTGGGGGGGAGTAAACGACTGCCCAGGGACCTTTGAGCAACACTGGCAGCATGCCGTCCACGTGTCCTCCCCGCTCCTCGTCTGTCCGTCCGCCTCAGTTTAGTAACATGGAGGCTAAATGTTACCTCAGAGACGTCCTGTGGGGGAACCCGGCCCGTCAGCAGATAGTCTGATTAAAGGATGGAGAGACGGACGACGTCCAAGCGGAGTCCTCTACAACCGTTTTTACACAAAAAATAAGCTGGAATATGCAGTTTTTTAAAATGCACATTGACTCTTGTCCCATTCCCAGAAGACAAGTTTGTCTGTCAGTTTTATTCTGATGTGTCGCTTTCGTTTCTTTTAGATTTTTATCACTTCTTAATCATCAGGTAGCGACTTGACAGCACCTGTCATTCATTTGAGAACCCGCCCCTCCTGTACAGTGACTGGTCGGTGCTGAGCTCACCTGGGGGACAGCAGGTCGACTCTGATCTCTTCTAACCATTTAGAATCGTGACTTCAGTATTGAACTTTGCTCTCCTCTTCAACTGACAGCCAAACGTTGGGCTGCTGTTTCAGGTGTTAACGTTCAGATCACGATCAGAACGTGCTCACATGATGAAGCCTGTGTCCATAAAAATGAATTGCACGTGTGGCTGTTGATCCAGAGGAGAGAAGCTTTCAGCGAGCGTCCCTGCAGCTTTTTTTTAACTTTCCTCCTGCGGCCTCTGCGAGTCATCAGCTGTGGTCCGGTTCGGTTATGAAACGGGTTTGGCAACGGTTTTACAGCCCAGGCAGCGTTGCTCCATCAGCCTCTCATCACCACAGCTCGCAAATTAAATACGAGCCGATCGTTAGAAGATAAGACTGATCTCAGGCTGATCTGCAGAACCTCAACTCCGCTGCATCTTATCGTCGTCGTCACAGCAACCGTCTGACCTTTGTCACCGTTAAACTGGAGTTACTCACTTTTACAGTCTCTCATCTGTAACAGACGACACATTTCATTCAACACGATTTGAAGGGAACAGTCGCACGTTTAGAGGCTCTCAGGTGGCACAACCCAAGGTCAAAATATTCACATCCTTTACTTCAGTAAAAGTACAAATACAACACTGTGAAAATACTCTGTTACAAGTGAAAGTTCTGAATTAATGTTCCTTCAGTTAAAGTTTCATCAGTCAAATGTCCTGAAAGTGTCCAGAGCATCAAACTGTGTCTGTGTCTGTTCTTCTGTTCATCTTCTGTCGTCACAGGATTTTTCCTCCTCATTCATGTAAAAGCAGCATTTTTCCTGTTGGAGCTCATTTTGAACTATTTTGTTCAGGACTGAAACTAATGATTCTTTTCATTCTGGATTCATCTGCTGATTCTTTTCTCCATCGATCCATCAATTGTTTGGTTTGTAAAATCTTCACATTTGTGAAAGCATGAAATATTTTTACAGGAAAAATGGCTAACGATTATCAGAATGGTTGATAATTTAATTTTCTGTCAATTGAGTAATTGATTAATGAACTGATGGTTTGAGCTGCACTTGTATGAACTGTTGGAGTTTAATTTATAACAAAACATCCTATTTTATAAACTCTTCATATGTTTGTCACATAAAAATCCTATTTGTAAAGTAACTAGTAACTGAAGCTGTCAGATAAATGTGGTGAAGTAAAAAGTTCAGTATTTCCCTCTGAGATGTGGAGGAGAAGGAGAAAGTGACATGAAGAGAAAAGACTCACGTAAAGTTCAAGTACCTTCAATTTGTACTTAAGTACAGTACTTGAGTAAAAGTACTTAGTTACATTCCACCGCTGCTGAAGGTGTCACCTCAGGGAGACACAGAATGAAGGAAGGAGTCAAAAGGTCAAAGTTTGAGGCTGAATATTTGTTTCTCCTTCAACATCGACTCATCAACTCAAGTACGATTCGTGCTTCGCTCTAATGGATAATTGTGTAATGGAAGTGTCTCAGAATCATTGTAAACTGCAACAAACAGAAAACTCCCTGTAATAATCCGTCTGACATGTCAGAGAAATGTTTTGATTCTCAGGTGGACGTAAAGTTCGGACGTTTACTCAAAAGAAAAACGTCTCATGAGAAGAGAGAGATTTGGATGATTGTCGTCAGGTGGATTCATTTTGTCTAACACAAAGAAAAGCAACCCAGAATTATTACTGTTCCAAAATATGACGGCTACAATGTGAAATACAGAGAAATTTATCCACGACAGTTTGACTGTCTTTTGTTTTTTATCTTTGATTTGAGATTCTTAGTTTTTATTTTGTCTTTCTGAACTTCGTCTTTATGCTTGTTGGACAGAAGTTCTGGGGGCGGGGATTCTCTGCTGCCTTTCTATTGGTCTGATGAGCTGTCAGTCAGAACCTGTCTGATGCTATCGATGCTGGTAACACGCAGGAAGCAGCGAGGCCTCAAACTTTGACAAATTCCAAAAAACAGAATGATGATGATTTATGAAACCTCAGTGCTGCTGAGATGATCTTCACTCTGGTATTTATCGTGAGTTTTACTTCTTAACCTCATCCGGGCTCTGAAAATGCTCTTTAATGCTACGTTTTGGTTTTTTTTAAGGTATTTTGTTAAAGATGTTCGATCACAGTGAGACACAAAATGAAATTTTGAACCTTTTCTTGTTCCTCTTTAGTTCAGAAACAAAGAAAATGAAGAGCTGATGGAACCTCCGTCAGTTCCGTCCTGATCTCCGTCACTGAATCCTTTCTCCGTTTCTGTCGTCAGACAGAAGAAACAGAAGAGAAGCAGAAATTGCGATCGTGGCTCATAAATACTGACGTTACCTGACTACACCTGCCGAACATTCTGCAGACCTGCAACCATCCAGACCGAAGCTGCGCTGCTGCTCATCGAGCTGCACAAACCAAATCTGCTCCATCATCCTCAGTCCCATCAGACAGAAACCAGCTGCAGCTCAACGCTCCGTGTTACGATCTCATCACCATCATGAGAAGTGAGAACAAAGTTTTCAAAAGAGCCGTCAGAATCGTTTCCTTCATTTTAATCTGCCCACGTGTCACAACCATCAGATCGTTACTCAGATTATCATTGAAATCCTGAGTAACTGCTCGAGTTTCCCTGAGAATTACCTGTCAGTCCTGTGACATCACACACCTGTTGATGAGGTCACACAGTCACAGCCTGTGACATCACACACCTGTTGATGAGGTCACACAGTCACAGCCTGTGACATCACACACCTGTTGATGAGGTCTCACAGTCAGAGCGTGTTCAGTTTCCAGGCAGCCAATGAAGAAAACATCACGTCAGACTGATTTATTCTGCTGGATTAGATGCAAATGAATTCAACATGAATTATTACACGCAAGTGAGTTAAATTAATTATGGGAAGACAGTAAATTAAAACTGAGCAGAGTGAAAGATTTGATGAAATTACAGACACGTGGTGACTCATTTACTACCATTAATCATCAGAATGAGGGAACGATGCATCTCATTAAGGAGCGTTAACGAGGGCGTCACGTTAATTCTGCATATTTCTAATATCACTGTTTGTCTTCGCGCCTGGAGAATCAGCTCTGCTCCACTCGGCCGTTCTTCATCTCGCCCTGTGTCATGTTTCGTTTTCACACCGTACAAACATCTTTACTTTGCTGAGGGAGTTGACAGCAGACGGGAACCGTGTGCAGAGACGAGCGTTCGACAAAGATACCAACCAGAGTCGAACTTTTCTGTTTCAGTGCGAAGCGTCGTCCGGCTGGAGGAAGAACCGTCGGCAGGACTGAACATCACGGAGTTTCTTGAGGAAACTGAAACAAGAACAGAAATGGATGGTGGAAAGATTCTCGCTCTCTCTGCAGCGCGTACCCGAGGACGGAGGCCGATCCTGGGCCGCTGTCTCACCTGGAGCGTCCTGGAGCAGCCAGAGAGACGCCTGCTGCTCAGAAACTCTCCCCTCACTGTTTTCTTTAGGAAAAATAAATATTAGCATTTTATTATGCGGCGAACAGAACTGAGTTGAGTCAGAGATGCTGCAGCTCGTGTTTCGTCCTGGACCGTTTTTCCACTTTCTTGCCAAAATATTCATAAGAAGCACTTTAGTTTATTTGTGTGCAAAAGACTGTCAAACTGAATTTAGAGCATCAGTGGAGCTGTGTGGTCAGTGAGGAACCCCCAACACACACACACACACACACACACACACACACTGAGCTGCGTTACACTGGGACAGAAGCCTGAAAGGTAAAGAATGAAAATTGAAACTGTGTGAGGACGATGAAGTGGTCGATGTGCGGATGTAAACGCAGCGTGGTTACCAGGCAGAGGTCGTACTAAAAGATGATAACCAGGTGCACTGTGGGAAATGTAGGCTCCAGTGTTTTTGGATTGACAGTCTATTTACACCTGCTGTTAAATTGAGATCTGTATCACCTGGTTTTTTATGTGTCATCATCATTTAGAACTCTGTCCTCCATTTTAAGCACGATAACTTTTTTATTTCCGTCTTTCACAGTTTCAAAATAACAAAACAGGAAAAGGCCTGAAGCAGAGTTTGGGTCCCTGCAGGGTCAGTACTGAGTCTCAGCTTGGAAACACTTTTTGTAGCCAGATAAAAGTCTTTCAGTTCTAGTTTGGGGGTTTTCACACGTTCTTCCTGCAAAAGGCTTCGAGCTCCGTGATTCCGTGTTTAGAATCATTGTCCTGTTGTTGAAGCCATTCAGATCTTCAGCTTCAGTGATGTTTGCTGATATTGAATCAGTTCTTCTTCGACCGGTGAAATGTTCCCGGTGCCACCGGCTGCGACACAAGTCCAAACCGTGGTCGATCCACCTCAGTGTGAACCAGCTGGAGGGATGTTCATGAAACTCTGCACCTTTTGTCCAAACACATCTTTGCTCATTGTGGCCAAAACGTTCTATTTGAACTTCATCAGTCGACAGGACTCATTCCAAACTGCACTTTTCGGTTATTGCCTGTTTATTTACAGCCTCACATTTGGGAAAAGGGACCGGGAACAAAAGGTTGTGTCTCGTGAACTCTTCACACGTGTCTGTGGCTCAGCTTTGTCTCTGAAGAGCCGCCGCCGAGAGCTGAATGAGTTCAGTCACCATCAAACGCTCAACATTGATTCTTTTAACTGAGAAAGTCTTCATAGTGACAAATCAGACTGATAATATCAAAATCTCTCCAATTACCTGGAAAATGAAACGTTTCAATATAACATCATATTTTTCTTCCAACATCTGTTCAGATGTCTTGATCTCACGAGGTTGTCGTCGTTCAGAGCGAGTCAGGATCAAGTCACAGAAATCTGTGTTTGACTCTGTGCAGGTCTGACTCATCTTCAACGAGCCTCATCTCTCTGTGAGGAAACGTTTCATTTTTAAAAAGCTGTTAATTATTGAAAGATTACTGAGAAAGTGTCCGAGTTTGTTACTGGAAGATGCAGATTTCACTTAGGTCTCACTGGACGACCTGTTCTTAATAGCAAGAGGCAGCAGTGACCAATCAGATTCCAGGGATATCAGAACACACACACACACACACACACACACACTGTCACACACTGTCACACACACACACACACACACACTGTCTCACACACACACACACACACACACTGTCTCACACACACACACACACTGTCTCACACACACACACACACTGTCACACACACACACACACACACACTGTCTCTCACACACACACACACACACACACTGTCACACACACACACACTGTCTCACACACACACACTGTCACACACTGTCACACACTGTCTCACACACTGTCTCACACACACACACTGTCTCACACACACACACACACTGTCACACACTGTCACACACACACACACACACACTGTCTCACACACACACACACACACACACTGTCTCACATACACACACACTGTCTCACACACACACACACTGTCACACACACACACACACACACTGTCTCACACACACACACACACACACACACACTGTCACACACACACACACTGTCTCACATACACACACTGTCACACACTGTCACACACTGTCTCACACACACACACTGTCTCACACACACACACACACACACACACACACACTGTCACACACACACACACACTGTCTCACACACACACACACACTGTCACACACTGTCTCACACACACACACACACACACACACTGTCACACACACACACACACTGTCTCACACACACACACACACTGTCACACACTGTCTCACACACACACACTCGCACTCAGTGGCACTTCATTAATCACTGTATGTCTGTGTGTCCATTAGCAGCAGTGGAGCTGCAGTAACTCTGCTGCTTGTTGCATCAGCAGGTTTTGAAACTCCTCCTCCAGGGAGCGCGGAGGCGGCGAGCAGGTCGAGCACAAACACACAATACATCAGGCAGCTTGGCGCGTCGGGGCGGACGGGGGAACGTGGCTCCGCGGCGAGCTGGCTCTGGCCGTTCGGGAGCAGAGGAGGCGCTCGGAGGAAGGAAGCCGGAGGGTTGAGCAACAGCAGCTAGCCGAGCGGGCCGACCGCCACCCTTCACCCAGTTGGTCCTCCCTCCGATTGGCCGAGGATGTGGGGGGAACGCGGCGGGCCGAGCAGAGAGCGACCCCCTCTGAGCGGTGACCCACGGAGACTCACATTAACACGCACTGCAGGGTCCAGAGTTCAACTCCCCGCTGGGTCGTTCAACACGTGGAGCAAGACTCCAACAGCAGCAGCCCAGCAGAGTTCAGCCCTGCTGCCGCGACCACCAGGACGGAGCTGTGCAGCAGTACTGCAGTACAGTGTGTAGTGTGTACACACTGTACTGCAGTACTGTACTGTAATACAGTGTGTACACACTACACACTGTACTGTAGTACTGCTGCACACTGTACTGCACACACTATACTGCAGTACTGCACTGTACACACTGTACTGCAGTACTGCACACTGCAGTACTGCACACTGTACACACTGTACTGCAGTACTGCACACTGTACACACTGTACTGCAGTACTGCACACTGCACACACTGTACTGCAGTACTGCACACTGCACACACTGTACTGCAGTACTGCACACTGTACACACTGTACTGCAATACTGCACACTGCACACACTGTACTGCAGTACTGCAGCAGCATTCATCAGCAGCTGCAGCCTCTGAACCTGGAGATCAGGTGGAAAACAGAGTCTGATCCAAGGAGCCGGTTTCTCCTTTCAGAGGAAAAGCTGTAACAGCTCTTTTTACATCAGGCCATGATCCAGATTTGACTCTGTAAATGTCTCCAGTTCTGCTTTTTGGAACAGGACACATCACCTGAAACCTGAAAAGATGGAGGGACAGGAGAGAAAGAAAATGTCAATGTGCTGCTTTTGCTTGTCCAAGATTTCTGACATTCGCTGCATTCGAACCTGCAAACAGGTTCAAACAAACGCGACGGACTCCTGCCAACAGTGAACTGAGCCTGTCGGTGGGTGAAAAAATAAAAATACAAAAACATCACATGGCAGCGGCAGGAGACAAGCTGCTGCTTGTAATCAGCTCTCCGCTGGGCTGTGGCATCTTCTCATGATGCAACTGAGGAACGCAAATCTGTCAAATAAATGCCTTGCTGACACGTCGCCCCCCCAACCATCAGTGACACCTGTCAAAAGGTGAACTGGCAGCGCGCCGACGTCGTCCAGCTTCGTGTTTTGACCTCGCAGCGTGAGAACGGCCGGTTGCGTAACTGCGCCACATCAACACCTCTGAGACGTGAGCCGTCGTTTCAGCTGGGTGAGAATGGATCTGACTCTGTCGGCCTCAGGTTGCATTTTCAATCAGCTCGTCCAACGACACAGTGAAGTTATTTAACAGACGTTACATGAATCTGTCAGCAGACATCTGACTTATCTTAATGTTCTGTTGTACCAAGGATGCGGAAAATACTCCGCTCTGATTGGCTGTTAGGTGTCATATGTGTGGACAAACATTGTTGTCTTTAGCAGAGTTCAAGGTGTATTAACCTGCAGGTAACCATAGCAACAGCAGCAGGTAACTGACTGGTGACAGTCACCTGATCATGATGACTTTGAACAGACTTAAAAACATGGACCTTCGTTCCTTTGGTCGGTGGACAAACCGAACGGACTCCCAGGAGTCCACGTAGGACGAGTACAGACTGACGCCCGAGTCCATGATATTCTGACATCAGGACGTCACATCGTTTACTATCATCCATCATCATCCATTGGAGGGTCAGTCCCAGCTGACAGCGGGTGGATTCAATGATCAACCCTTCAGGAAGCCGGAGGAAACAAATACGCAGGATGCAAATGTCTGATCAATGGTTTATAAGACAAGACAAGATAAACCTTTATTCGTCCCACAGTGGGGAAATTTACAGTTTACAACACTATAATAAAGCAGATGATGGACGTGATAAAAGTGTTTGTAATATTCAGTATTTGTCAGCAACTAATAATATATTCTATAAGAACTACTATTTGTTATCCTGGCCTGGAACTAACTCGAACCCTGGCCCCTAACAGCGTCGCTCATCAGGAGTCTGACACCAGGTGTCGGGCGGGACGCTTCACTTACCTTCAGTTGTTTATAATAATAATGTCTCTGAATCAATGTGCTAATGATTTATTAGTGTCAAAATGTTTAGAATCGCACCTTTAAAACAACACAGCGCACCTGCAGGATGACGCACACTCACCTGTGTGAGACTTTTCCAGTCTGGACTCGTTTATGTTTTATCAATACTGGTTCTGTTGATGGAGAGATTTACAGCTGGCGGAGAAGCACGAACGCTGCTGTCTGTCACTCGCTGTTGTTTTAATCCTGTAGCCAGAGCATACCTGGCCTCAGACCAGCTGCAGGTTCGCACTCATCATGACTGAGCGCAGCCACAGCTTCTCTCAGCTGTGTTTTTCATTTGATTTTTGGCTCAGGTCGACTGGATCTGATTACAGGCTCCGAGGTGTGAACGCTCCACAGCGTCACAGTGGAAACACGACCGTCTGCACCTCAACTGCAACATGCACTCGTCCATTCAAAAGAAGCTGTCAATGAAAGAGATACTGGAGATTCCAATTCTAGGTTTACACGCCGACAAGCTGCACAGACCAGTTTCTCTGCTGGACGACGAACATCGGGTCTCTTTGAACGTCTCCATCGATGTCATGCAGGATCTCATCTTTTATCTGTGAACAGTGAACTCATGCTGAATTCCTGCAAACGTTCACTGCATGAAGGTTTGACATCCAGGACGCACCCTGTCCTCAGTCTCTGCTGCTACTTGACTTTCCTGCTCTGACTACTAGTGGCCCTCTGAAACACCAGCAGTCCTTTTCTGGTACAAATTATAACCCTGAAAATTGAATAAACATAAAACCCAAACCAGCTCCAGGTTTCCATTTGTTCTGGGTGACTTTAACTTAAACTGGTTGACAAATGATTCAGATAGTCTAAAAGATGTGTGACAGTTTCACTGTCACAGCTGATTGATGAGCCGACCACACCAAAAACGAAGGATCCTTCAAAATCAATACTGACTGATCTGATTCTCTGCAACAGGACAAAATTACAACTGAACACAAATCACATCCGTCTGGTTTCAGAGCTAAACATCTACTCTGGTTACAGCTGATCTTGTATCTGCTGTTGAGGTGCGGTTTCAGGACTTCCTGTCTCAGAAACAGCCATGTGTGGTTTTGGAAAATGATTGTTCTGTATTTTTATGTCCAAAAAGTTCAATATTGGATCCTGTCGTTTTCACAATTTATATTAACAATATTACATCATCTATAACAAACTCTAACCACCATCTTTATGCTGATGACACTGTTCTCTATGTTCGGTATTGCTTTACTAACACTGCCGCTGAAATCCTACAACAGGCCTTTGATAAACCGCAGGAATCATTGGCTGTTGTATGAAAAGGTTGGCTGTGCCTCTCGAACAGAAAGATGTGACAGCACTGGTTTGAACTGGTCCCATAGTCACTGTTTGAGCCGTTCAAGTCACTGATGACATCCTGCGTGCAAACACTGGATGTGGGAAAACTGCTTTTAGTTGTTATGCTGCACACGTGGAACATTTTACATTACAAATTACAAACTACTCTTCAATGTGACTGTTTTAAACTGTGTTCTGTTGTTGATTGTTTGTTTCTCATTAATTATTTTTGTGTGTATTTATTGTTTTTTAACTGAACTCCAAAGGGATGTTCTCGATAATTCTTCCAGATTTAAATGACGGTTGAATGAAAATGCTGTTAAGAATAAACTGTGAATGAATTTCTGCAGCCTGTAATGCAGAGATGGTGAATGAGCTCAGGCCCTGGTGTTCTGGCTCGTGCCGTCCCTGTGCAGTACTCAAGGCCTCTGTGGAGGGGGGCCGAGGAGGCAACGGTCTTGGGGGGGTCTGTCCAGAGTTTGCAGGCCGTCCATCACTCGTCTTGTCCTCCCCACACAGCTCAGCAGAGCTTGCATAACGCCCCCTCTCCCCCCTCCAGCCTGAGGACGCTCTGTCAGTTTATATGATCGCTCAGTGTGTATTTTTGTCTTTTCTCTAGAAACCGATACAGCAGTTGTGAAATGTCTGGCGAGTTGATGTGTCACGTTCTGCTCGAGGGGTGATTTGCTTGAAACTGCTGGCTCAGCACGATGGATGCTGGAGGTTAATGAAGCTGGTTGGAAGTGAGAAGGTTCTCTGCTGTGACAGTGAGTCATCTGGTCCTGGTTCTCTGTCGAGCATCATCATTCTGGTTCCTGGTGCTGTGACCTCTGACCCTGTCACTGTGATCCATCCTGGTGCAGCAGTGGTCCAAAATGTTCACTGAACCACTGAACCCCATCATGTTTCAGCTGCCTGATCTGTCTGATGTTTCCTTGTCTACTTTGACGGACAGGTTAACATACCTTTTACTCAAATATACAGACGTGTGACAAAGTGTTTTTAAGGTGTCGTTCCACCACGAGCTGCTTCTTCTACAAGTGTGTGGAACTCTATGAACTCTATGAATGGCATTCATCCGGAACATATTCCCCCATTTGTTGTTCAGTCATCTAAAGGACAACTATAGTCACCTCCAGGCCCAGTGGAAACACCCAGAACCTCCTCAGTGACCAAAGAAATGTCCTAAAAGAACACTAGAACCTCTGAGGGACCTTCAGAAGCTCCTCAATGGTCTCTTAAACACCCTAAAAGAACCCCCTCAGTTACCACAAGGAGCTCCTAAATGAAGACTAGACATTCCTCACTGACTCTTGAATGTTCTTAAGCACCAATAGAACCTCACGAAGGACCTCCAGAACCTCTTCAATGACCCTGGAACACCATAACACTAGAAACTCCACAATGATCACAAGAACCAGGACGTCATCCATGACCCCAGAACAGCTGAAAGGAAAACTAGAACAACTTACAGGACCTCCAGAACCTCTTTAATAAAGAAACTTCTTCAAGGAACTTCCTGAGGAACCTTTATAAGATCCTCATTGACCATAGGAATCTCCTAAAGGAACAGTAGAACCACCTATTAGACCTTTACGTCCTCGAAATCCAAAGAAAAGCAAACAAATCAACAGAACAATGTTTCTGTTGAAGCAAATGAAAACAGAAAAGTAATCTTTAGATTTTATCCATGAGGTGATTTTCAGTGTGTCCATGATGTCACGTACAGCTAACTGACTGTACCTGAAGTGTACGTGGATGGATGTCGCCCCCTGCAGGTCACAGAGAGGAACTCCTCCTCTCAGTCTGTGTTTGTATGTTACATAAAGGTCCCGATGAGATGATGAAATATCTTCACTGTGGACAGTTGAATCAGCTCTCAGCCGATCTGCTCATTAATCCAGTGATCATGCAAAAAAAACAACAATCAAAGATCAAATTATAAAGAAAATCCTTTGAGCTGAGCTCCTGCTCAGTCATTAAACAGGTTTAAAAGTCTCTTTTTTAGTCTTTGTTCAGTTGTTTGAATCATTCAAATAAACGAAAAGAGACAACACAACTTCTGCTCTCTCTCCTGTCTGCTCCACATTAAAGATAATTACTAAATGAAAACAGTATCTTTATTTCAGGTTTAATCTAAGCTACATTTTATGTCCATGTGTCACGTCACACACCAGTTCAACACTGAGGTTTAACATTTAAACAAGAGGAACTTTGTTTTTAACAGTCACACAAGTTGGCTTCGTTCAGATCACTCACATCGTCGTCATGGTGACTGAAGAACAGAACATCATTTACAACCAGGTGAGTGAGGCTGATGTCTCTGCTCACTGTTACCTGAGTGACTGACTGACTGACTGATTGATTGATTGATTGATTGAAGCTCAGAGGAAATAATCAACACTGGCTTTTTCAGTTTCGGCCAAAGTCCTCCTGTGTGTGTGTGTGTGTGTGTGTGTGTGTGTGCATGTGTATGTATGTGCGTGTGTGTGTGTGTGTGTGTGTATGTGTGTGTGTGTGTGTGTGTGTATGTATGTGTGTATGTGTGTGTGTGTGTGTGTGTATGTATGTGTGTGTGTGTGTGTGTGTGTGTGTGTGTGTGCGTGCGTGTGTGTTTCAGTCTGTTTCATCACTTTTCTTATGCAATCACACTGCAAGCGGTCCAGACTCTAAATGTAAGGAAACAGCTCCACCTGCTGGACGATATGCAAACTGCAGCAATACTGACATGAACTGTAGTGTTGGTCAAACAAAGAGACACAGATCAACCATGAAGACAAAATGACTACAGAGACAAAAGACTGTCACAAAGAGGGAAAAAAGCAAACATAAAGACTCACAGAACAACGACAAAGAGACAAAAGAGGAGACGAGGAGACAAAAAGTCTCTTTGTGGCTCTGACTGAACTTTTGAAGTCTGAAAATTATATGAAGAATAAAAACGCTTTGAAAGCTTTAAACCTACAATCTGAGATCTGAACAGACTCTCTGTGATTGGCCAGAAACAGACGACGTCACAGCTCCTGTTGGAGTGAATCTTTGTACTGCAGTCATTGAGCCAGCAGAGGCCGCTGTTCTCTAACAAGCAGCTCGGCCTCTTTGTGTCGAGTGACAGCTTCTTCTTCTTGTGTTGTTTTCAGCTGCGAACTGACCTCAGATCAGCTTCACACTGTTTCCATACACCTACTCATGACGTCATGCTCCTGCCGCCCTGCCATGACGTCACCAGTGGGCCGTCCGTCATGAAATCATGGTTCATCAAACCGGACGTTTGGTGATACTTCAAAATAAAGTGTTGTCATTTATTTTACGATGGGAAAAGAAGTGACTGAATGAAACCGGAGTATTTTTAAGAGCCAATAAAATACCAGCAAACCAGATCCATATACATGACATACATCATGTTCAGGGCTTGGTCGGGCTTCTTCTCTGGACTCATTGATTGACAGCTTCCGGCCTCTTCAGTTCAAGTTAAACACATTAAAGCATTTAAAGTTTAAAATGTCTTGAGAAGGTTTGTGTGCTGACCAGGTCGGAAACAGGAAGTTAGAAACATGTGTTAAATGTTAATAAACTAAAACCTTCATCAAAGTTTCTATTTGTCATGGGGGAAAAAACAGCCTTTATTTTGAAAGGTGACAGCGGATGTCGGTGTGTGTACCTGCAGGAGCTTCACAGGTGTGCTGGTCGTCGAGCCGGCTCTCTCAGTCGGACCCAGTCGGGCTCTGGTCTCTCGGCCATGGCCTCCGTCGTGTGTCGGGTCCAGTTCCTGGAGGACTCGGATCCGTTCATCTGCACCAACTTCCCCGAACCGCGGCGCCCCCCGACGGTCAGTGTGGAGGAGAACCAGCCGCTGAGCGAGCAGCTGCCCGGGATCCACAAGCTGCTGGAGGCGCCTCTGAAGGTGGGTCACTGCAGACCGGCTCCGGGACCGGGACCGGTCTCCAACAGCCACCGAACCAAACCTCATGAAACTAAATGGCGTTTAAAAGTTTCTCCTGGTGACTCGTCAAACCAAACTCCGTTCAACAATCAGACCGGTTCATGAGTTTTGGTCAAGTTTTAAAAACAGAGACTTTTCACTCCTCAGTTTGAGAAACATCAACTTCAGCTTTTATTTCTGTCAAGCTTTGATAAAGTAAAGAGAAGCAGGTCGTGGTTGTTGTTGAATTTACCAGAAGACTCAGATGGTCGCTGAGAATCTGTTCCACTTTTAAAAAAGCCAATTTTGTAAATGGAGTCTGGTACCAGTTTTTTCCATTCTGGTTTTTCCAGACATGAGAAGTGTTTTTTCTGGATGAGCTGATTTCATCTTAGGGATCACTGAACATTTAAAGATGCTGCTGTTCAGTTTCTGTCAACTCAACAGCAATAAACATTGAATCATATATTTATATGTTATATTAAGTTCAGATGTGAAGAGAAGCTGCTTCATGATGGTCTGAGCTTCATCAGCAGTTTAAATCTCTGGAGGATCTGATCCACCATTACCCAGCGGCTACAGCAGCATGATCCTCTGACTTTTCATCTAGCGCCATCATCAGGTCAACATTTTAATGTGTCTAATAGTCTGGTTTATAACCAGACACCTGCAGAACTGCTGACGTTCACATCAGGGCTACAACTAATTATTTTCTATTTCTTCAAAATAGTTTCAGAGTAGTTTTCTTTTGATCGATTAATCGAATTATCGTTTTCAGATTTACTTTGTCTTTAGCGTGCTAACAGGCCAAACTAAGACAGGGAACATGGTAAACATTACAGCATGCAGACGTTACGTTCGTGAGTTTCACACCTGCATTATGGACAAAAACAGACCAATCAATGCTGATGAGAGCAGCTGTGAACATGGAGGAGACGTCAGCAGCTACAGAGACCGAGGTTTCCCTCAGGAGCTGGAGGAGAACAAACACAGAGCTACAAGACAGAGAAGGACTGAGGTTCATCAGGTGACATGAACACGACAAACAGATAAAGATCATGTTGATCTGAAACTGCTGGATGTGGAAATAAACAAGAGTTTGTTAACAAGGTCAACATATGAACTTAAAGGTGAAGATATGTTGATGATGTGTTTGTTTCTGCTGAAATCAAGTGGACAGAAACATCAGCTGGAGCAGATTTAAAGTAGACAAAACTACTCTGGTAGTTATTCTCCTTTTCCACGTAACGTTTCACCAAACACAAGTCTTTGACCTCTTCGAACACTCCTGGTCTCACAGCTTTGTCTCTTCAAATTAAAAGTCAGCAGTAATCTTGTCGCTTCCTGCACAAGATGCACAAGACAAGATGTTTTATCAAATTGGAGAGTTGAAATGTGAGTTTGGTGAATGTGTTTCTGTGGAAAAGCAGAATCACGTCTGTTGTCCAGTTTCCTGTAGGTTGACTGATGACGCGTCTGTTTTTGTCCTGTTTTGCTCATTGTGAAGAGAGTGCCGTTTTCCAAACAGGAAGTGAATGCAGCTTCGTGCCTCACAGGCTGACTCAGCATCAAGTCACAGTTACAAATTGCTCATTTTCCATTTTAACTCTCATTCCAGTTATCACAGAGGCTGAAGTTCACCGACTGAGATAATGTGCTGTCAGTTTGTGTCTTCACTTTATAAAAAGAGGAGCTCATCACTCAGCCGTCTGTGTTTCAACACGCTGAGCTTCATGTTGGCCCGATCCAACATGAATCACTAACTGAACACGACTTTTATTACTTTTATTCAAATGGAATTCAGATCAGAGTTTTCTGTCCACCGTGTCAGACAGAAATCCACTCCGGCCTGCTGCGAGGCGTTCGAGTCCTGCTGGAGTCTCCAGGATCAGATAAAGACCAGAGAGTGCCGGTCCCACTAGATTGCATTCCTCCACTGACCCCTTAATTGTTCCCATCATGCCCTGGGACTCGACTTGCAGGCTCAGATCTAATGAGGCGATATGACTGACACAGAGACTTGGTTTTCCAACATGAAACCAAACATTCTATGGATTCTTCTGCACAGTTCCTGGTTTTCTGAGCCGGTTTTCGTCCCCCTCCCTGCTCCTCCGTCGATGTGGCTCGACTAGAGAGATTGTGGAGGAAAAGGGTGGGACCTGTAAACAGCAGATAAGCTGGATGGATGGATGGACGGATGTAATACTAACAGCAGCCTGTTGATAAGAGCTGAACGGGCTTTTCCTTCCGCTCATGTGAAGCAGCAGCTGCAGAAATTCAGCTCGACGATGGTTTTTATTTCATACATTCATTGTTAGCTTGACCCGTCCAGAGATCTGTTTAGCCTAGCTTAGCACAAAGACTGGAAGCAGAGGGAAACTGTTAGCTGAGCCAAATCAGAAGAAAAAAAAAAATCAATCTTCCCAAAGCTCCAAGTCTCTCTTGGTCTTGTCAGTCTGTAATTCAATGACATGAAATGTATGATTCATGAAATGGACCATTCTACATAATCAGGACTTTTACTTTTGATACTTCAGTTCATTTTAATGCTGATACTTTTAGTGCCTACATTTTAAATGTCATATTTCTACTTTTACTTCAGAAAAAGTTGTCAATGCTTCTTCCACCACTGGATTTAAATATTTAAAGAAATACCAGAGACAACTTTCACTGCCAACCTTTAGTTCTTGACAGGTTTCAGGAGCAACAAAAGGGTCTCAAGGCTCACTTACTAGTTATCAGTTCAATGAAAGCTTCAGAATCAAAGCTGGTAACTGAAATCTCACTGATGATGCTCAGAGTTGAAACCGTATCTGAGAACAGGTGATGTCGTGTGTCGGTGCTGACGGAGCAGCTCCATGTGTTTGTGCAGAAGAAGAATGTGGCTCCGCTGGTTCAGAAGCTCTGCAGCATGTTCAACAGCTCACTATCAGCATCTGACCTGACTGTTTCCTGCCCTCGATTCCAGCTTCATACCTGAACATGAGTCATGGTTCACAGTTACAACATGCTCTGCCTGCCAGGCCATAAATAGACAGAAAGCATTCTGGAGTCCACGTTCACTCAAACACTGACTGTGTCACTGAATGAAAAGAGAAACAAGGTGAGGAGTTTTCTCGGAAAAAAGCTCCCATCTTCAGCCAGTGCGAGCTCCGGGAGGCGCTATAGAGTCCCTGTGGCAGCTAAGTTCAAGAAGTCCTGATCTCGAGTGCCGTCGCTGTTCTTTCCTCTGACCGATGAGGTTTAAGCTGCAGGCGTTGACATGAACGTATGTAACCGTGTGACCATGTCTGTGGTTTGTTGACTTATCGATGGCGCTAGATGAAAAGCCGGAGGATCACAAAAGTCAGTAAGATTCATCCTATGGGAACCGTGAATCTGATGGTGATCATCCAATAGTTGTGGAGATATTTCAGTGTGGATCTGAGACCTGGACCAGCACAGACGTCTTCAGGACCACAGACGTCTTCTGTCACTGTGACGGCTACAACGTCAATAAAGACATAAATAAAACAGCTTGATGCTTCTTATAGAACCAACGGCAGAATGAAGCATTGTCACACAGAACAACACGTCAGAATCACAATCAGGTTTATTGTAGGTTTTCACAAACAGGGAAGTTGCTTTGATCTTTTGACACTTGACAACTACAGCAGGTTGTAAATATCACTGACTCATAACTGTCCTCCACCTGTTGTTGTTCTCACCTGTATGAATGACTTTGTATGGTTCCACATCAAAACTTCCACCTCTGATCACCTGTATGATTTGGGTCATAATTTGATGAAGTGATTGAATCCTGTACAGATGCTGATGAGTGATAATAATCACCATCACTGAGTCGTCCTGTGTTTTATGTCCTGGCTCCTTCTGACACAAAGTTTTTAGCTTCAGAACAGTCTGGGGTTAAAGTCGGCTGGACTCCACCTGGTCTGAGAAATCTGTGGAAAAATCAAGCTTCACAATCTTTTCATGGCTGAATATTTGTTATTAAAAGATAAATATGTTGGTGTAGAAATCTGAATAAATGAAGCCGACCTCATTAAAACAGGTTTGGTGGGTTGTGTTTATGTGTCATAACAGCAGCTGCCGCAGGATCCAGATTCTGAATATCAGATATCAATGTCACTCTCAGACAAAACTGTCTGCTGATCTCACTGTCTCTCTCTCTGTCTCTCTCTCTCTGTCTCTCAGTTGGAGGAGTGCACCCTTCAGTTGTCTCCTAATGGGAACTATCTGGACCTGGACTCGTCCCTGGCTGAGCAGAGAGACGAGCTGGAGAGCTTCTATGAAGACGTGACGTAAGAAGACTTTTACCTCTGTCTCACCTGTCATAGGCTCCTACAGTTTCTTTAAGACATGATGGTGTCTGAACATGAAGGTCTCTGTAGGTGAGGAGAAGACAGATATGATCTCTGTTCCTTGTTCTTGTCAGGACACGTGCAGCAGCGTTCTGGATCAGCTGGAGAGTCTTTAAAGACTTATTGGTGCAGCCTGATAATAAAGAACTGCAACTGTTCAATTCACTTTTCAATTCAGTTTTATTTGTATTTATTTTTTTATTAGCGCCAAATCACAACAGAAGTCATCTCAAGGCACTTTTCACACAGAGCAGGTCCAGACTGAACTCTTTATAATAATATCTATAGAGACAGCTGAGAGGAAAAACTTCCCTTTAACAGACAGAAACCTCGAACAGAGCCAGACTTGAAGATGGACAGCCATCTGCCACGGCCGGTTGGGCTGAGGGGGGGAGGGGGGGTCAGAGAAATTTGCTTTATATGTGCGTTAAAGGACAAATCTTCATCAAAGATAACTCCTAGATTCCTTACAGTCGTGCTGGAGGCCAATGCAATACCATCGAGAGTACTGATATCTTTAGAAAATGCGCATCAGAGGAGCTTGGGACCAAGTACAAAACTTCAGTTTTGTCTGAGTTTAACAGTAAGAAATTGCAGGTCATCCAGGTTATTACTTCGTTGAGGCCTGAAGTTTAGCTAATTGGTTGGTTTGATCTGGCTTAATTGACAGATGTAATTGGGTATCGTCTGCATAGCAATGAAAGTTGATGGAGTGTTTCCTGATAATGTTCCCCAGGGGAAGCATATATAAGGTGAACAGGATTGGTCCAAGCACAGAACCTTGTGGAACACCATAGAGATCAGTTTGATAAATAGTTCCTTTAATGCCAATTAAATGTTCCAGTCTCTGTAACAGGATGTGATGTCACTGGTGTCGAATGCGGCACTAAGATCTAACAGGACGAGGACAGAGACAAGTCCTCTGTCTGATGCAATAAGAAGGTCATTTGTTACTTTCACCAGAGCTGTTTCTGTGCTATGATGAACTCTAAATCCTGACTGAACATCCTCAAGTCGACTATTGTTCTGTAGATGGACACACAGCTGGTTGGCGACTGTTTTCTCAAGGGAAGATTCGATATAGGTCCATACTTTACCAATACCTCAGGATCAAGAGTCGGCTTTTTAAGGAGAGGTTTTATCACAGCTACTTTAAAAGACTGTTAATAAAGACAGATTGATCGTGTCGACTAAAGACGTGTTAATAACAGGTAAGACTTCTTTAAGCAGCCTGGTTGGGACGGGTTAGGGTTAGTTCAGCCCGGAAGAATCAAATGTATGAACAAGTTTTTGAGACAGGATGTGTAAAAGCAGCCAGTGATGTTTGTTTCATGTGGGAGTTAAAGGAAAGATCCTCATCAAAGAGATTCACCACCATCTTTATGTTGGTCTGTCCAGAATTACAGTGAGGAACTGTGTGTGTGTGTGTGTGTGTGTGTGTGTGTGGGTTCACTTATGTCCAAATTGGGGATAGATACTAGACTCAAGACCAGTTGATTCAGGACAGCGGTGCCATTGGGGACAAAAAGTGGTGTCCTCAATTTGGAAAACTGTGATTTTTAGGTCAACAGTTAAGGTTATTGTTAGGTTAAGGTAATTGTTAGGTTAGGTTAAGGTTATTGTTAGGTTAGGGTTAGGTTAAGGTCAGGTCGTCCTTCAGGTTAGTCTCCAGGAAATGAATGTAAGTCTATGTAAATTCCCCAAAAGTGACATAAGTAAAGACTGTGTGTGTGTGTGTGTGTGTGTGTGTGTGTGTGTGCATGCATCTTTTTGAGCCTCAAACAAACACAAACTCCTTTCTCTTTCTTTCAATCTCTCTGTCTCTCTCTCTCTCTCTCTCTCTGTTTTTCTCCCTCTCTCTCTCCCTCTCTCTGTCTCTCTCTCTCTCTCTCTCTCTCTCTCTCTCTCTCTCTCTCATTCATTCATTCTTTCCATACCTCCATGCTGTCGTTCTTTCCATACTCTGATCCCAGAAGGCCACAGTGTGCTTGCGTAGCTCTTTATGGAAACTGAGCTGTTCTGGGATCAGCTTGAAGCAGCTTCTGTCTGTCACGTGTCGATGTTGAGTAAAGTGTCTGTTCTGTTTCAGCCCAGCAGGTGTGAGTGAAGTGTTCTGTGTTGATGAGTGTTTGAAACCAGCAGCAGACCTGATATACTGATATTTTACATTTGGACTCAGTTTGGGTTCAGTTGGTATCAAACAGAAGACGTGTGCTGGGTTCAGCCTGTAGATTCAGCTCCTCTGTCTCTCTCTCCACAGTAAAGGGAGGAGGCCCATTCTGATCCTGAGGACTCAGCTCTCCGTCCGTGTTCACTCCATTCTGGGTAATTATCCTTTTCTTTCCATCCATCCGTCCTGACTCAAGGGAAACTTTCCTTCTTTCTGTTCACTCGTTCACCGCGGTGACGTGTTGCTGTCTGCCACTCACACTCTGGATCCACTGACCAACATCTCACTCTCTCTTCACCAAGAACAAAACTTCCACTTCTCTACATGAAAAACTGACTTGACAACACGATAATGTTCATGTAATGTTCATGTAATGTTGCTGAGTCGTCTGCTGAGAGTCTGACGTCCAACGTTCTCTGAAGTTCTCCACATGATGACTGGAGGAGCAGTCAGACAGTTTTCTGCTTTATAATCTTTCCTTCTCACATTGTTTCATTTGGAGGATTTGAAGAAATAATCTGTATTTTAAAGGAAAAATGCAGCAAATTAATTTCTGTGAGTGTTTTTTCATCATCATCCATTGTAGATTTTGTTTTAGTGGCAGCGTTGTGTGATTCTAATATTGTCATTAAAGGAAAATGGAACTGAACATCAAACGTAACGCAGTAAACTCAGAGTTCTTTCTAGTAAAATGCAAATATAACACTCACTATCTTTATGAGCTCTGATTTGTCTTTTTGGCCGCAGAGGGCTTCCATAGAAACAGGTCAAACGGCTTCATGAGAATTTCCCTGTCTGGACCTGCGGCAGCTTGATTCTGATGACTGAACCTCTGTGTTGAACAGGGTGATGATGACGATGATGAAGAGTCACTACCAGGAATCTATGTCGAAATAAGTTTCCTGCCGTTTTGAGTCATGAACAGTTTTTAGAACGGAGCTGCTGTGAGGAAACAGTTGGAACTGCACGACTCGCTTGTCTTTAATCCTTATAAATGAACTTCTGCCTGTCTGTCTGCCTGTCTGTCTGTCTGTCTGCCTGTCTCTTTGCCTGCCTGTCTGTCTGTCTGTCTGCTGGTCTCTCTCTCTCTCTGTCTGCCTGCCTGTCTCTCTGCCTGCCTGTCTCTCTGTCTGTCTGCCTGTCTCTCTGCCTGCCTGTCTGTCTCTCTGTCTGCTGGTCTCTCTCTCTCTCTGTCTGTCTGCCTGTCTCTCTGCCTGCCTGTCTCTCTGCCTGTCTGCCTGTCTCTCTGTCTGTCTGTCTGCCTGTCTCTCTGCCTGCCTGTCTGTCTCTCTGTCTGCTGGTCTCTCTCTCTCTGTCTGTCTGTCTGTCTGTCTCTCTGTCTGCCTGTCTCTCTGTCTGCCTGTCTCTCTGCCTGTCTCTCTGCCTGCCTGTCTGTCTGTCTGTCTCTCTGTCTGCCTGTCTCTCTGCCTGCCTGTCTCTCTGCCTGTCTGTCTGTCTCTCTGTCTGCCTGTCTCTCTGCCTGCCTGTCTCTCTGCCTGTCTCTCTCTCTGCCTGTCTCTCTCTCTGCCTGTCTCTCTGCCTGCCTGTCTCACTGACTCACTCTCTGGCTCCTGCAGACTTTTTGTTTTCGATCTGTGATTGTTCATGTCGTCATTCGACTCTGTTGGTCTGTTGTGTACACACACATGTACTTCATGGCTTTTGGGGAGTTTTCTTGATCCGTGCGTGTGTGCGTGCGTGCTTCGTGTGTGCGTGCGTGCGTGTGTGCGTGCGTGCTTCGTGTGTGCGTGCGTGCGTGCGTGCTTCGTGCTTCGTGCGTGCGTGCTTCGTGCTTCGTGCGCAGCCTGGTCACACAGTCGGATGAACAGACCTCAGATCAGCTCTTATCTCTCCTGTGAGCCGCTGCCTGTGTTTGTTCACGTTCCTCCTCAGAGTCTGTTTCAGGGTTTCTGGTCATTCTGACTGTTTCCTTGTTGCGGCTCTGATCCCAGCAGACCAAACCTCCAGTTGCTTTCAGGCTCTTTATTTTCAGCCTCAGTCTTTTTTTAACCTTCTCTGAGTCCGTCGTGTTCCTGTCGTGTTCCTGCTCTCAGCAGCTGGTTCACCAGCAGCAGAAAGTTAAAGCCTGAGAAGCTTCTCTTCTTCAAGTTTTATTTTCTCTGAGCATTTTAAAATGATGCACAAAGTTTTTTTGGCTGTGAAACTGGGAGAACTGAGGCCTGTAGTCGACAGTGAAGCTCAACTGTTAAACTATTTTTATTTACAGCAAGTTTTGAAAGAACAGTTGAACGTGGTCAGAAGACGCCGTGTGTGATCCGGTCGGTCTGAACGACACTGAGGCCTTAAAGTTAAAGCAGTGAAATGTCTCATTGACCATCAGACCAGCAGTTTACTATCAAATAAGACAAATCAAGGAAAGTTATTTGATTTATTTTGACTAATAGCTAATTGGACTAGCTAATTGGAGCCGCTAACAGGTTCTGCTAACTGGAGTTAACATTAGCCACTAACAGGAGCCGCTAGCATGTTCTGCTAACAGGAGCCGCTAACATGTTCTGCTAACAGGAGCTAACAGGAGCCGCTAACAGATTCGGCTAACAGGAGCTAACAGGAGCCGCTAACAGATTTGGCTAACAGGAGCTAACAGGAGCCGCTAACAGGTGTTAACAGTTTAATGCAGGACAAGTTGAGAGCTGCAGTTTAACGCAGTCGTGTTCAGCTGAACGGAACATGACCTGTAAAGTTTGTCCTGAAGGAGGCGCTAGAGGAACTGTCATGGAGTCATTAAACTCAACTCATAACTTCAGTTCATCTCTGCTGGGAAACACTGAACTTTCCCAGAGTTCCTGCTCCGGGGACACGCCCTCCTGCTCCGGAGGGGATTTCCCAGCATGCCTCCTCCTTCATGCCATCGCTCTGTTTTAAATGACGGAGACTTGAGCTGAGAGTCGCCCTCCTGCTGCCTTCAGGGTTAAACTAGAGACTGTCTGCATCCCGACATGAACGGCGGCTCCTCGTCAGCTGACAAATACGTCCATGCAGGTGACATGTGACAGAGGACGCAGCCTGGAGGAGACGAGAGCAGCTCTGAGGCAGCAGAAGTGAAAGTGGACGTCGTGGTTTGATTGGCTCATGAATCACGTCCGTTCATGTCCTCGTCTCACCTGTGTTCCTGGCAGCTCCTTCATGGTGCGTTCAGGTGATCTGTGTCTTTTTGTAAAGCGTGAGGAAAAGGCTCCCTGCTCAGTGTTGGCTGTTTGTGGGGAAATGTCTGACTTGGCGAGGAGCACTTGAATGCATCAGTGGTGTCATGTCCTCTAATAGCAGCTGGAGGAGGTTCAGCCTCCAGACCTTCAGCCCAAACACATCCAGGCTGCTGTCTTTGTTATTAATGACTCTTTTTCTGCTGATTAGAGATGATCAGAGGTTTTCATCACATGATCTCAAGGTTTATACAGTTTGAATATTTTTTGAAATATTTGACCCCTGTGGCCTCTCTGGCTTTTGACAGGAATGTAAACACAACATGACGACTGGCTGACAGCGCTGCTAATGATGCGTTCACTGACCGGCTCTGGGTTCAGATGGAGAATACTGTGAAATCCACTGCGGGTTCAGTTTGACAGACACTGAGGTCGATGCTTCATGTTAGTGTTTGTTTGCTATGAAGCATTAACATCCTGGTTTTTATTAAATGCTTTGACAAACATTCCTCCAGAGTCTTTAGATTCAGCTGCAGAATAAAACACTGCTTGTGATCTTTCAGAACTTTGAGCTGATGATAACAGCCCAAACACAGTTTGCTGTTCATTTTTTAAATCATTAATAAAAGCTGAAAAGTCCTGTGGTTCTCAAGCTTTTCTCAGTTGTTTTACCTCCAGAGTCAAACTCAATTAGCAGCAATGGCACAAACAGGAAATACCACACCAAGTGTATCTGGGTCACTTCCTGTCTGTGCAGGACAAACACATGAATCCTTCCCTCTGTCCCTCTGTCCCTCTGATCCTCTGACCCACTGTCCTGCTGTCTCCCTGTCTGTCCCTCTGTCTGTGTCTCTGACGCTCCAGACGCACAGAGAGCTTCTCTACCTGCTGGGACCTTGTTCGTGCAGTTGCAAGTTCAGGTGTGATGTTTTTAGGCAGAAATATATTTTCAGAATCTGATGGTTGCTCATATTAACAGTGAGTCTGACTGGACACCAAGGCAACATGAGTCCTTTGCCCTTCACATTCACAAACAGTATCTTCAGTCTGTGTGTGGGAGTGTAGTCAGGACAGAGGAATTTCACACACACACACTCTCAGCTGGTGTGTTGCCGTCATAAAACACTTACAGCTCTTTATAATCCAGTGCCGTTCCCTCTCGGTGTGACACTGTGGCTGGCTGGCGGCCATCTTGGGTCAAAGTTGGATGTCTGACTCACCCTCCTGACTGACAGACAAACAGAATGAAGCAGGTGAAGTCCATCATCCAGAATAGTTCAGTGATTCACACACTGTTAAAGCTCCTGAAAGCCGTCTGAGAGGTGGCAACAGTTTTTTTGTGTGTTCAGACAGGAAGCGAAGCGGCAGCAGAGGTGGGCACCTCCGCGGCTCGCTGCTGCAGACGGGCTGAGAAGGGAAGGTGAAGATAAATCCACCTCAGAATCCCAAAGGTTGAAACAATAAACTGTGAGCTCCCCTCCTTCTGCTAAACGGCTCTGGATCAGAGCAGAATCCGGCTGTTGATCCTCCGCTCAGCTCCACCTGGTCCTCGAAAAACTAACCTCCGCAAAGCCCCAGATACTCGTCAGTGTCTAGTTTGAATACTGAACACCTCAACTTTATGGAAGTGCAAGATTAAACCACTGGAGGAACTCTTAATGACTCACTAATCAACAATCTAAGTGAAGCAAACTTCATCAGGACTGTTTGGCAGCAGACAACAAACCAAACAACCCGACAGCTGTCATCAGATTCAGATAGAACTCCATTAATACACAGATCAAACTAAGCCCCGCCCACTTGAGACGAGAAGATGAACACAGAGAAAAACACAGAAACACAAACGGTCATGTGAAATAATAAAACTGTTGATGGCCTCTAATTTACTGTTAATGCAAGATGAACATTTCTAATGATGGTGGCATCCAGAAACAGAATCATCATCCCGTCAGAGATTCCAGTTAAAGGTTCGGTTTTCCAGACGCTCGTTGATTAAACCTCCTCTGACAGGCTCATCCTCTGGAGAGCGAAAATGAGATCAGGACATTTCTCTTCTAACTGACAATCTGTGACACATTTAGTGACTCAGTGTCACATTTACATTTTCATTTACATTCATTTGAAATTCTAAACATGTTTGTTCCTGCATGAGGCTCAATGTCTCTAATTTACATCTTTGTCATTTCTCTTCTTTCACTTCTTCTTACTTGTTGCACTGATTCGATAGAAAGTGTCTGTGATCAGATCCAAAACAGCATCAATGCAGCCGACATCTGCGTGTTATTATCAAATCTAATGATCAGACTCTAAATCTTTGAACCGCAGCAGGAATCCGTGTCTGACGTCATCGTCCTATTTTTAGTTCTGTGAATCAGTGTTTCAGCCTCTGTGGTCAAACATGTGAACAGTGGTGAAATATTTCGGGATGGACAGTTTGGTTTTACAGCCCAGCTGCTCAGACAGGAACACAGCCGCGCTTTGTTCAGTGACGGCCCGCTGCTGCCGAACATCCTCAGTTTGAGCTTTATTTCACTTCCTGTCAAACATGGAAGCAGAGATCATGTCTGCTGACAGCGGCTCTGCATGAATCCACAGCTACAGTTCTACAGTTCGATTTATCAGACGCTTTTATCCAAAGCATCTGAGAGTAGATACAACTGAAGCAAGGATCTAGTCAGGAGAAAACAACCTGGATAAGAGCCATAAAACAAAGGTGAAGTGTGAGCGGACCTTGGTGCCGACAGGCGCTGAGGAGGGAAGAGGAATTCTTTATTTTTTTGCTTTTTGCAGTTTGTCAAGTGCGAAGGTTCAGTGAAGAGCTGGGTCTGCGTCTGAGTTCAGATCTGTAATCTGCCACAGCTGCTTCTCACTCTGTTTGTTTCAAATTCACCAACTATTCATCTGTTTGGTTGTAATTTAGTTTGAAATGACAGGTCACGTCTGCCCGTTTCTCCCACTGAGCAATTTGAAGTGATTCTTGTTTAACCTTTTAAACCCTGCAGAGACAAACATGCGTTCAGTTTATTTTAAATCTGAGATCTCAGTGTCCAAAGATCCCAAATCTGTCACGATCAGTTTTGATCAAATGTGTTAAAAATGATGCAGCAGAGTATTTCCATAAAACAAACATGACGTCTGTGGTTTGAATGAAGAGCTGCAACAACATGACAACAATATATTTCTAAGGTTCTGTCAGAGGCAGCGGAGGAAAGTGCTTCTTTGACATTTAGAGGAATTTTATCTGGAGAATGAAGAGTTGAGGTTTGACTCAAAGGGAAACGTGGCTGCTGGTGTGGAAACACCTTTGTTCCTTCTCTCTCTTTCATTCAACATGACGGCTCGGCACCCGTACACTCGCTTCATTCGGTCGACTAGTTCATGTTTTCACCGTGGAGCCAAACCGAGTCCAGCCCGGTTCTCTGGTCCAGCTGTACACAGATGCGCGGCTGTGATGTGTTCACGGTCCCTTCTTTAAAGTTTGACTCGCAGTTAAAAGACAAACCCACTGATTTATCTTTTCACTCCTGAAACATTCACCCTGAACTAAACATTCACAATGAACAGTTTAAAAACTGAAGCAGAGTTTCAGTCACACGTAAACATGCTGAGCTGGAAAATCACTGCAGGTTTCATTTCAAGATGATCCAGAGAGAAATCAGGGGGAAATCCTTCATGCTCTCTGTTGACTGTCTCAGACTCCTCTCACCTCATTGTTTGTTCTGTGAGTTAGAAAATCTCTCATCCTCCTGTGGAATGTTTGGACAGTCAGTCGAGACCAGACTTCAGAATAACTACCTGCTATTTCTGCTGACGACATGAGGCTGGACCATCATGTTAAATTTAGGTTTTATTGATACTTTGAGCCTCAACCCGACCAACACGGAGGAGGCATCGTTTGAATACTCACCCACGTCTCACCCATACAGAGGTGTGAGGTGTGTGTGAGGTAGTTCAGGATGAGGTGCACTCTCAGACGCTCAAGGATCTGGACCTTGTTGTCTTGGCTGACATGGCTCTTGGTGGAGCTCTGGGACGGTGCCGATGGACTAGCGGTCCGGTGCCTGACTGGACAATGAGCTCCAGTTATCATGGTGTGATGCTGCTCTGGAGGATTCTGGCCTGGTTCTGCCCCCCCCAGTCTGTCCATGACTCCTTCAACAGGTCTGGACTCTTTGTTGTCAACAGTAAGAATGAAAAGTATAATTGGCTGCAGCCTCTCTGGTTATCAGGTTATAAGAATCCTAACAGATGAATTTACGTGATGGTTAAATGATATGATGAGACCCAGCATGCATCCTGTTTATTCCTCAGTAAACAATCTGAGAGATCCAACAAACATAAGTCGATCTCTGCAACGTGGAACATTTCCGAAACTCCGTCTTTGCTCTGGACTGAATGTGAGATCAACACTTTGTCCTGGAGCAACAGTTTCACATGAGAACTCTGCTGCTGTCCTGTGGACAACATGTCGTCCATGTTGTGATGAGTTGACACAGACGTCAGACGCTGCTGTTGTAGGTTTACATAGAAAGCTTTGCTTTTGGGTGACACATAACACGCTGCCAGAGACTGAAAATGTTGTGAACTGAACTGAGGTCAGTTTGGTTTATTAATGTTCAGAAATTGAAAGTTTTCCATAATTCAATGGTAACAAACAGAACATGAAGGACTTCAGTGTTTCTGAAATCGTCCTAAGCTTCAGTGGCTCGTTGTCCCAGACGTCCTGAAGTATCTGATCATCAGGAACAAAGCGTCTCTCACACTCATCTGAACATCACGATCGTCTGAGTTTCTCACCTCTGCATGTCGTCTCCTCTCAGTGTCCCTGTGTCTCCCTGCGTTGGTGTTTCACAATAAGGGCTCATATGTTGACAGACATGTTTGTTCTCCAGCTGTTTCAGACGTGGTGGTTTTGTCTCCTCAGTCTTGATGTTCTGTCTTTCTCCAGATGAACTTTGTCTCCCTCAGTCTTCAGTCTGTGTCGTAATCCTGTTTTCATCCCACACAAACATCCCAGCTGAGCGTGAACCCCCACAACAACTGTGTGTGTGTGTGTGTGTGTGTGTGTGTGTGTGTGTGTGTGTGTGAACAGCACACTTCTTGTTGTCTTTGGATGTCATCAGCCAGTGATCAATGCCAACGAGGCTCTCAGCCAATCAAAATGTTGGGAAAAAAAATGTTGATGTGTTGTATGATGACACACACGAACAGGGAGCTTGATGTACTTGTTCTCTTATCAGAGTACAGATGGAGTTTAAATACTTGGAGTTCAACCAGAAGAAGGAATCAAAATATTTGATATTTAATAAAGTCCATCCATCCATCCATTGTCAACCGCTTATCCGAAGTCGGGTCGCGGGGGTAGCAGCTTGAGCAGAGAGCCCCAGACTTCCCTCTCCCCCGCAACATTGGCTAGCTCTGACTGAGGGATCCCCAGGCGTTCCCAGGCCAGTGAGGAGATATAATCTCTCCATCTGGTCTTGGGTCTGCACCGAGGTCGGCTCCCAGCTGGCCGTGCCAGGAACACCTCCCTAGGAAGGCGCCCTGGTGGCATCCTAAACAGGCGCCCGAACCACCTCAACTGGTTCCTCCACTCTGAGTCTCTCCCGGATGACTGAGCTTCTCACCCTATCTCTAAGGGAGACCCCAGCCACCCTGCGGAGAAAACTAATCTCAGCCGCTTGTTTCTGCGATCTCGTTCTTTCGGTGATGACCCATCGCTCATGACCATAGGTGAGGGTAGGAACAAAGATTGACTGGCAGATAGAGAGCTTTGCCTGCTGGCTCAGCTCCCGTTTTGTCACAATGGTGCGGAGGGACTGCAATACCGCGCATGCTGCGCCGATTCTCCGGTCAATCTCACGCCCTAATGTTCCCTCACTCATGAACAGGACCCCAAGATACTTGAACTCCTTCACCTGAGGCAAGGACTTATTACCAACCTGGAGTAGGCACTGCATTGGTTTCCTACTGAGAACCATGGCCTCGGATTTTGAGGTGCTGATCCTCATCCCTGCCGCTTCACATTCAGCTGCGAACTGATCCAGTGATGATTGTAGATCTAAGGCCGATGGTGCCATCATGACTACATCATCTGCAAAGAGCAGAGATGAGATCCTCCGATCACCGACCTGGAATCCCTCCTCACCACGACTGCGCCTCGAAATCCTGTCCATGAATATCACAAACAGGATCGGAGACAAGGCACAACCCTGGCGGAGGCCAACACCCACTGGGAACAAATCCGACTTACTGCCGAGTATTCGCACGCAGCTCTCGCTTTGGGCATACAAGGATTGGATGGCCCTGAGAAGGGACCCCCTCACCCCATAATCCTGCAGCACCTCCCACAGAACATCCCTTGGGACCCGGTCATACGCCTTCTCCAGATCCACAAAGCACATGTGGACTGGGAGTACGTACTCCCAGGCTCCCTCCAGAATCCCTGAGAGAGTAAAGAGCTGGTCCGTTGTTCCACGACCTGGACGGAACCCGTATTGTTCCTCTTCAATCTGAGGTTTGACGATCAGTCGGACCCTCTTCTCTAGCACCTTGGAGTACACTTTCCCCGGGAGGCTGAGTAATGTGATGCCCCTGTAATTGGCACACACCCTCTGGTCTCCTTTCTAAAAGAGAGGGACCACCACCCCGGTTTGCCACTCCTTCTGCACCGTCCCCGACTCCCACGCAATGTTGAAAAGGCGTGTCAGCCATGACTGCCCCTCAACATCCAGAGCCTTCATCATTTCTGGAGGATATCTTGTCAACCCTTGGGGCCTTGCCGCTGTGGAGTTGTTTGACTACCTCAGTGACCTCCCCCAGGGAAATTGGCGATGATCCCCCATCATCCTCCGGCTCTGTCTCTGCAGTAGAGGGTGGATTAGTGGGGTTCAGAAGTTCACCAAAGTGCTCTTTCCATCGTCCTACCACCTCCTCCGGTGAGGTCAGCAGTGTTTCATCCTTGCTGTACACAGCTTTGATGGTCCCCCACTTCCCTCTGCTGAGATGGCTAATGGTTTTACAGAAACACCTTGGTGCCACTCGAAAGTCCTCCCACACCCACTGCTTTGCCTCCGTTACAGCTGCGGCTGCCATCCTTCGGGCCTGTCGGTACCTCATGACTGCCTCTGGAGTCCCCTGAGACAACATGTCCCTGAAGGACTCCTTCTTCAGTTGGACGGCTTCCCTGACCACCGGGGTCCACCACGGTGTCCGAGGGTTACCGCCCCTTGAGACCCCTAAGACCCTGAGACCACAAGACGCAGCTGCAGCCTCAGCAATGGGAGCTTTGAACATCGACCATTTAGGTTTGACACCCCCTGCCTCCACAGGGATGAGGGAAAAGCTCCTTCGGAGGTGGGAGTTAAAGGCTGCTTGGACAGGGGCTTCCCCCAGACATTCCCAGTTTACCCGCACTACTCGTTTGGGCTTGCCAGGTCTATCTAGGAGTTTCCCCCGCCACCTAACCCAGCTCACCAGCAGATGGTGATTGGTGGATTTAATAAAGTGACAACAGAAAACTCCTCCTCTGTTTCCTCTTCATGAGAAGCTGCACAACAGAATAAATATGAAGAGAAGCTGAACTGTTGAAATATTTTGTCAACTCAGAGGTGGAAAGTAACCTAGTACATTTACTCATTTACTCCTCCTTCTGAAGCTGAATCAACTCTTTAAAAAGCCTCTTGGATCAAAAAGCATCGACACAAAGCTGAAAACAGGCTGTTTTTCTCATGAAGCTTTGTAGAGATACGTGGTTCTCACAGGACGACCAGGCTACAAACACATGATGATCTTCTACAATCTGATGCTCGTTGCTGGAGATGAAAGCGGCCGACAGGATATAAAATCGTTCAAATGAGCTTCAACATCTCCAGCAGGAAAATGACTCAGACACATTAAAGCAGCAGAAGAAGAATCCAGAGAGAAACTGACAGGAAACAGTTCACTCACACAGGAGCAGTTTGAGAGAGAGTTTTACTGATAATACTCATACTTTTACTGCAGTAAAGGATGTGAATCCTTCCATCGGTCGAGGTTATCTGAGGTCACAGCAGACTCCCATGACTTCCTGTGGTTACCGACTGTATATATTTATTTATTCCTGTTTCAAATCCTCATTTTCTCTTTCATTTGCATCATGGAGTCTTTTTCTCATGAACTGTTTTAATGTTTAAACATTCTAAATTTTGAAGTTCTTCCTTGCATCATCTTTTTATAGATGTCAGTGGGTTCAGTGAAGGAGAAAGTGAAGGAGTCAGAGAGGCTGCACAGAGCTGCTCTGAGCTAAATGCTAACATGCTGATGTTTAGCAGGTGTAATGTGCTGTTGGACACATTAAAATGTTGACCTGACGAGGTGAAAGTCAGAGGATCACCAAAGTTATTACAGTTCATCCTGAGGGGAGCATGAATTCTTGGCGTACGTGAAAGGGCTGTCGTGGTTTCAGCCTGTGAGGGATCAGGTGTGTTCGGAGCTCATCAGGTGAGTGTTGAGTCCAGGTGAGTGCAGGTTGGTGCCTCGAGGCTGCAGGTGGATGCTGACTGTCACTGTGTCAGATGGACCTGTTGGTGTCAGCAGGGTGAAGATGGTGAATCCTCTCCGCTGCTGAATCAAGAATTTTTACTCTCTCATCGTTTCCTCTGAGCACAGAATGAGTCAGGGGTCTTGGCCTCTGAGAGAAACAAACAGGAAATAGCCCCCCCTCCAACATGTTTGAAGGCTTCCTCCTCGAGCTTCATCCTGGACCCACCACCCCATAAATTCACGCCCGGTCCCGCCAGCAGGTTCAGGGTCGTGATGAACTCATGATGAATCTGCCCCTGATGTGACTCCATTTTTCACTGAAATAAACTTGATGTGATGTTTCTTTCTGTGTGTTCAGACTCAGGGAGCAAAGTTACTTTGGACTGTAATCAAGTTTCATCTTGGCCTTTGAGCAATTTGCGTCCAGTCTTATCATCCAGCGGCTCATTTTAACAGACAGAAGAGACGGTTGACGTTGGCTGAAAATGAGTCTGTGTTTATTGTGCCTGTAAAGTGACTTTCTGTCTTTCTTCTTCTTGTGTGTTGCAGAGAAGCTGTATAACTCTCAGGGTCCAGAGCTCAGACGCTCTCTCTTCTCTCTCAAACAGCTCTTCCAGGTAAAACACACGTCTCTCATGAACGGCAGCGTTTGTTTAAACACTGTAAAAGTGATCAGCTCGAGGCTCAAACACGAAACCAAATCACACATCTGCAGATGTTCTGTGAATGAGGCGGAAGAGACTCATCCACGTCACATTCAGGCCATAACAGTCTCTAACACATCACATGCAACTGAAGAAGACGGTCACACCTGTTTTCAGAAAGCAGGACGGATCTGTGCGTCCCGTCTGACAGACGTCTCTCCTGTCGTTTGTCTGCAGGATGACAAAGACCTGGTTCCAGAGTTTGTGGCCTCTGAAGGTTTGACTTGTTTCATTAAAGTTGGAGCGGAGGCCGACCACAACTACCAGAACTACATCCTGAGAGGTGAGATGAACCAAACTCTGACCTTTATCCACCGGCTGCCTTTCACACTTATATATATAAGTTATAATAAACTTCTAGTTTTACGGGATAAATGGTTAAAACAGCCACTTCGAGTCTTAGAGATAGAAAGACAAATTACTGATTACTGTTCGACCTGCTTCTGCAGGACAGTGAGGGAGACATAATCCGACCTGACATGAGGGGACACATACAGACACTGCTTCATTTTAAAAGACCCAAACAGTGCAGAGCCTCAGTCCTGAGACCGGCTCACAGATCAGCAGAGACTCGAGCTCCGAAATCCATCAGATCCAGTCTGATGGAAACTCGGAGCCTCACGTGTCCAACAAACCCACAGACATCTGAGTCAGCGCTGCAGATTCTAAACTCCTCTGGAGCCGCTGGAGCCGTCTGTGGAAACCTAAGAGCTAACACTGACCTGTCTCTCTCTCTGTGTCTGTCTCTGTCTCTCTCTCTCTGTCTGTCTCTCTCTGTCTGTCTCTCTGTCTCTGTCCCCAGCTCTCAGTCAGATCATGCTGTTTGTGGACGGCATGAACGGGGTGATAAACCACAATGAGACGGTTCAGTGGCTCTACACTCTGACAGGAAGTCTGGTGAGTCGTCAGAAAACAAAACTCAACAAATTGCAGGCGATTCAAGCTGAAAATCAATTTTTCAAACTGAAAAATTCAATTCTGGTCATTCAGATCCGATCGAGGTTTGGAATATTGCTTGTGTGTTTGATTATCAGATCATCTTCAGCTCAGAATGGACAAGTCAAAAAGTAATTTATCATTTTTAATTAGTTAATCTATCCTTCAATTTTCTGATGTTTGTCCAGGACCAGGTCGCGTTGATTCATCCATTTATTCATTTATGATTCATGCACTGATAAATTCGACTGTGATGTTTCCTGTCATTGTTCATTTTCATGAAGAACAAACCTTCAGAGTCTGAATCATTAAATTCATCGCAAACGTCTAAAAACCTGTTTGACCACGTGGATGTTAAAGGTTAATGCAGGAGTCTGAGAGCTGTGATGACAGACAGTTTCCTCAGTGAGATTTAACCGTCAGAGCAGAGCTGCGATGCCACCTGGTGGACAGATACTGAACACGTCTCTCTCTGCAGTCTCGTCTGGTGGTGAAGACGTCTCTGAAGCTGCTCATTGTCTTTGTGGAATATTCAGAGTCCAACAGTCCTCTGCTCATCAACGCTGTCAACACGGTGGACGGAAAGAGAGGTACACACACTCACACACACACTCACACACACTCATATTCACACACACATTCACACACACACACGCACACTCACTCAGTTTATCAGTTTTCTTATTCATCTGATTATTATTTTTCAAGACGTCAATGTCTTTTTTAGTTGTCCAACAGTTCAAAAACCAAACAGATTCAGTTTAGAGAAATACAAAACAGAGAAGACATCAGAATGTCGGTGTGTGTTTCAGGTGTGAAGCCGTGGAGTTATGTGATGGAAGTCCTGGAGGAGAGAAACGGCTCCGACACAGAGCTTCTCATGTTCGCCATGACGCTCATCAACAAGGTAAACAAGCAGTCAACGAGGTAAACAAACAGTCAACGAGGTAAACAAACAGTCAAGAAGTAAACAAACAGTCAAGAAGTAAACAAACAGTCAACGAGGTAAACAAACAGTCCAAGAAATAAATAAACAGTCAACGAGGTAAACAAACAGTCCAAGAAGTAAATAAACAGTCAACGAGGTAAACAAACAGTCACGAGGTAAACAAACAGTCACGAAGTAAACAAACAGTTCACGAGGTAAACAAACATACCAAGAAGTAAACAAACAGTCAACGAGGTAAACAAACAGTCCAAGAGGTAAACAAACAGTCCAAGAGGTAAACAAACAGTCCACGAGGTAAACAAACAGTCCACGAGGTAAACAAACAGTCAGCGAGGTAAACAAACAGTCAGCGAGGTAAACAAACAGTCCAAGAGGTAAAGACGACAGAATGAGATACATCAAATAGAAAATATGAAGAAAATAAACAGTCGTGTCCACATCGACAAACACGTGTGTGTGTCTGTCTGTCTGTCTGTCTGTCTGTCTGTGTCTCTGTGTGTGTGCGTGTGCGTGTGTGTGTGTGTCAGACTCTAGCTGTGCTCCCGGACCAGGACTCATTCTACGATGTGACGGACAGTCTGGAGCAGTTGGGAATGGAGACAATCATCCACAAACACATGAGCAACAAGGGGACAGAGCCGGACCTCCGAGCACAGTTCACCATCTACGAGGTGACAACAACAACAACGACAACAACAGCCTGAAAAAGTCACAGCAACAACAACAACAATAATAAACACTTAGATTTTCACAACCAATAAAATAACCTGAAGTGTAACTTTCTTTCTATGTGTGCGTGCGTGTTACAGACAGCTCTGAGGTACGAGGACGGGGAGGTGGACGACTCCTCCTTTCACCTGCGTAAAGAAAGGAGAAAGACATCGGCCAACGAGCAGGAGGGACGAAAGAGCCGCCGCTCGTCCAGCCAAAACCTCCCTGACGTCCTGTCCTCCTCCGCAGGCTCCTCCCCCTGCGCCTCTCCCACCCCCAACGCCTTCCTCTCCCCCTCCACCGCCAACACCCCCCTCTCCCCCACCATCTCCTCCGCCTCCTCCCCCAGCCCCACGGCGGGGTTCGGCAGCAGGGCCTCGTCCCCGCTGACCTCCGACCCCAGCAGCCCCGCCTCCAGTCTGTGTGGATCCCAGCGGGGGTCTCCTCTGCCCCCCCACACGGCCCCCAACGGTACCACGAGCACCGAGCAGGAAGCGAAGACGCCGTCCAGCCCGTAAGTTCTCCGCTCCTGAAGCTGTGTGTCGAAATTCCTGAGCAGAGCCACGATTATTAAAATCAGAAAGAAAAAACGATAACTGCTGTTTTAATGAGGCTGCTGAAAAACCTGCTTCCTGCTGGTTATAAACATGTGATTAAGAAATGAGACAAAAGCTTTAATAATTAGTTTGATCACTGGCAAACAAAGACTGAACATGAAGCTCAGTCCTTTAATGTGTTGTCACCTGATCAGAACCTGATTCTCTCCTGCAGACAGCAAACATGTTAAGAGGAAAAAGTGAGCAGAAAAAACCTGTTCTGAGCTTCACCAAGTTTAGATCGATGGACTGAGGACGAAACGTGTTTTACTTGGAAACAGTTTTTCTCTGAGTTCAACCGGCTGGAATGTTTGTCCTCAGTGGGCACATGAACGTTTCTGCTCATGTTTGGTCTCTGCAGAAACACGACGTCTCCAGCTGGCAGCGCTTCCAAAGTCTGACTTATTTTAGGGCCACAGTTCAACTTCAGTGTTTTAGTGACATCAATGCATCACTTTGAAACATTCAACACAAGATGCAAACTGACTGTGGACCAACACAGACGCTTCAGTAATGGATCCTTCGACCAAAGCCTGTTTTCAGTTCATGTTGATCCTGCAGGACGTTACAGAGCAGAACATCTTATCTGTGAGACTGGAGAGAAAAACTGATGAGTCCATGTAGAACTGAAGCAATGAAAGTCAATCGATTCGTTAATCAACAGATTGATCAGTAATAGAATCACACTATCTCTAATCACAGAGGAACAGATGGGGTCTCTCTCTCTCTGTCTCTCTCTCTCTCTCTCTCTCTCTCTCTCTCTCTCTCTCTGTTTCTCTGTCAGGGATCTGGTTCTTGGTTCTTGGTTCTGGTTCTGTTCTTATTCTGGGTGACTTGGTGCTGCTTTTCTGTCTCTGATAAAATCACTGGTGTCTCTCTCTCCGTCTCTGTCTCTGCCTCTGCCTCTGCCTCTATCTCTATGTCTCTCTCTCTCTGTCTTCATGCTGTGGTGTGTGTTGACCACTAGGAGTCGCTCTTTCCTCAGCCACCACATGTCGGCTCTGGGTCTGAGCAGGAAGTCCAGACTCTTCTCCAAAACCAGCTCCATCTCTGAGGAGCCTCCGGCCGCCTGCAGGTCTGTAACAGCCAGACTGACCTCCGACCTGCTGACAGGACCTCTGTCCTCCCCTGTTAGTGCCCCCTACAGACCACAGTGTTTATTACAGCCGCAGTATTAAAGTTTGTAGCGGGTTCATCCTCTGGTGATCAAGAACTTTTCAGGACAATGTGAGCAGTTAGTTGTTGATGTCTGACTCTGGACGAAGGTTGATGGACAGATCACAATGTCTGATCTTTGTTTCAGACAATAAGAAGCAGAGTTATTGATACTGATGATGCTGACATTTAATATTTCTACATATTTTTAAAAATTCTTCTGTCTAAATGCACAATTCCAAGCAAACCGTCGTTAAACTATCTCATGTAATTATTGATTTGATTTAGCTGATGAAGGTTTTGTTTCACACTCATCACATTAAAAACCAAGTTTAGATATTTATTATGTCATTTTCACTAACATATTATTACATTGTCATCTAGTGTTTGGTCGATGTTGTGGTCACAAGCCTGTCATCCACACACACACACACACACACACACACACACACACACACACACACACACAGAGGAATGAACTGGCGGAAAACTGTGTGTTATGTATGTGTGTTGCAGCTCATCTTCCTCAGACCCCTCTAACCAGGAGAAGTCATCCCAGTTGAACCTGGAGCAGCTCGGCAACAAGACGGAGACTAAAACCAGTTTTAAGTAAGTGAGCAGATGAACTGGGACGTTACTGGGACGTTACTGGGACGTTACTGGGATGTTACTGGGACGTTAGTGGGACATTACTTGGATGTAACCACATTAATGAAAACTCTGTTATTGAAGTGTTTTGCTGTTTCAGAGGATGAGCGCTGCTGATCTTTTACAGACATTCCTGTGTTTACTGGTCACAGACTGGTTTGACTGGTGTCCACACAGCTTCACCAGTTTCATCCTGTGGCTCCGTCCTTCACTCTGCACTCTGCGACTGTGGAGCTTTCTGAAATTATCTCAGATTAACTTTGGCTCATATCAAGATCATTTTTTGTCCGTCTCTCTGTCTCTGTCTGTCCCTCTTTATTATAACATTATACTGTTTTGTCTCTTGCTCTAATCTTCTCTCTTCTTCTTCTTTCTCCTCCAAAATTCCAAATTTTCTCTTCCTCTCCTCCCTCGTTCCTCCCCCAGCTCTGGGGAGGCTGACATGCTCTTCTGGTGAGTATTCGTCTCTCCCTCCTCTTCCTCTCTCTCCTCCTCCTCCTCCTGTGTGTCGTCAGTTTGCTGCTCAGCTTCATAACATTAATGTTTCTGATCTTCACCAACTTCATTTAAAGAGATTTCAAACTATCATTTTTACAGTTTTAAGTGAGTTTTTAGAGTTTTATGCAGCTGAGCAGAGAGGATGATGGGAAATCTGCATCTGTGTGTGTTATATTTTGGTTCAGTGAATGTTGTTGACATGGTGGTTGTGGTTTGTGGAGGTTCTGGTTTGTCTCAGAACACCTGAGGTCTCACCTGCAGGTGAGACGATGACGGTCTTTAACAGTGTTTCCTTCCTGTCACGTCTGGTTAAAAACCAGCTGCTGGTTCTTTCTGTGTTCATCACCGCTTCAGGACATCTGTGTGTCTCTGTGGCAGCTGTCGCTCCACTGTTTGTACTGAGGCGGACTAGAAACTGGGAACCCGAGAACTGGTTCAGGACGGGTCCTTGTGCGTGTGTGCGTGCGTGCGTGCGTGTGTGCGTGCGTGCGTGCGTGTTTGTGTGTGTCCTGCTCAGCTCTGTGTTGTGTCTCTGCAGCCCAGATGACTGTAATGTAAATCAGGACAAGCCGGTTCTGAGGAAGTTTGAGTAAGTACTGCTGCAGCCCCACTGCATGCTGGGAGCTGGAGGGAGCGATGGCTGGACTCTGCTGCTTCTGCCGGGACCTCTCTGTGTGTCTGTGTGTGTGTGAGCCGTTGTTTTGTATTTAATATTTAAAATCAGTCTCACTTCTCTTCTTCTTCTGCTGACGTCAAACAAACACACTGAGGAGTAAATGAAAGTATTGCGTCACTTCCTGCACTCTGATCTCTGTAGATTATAATATTTCTCAGCACAGAAAACCTCTTTTGTCCTGTTGTTTTCTCCTGGTCCTGGACTTGGTCCTGGTCCTGGTCTGGGTCTGTTTTTCTTCTGCGGTTCAGATCACAACAATAGAAAATAGGAGCAGAAGTTAAACTGTGATTTTGGAAGCTGCTGCAGCCACTAAACACAGAGCTGAGAGCCTCCTGAGAACCTCCAGGTCCACCTCCAGACCTGGACCAGGTCCACCTCCAGACCTGGACCAGGTCCGCCTCCAGACCTGGACCAGGTCCACCTCCAGGTCCGCCTCCAGACCTGGACCAGGTCCGCCTCCAGACCTGGACCAGGTCCGCCTCCAGACCTGGACCAGGTCCACCTCCAGGTCCACCTCCAGACCTGGACCAGGTCCACCTCCAGAACCTCCACACTGAACTGGACTGTGGCTGAGACGACTGCAGAACAGCTCTTTACTTTTTGCTGCCGTCTGATTCTGATTCACAACATCTCAGCGGAAAATATCTGACAGCTTTAGTTACTAAATAGTTACAAATGCTGAAATTAGAAGTGAAGGAAGTAAAAATTAATGAATAAAATAGTCCCTCTGTTTTTGAACAGAGTTTCTCAATAAACACTTATTACTTATTTTGATGTAATTGTGTGTGTGTGTGTGTGTGTGTGTGTGTGTGTTGCTGGTGGCTCGGGTCTTGCTGTTGTGTTCTTTATGGCTGGGTGGAGTCTAATTGCTGGTGTTTAATCTGCCTGGAGCTGGTGTGGTTTGGGGTTTGCAGTGAAGAAGAAAGTCAGTCTTTGGTTCATCCTGCTGACTGATGTGGTTTTGATGCAGCTTGCGTTTCGACAAAAAGTATAAGTCTGGTGGCTCTGTGTTCTGTATTCATTCATAGTTAATAGTCATGAAATCTCATGTTCAGACTCAAACTTTTAATGGACACAGAGGAAGAAGACAGAGACACAGATGAAACTTGTTCACTGTTGGTTTGAGTCTGAACATGAGATTTATTGATGAGAAGAAAAAACAGAGAATGTCATCAGACTGATACTTTCATTGTGGTTCATTGTTATTTTTTAAAATTATTTTTGTGATTATTAAAAACTCAGTCAATGAATTCAAAGTTTGGTGATGAAGCTGTAAAACCACATCAGCTGTGGCCACGTTGGCTCCATCTCACCTGGTCTCCTGTCCCCCCCACAGAGACACCTTCCTGCGCAGCCTGGCGGCCACACAGTGGGAGAAGAAGAGACGAAGTAAACACCAGGCTCGGCTGTCCTCGTCTGATGATGTCATAACCCCGAGCCAGCAGCCTGCAGAGGAGGGCGTCAGGGTCCCGAGAGAAGAGCCGTCAGGTCAGAGGAAATAAAAATCAGTTTTATTTATTGTTGTTCAGGAAACAAACTCAAACTCTCTTTTTTATAATGTTTCCCTTCTCTTGTCTGCAGTTTCAACGTCCAGCGGTTCAGAGACAAACGGACTCTCAGACTCTCAGAATGACCCTGGTGAGAGAGCACAGTTACCCACAATCCCCAGCAAACATTCAAACACACAAGTGTTTCCTCTCAAACTGCTGAGAGACACTTTTACCGAAAAAGAAGAAATGTGACTGTGTTGCTTTGGAGGACGCCGTGTTTCCTAATAATCTTTGCCTTTATTGATTAATAAAAAATTAGACATTTTACTGTTGGTCCTGAAATCAGCTTTAATCATGTTTTGATATATTTGCTTGTTGATTGTTTCATGTGCACTTAATGAACCATCAAGCAAATTGAGGTCTGAAGATCAAGTTTTGGTTTGATTTAGACGTTTATCCAGTTAACTTCCCTCAGACTGACCAGATACTTTATTTAATTTAATTTGTGTAATTACAACTTTATTAACCTGAAGGAATTTGGTTTGCAGACGGGTTACAGGTCATAGTGAGCTGCATTCAGACTTCCTCAGACAAACTCTCAGACTAACACAGTATCAAAGCTCTGTCCTGATTCTAAACTTCCTCCTTGTTCGACTTCATTGGACTTTAAAAGACAACATTTCCACTAGATGTGCTTTTAATCTGAAGGATGTTCATCAGACTTCCTGTTAACTTGTGAAGGTCTGTGTTTGCAGCGGCCTCGGTGCAGCGGCAGTGCAGCACTTTGTCCAACGACAGGAAGTTTCTGCTCGACATGCTCTACGCCAAGACGTCGACCTCGGCTCCTCTGAGCCCGACGGCCGCTGCTCCCGACACCACAGAGGAAGAAGGGAGCTTCCTGCCCGGTGAGAGCGCTGATCCGACGGCTGCCGTGTGAACTGATCACTGGTTTACATGAACACTGTCCATAAACAGTCAATCGATTAATACATCTCAAAAGGATTCTTCACTTTTACAATAAACTCCTTTATCTCTTGGAGTTTCTTTTTCTTTGTACAAAAGGTGATTAAAAGATGCTGCTTTATAAAGACAGTCAGAAATTGACAATTAAATCTAAAAAACCATGTTCATGTATAAGAATGTGTAAAATGTCCCTTTAAACAGCGTCAGACTCTGCTCTTCTCTCAGCTCTGTAACCCGGAGCAGAGTGAGACCTCTCTGTGTGTTCCTCCTCTCAGGTGGAGATGTGGGCGGTCGGGGTCGCGTGTTGGAGCGTCTCTCGAGCTTCAGAGCGCGCTCAGTCGAGCTGGCCAGCCCCAGTGAGAGCAGCGCCTCCCGCAGGGCGGAGCTGGAGGGTCTGGAAGGCTCCGCCCAGGCGGCGCTGGCTCGACTGGCCGAAGAACAACAGGTCTGAACAAACAAGCCTATTTAATCGTTACACTTAATACCACAGTTATTCCTGCTCATTAAGCCCCGCCTCCTCAGTCTTTGTGCTGTCACATGGCACATGATCAGTTTTTCAGCGAAGCGACGGCAAATTGAAACATCAGAACGAGTCAAACGACTGAGTCTCCTGTGACTCCATGTTCACGCCTTCAGCATGCAGAAATACTAACACACCTATGGTCACGAGTTACTGTTGCTAAGCTGTGATTGGACAGTCACTGCTGGGGGAGGGGCTTAGTAAACAGTCTCTACATAAAGAGTTTATAAAGTGATCTGAATGTAACTCTGAAGTGAACTCGCTCCATCAGAACCGTCACCTCCGGCAGCAGAGCAGCATTGATGTGGAGAGCCACGCCCGCCGCCTGGAGACGACCCAGATGACCCCGCTGGGCCCCGGGGGCCCCGCTGACGCCTGGGAGCAGCTGCAGCCGAGCGCCGCCGCCCTGCGCATCAAAGACCTGGACTTCTCCGACCTGCTGGACGAGGAGGACATCGATGTGTTGGACATGGACACCTTCGACTCCACCTCCTCCTCCTGCTTCTCTGGCCTCCCTCCCCCTCCTCCGCCTCCTCCCCCGGGCCTAGCTGCTCCCCCTGCTCCTCCTCCTCCTCCTCCACCAGGTGGTCTAGCCCCTCCTCCACCTCCTCCCCCTCCACCTGGTGCTGCTCCTCCTCCTCCTCCTCCTCCTCCTTCCTCTTCATCCTGTCAGAAGCAGAAGAAGAAGACGGTGAAATTGTTCTGGAAGGAGCTGAAGCAGGCTGACGGACCTCAGAAGTGTCGCTTCGGTCGGGGGACGGTGTGGGCGTCTCTGGACAAGGTGGCGGTGGACACGTCCCGACTCGAACACCTGTTTGAGTCTAAAGCCAAAGACCTGCCAGTCGCCAAGGTACGAGGCCTGTGTCAGCTTTCAGCTGTTAAAGTTAGAACTGAGAGCCTGAAGGTCTCTTTTCTAAAACATTTAGAGATGATAAATGCTGCTGGTGCCCACTGGAGGCCAAAATGTGACACCCAACTTAACCAACACGGCAGATAGTGTCAGTGTTTCTGTGTGTTTTATCAAAGTGATTGTTATTAATTCTGTTATTAACGTGATGTTTCTGTGCAGAAAGGACCCGAGACAAAGAAATCTGAGATTCTGGTTCTGGATCCGAAGAGGAGTAACGCCATCAACATCGGTATGACCGTCCTGCCGGCCGTCCACGTCATCAAGACCGCCATCCTCAACTTCGACGAGTTTGCCATCAGCAAGGAGGGGATTGAGGTACAGGCCACTTCCTGACAGCAGGGGGCGCTGTGACATTCTGCTGCTCTAAAGATCAGAATATAGAATTCTGTTGGTGGTGAAAGTACCTGACTGAGTTTCAGCTTTGACGTGAATCACATTAAAATCAAATGAAGTCGTAATAACTGGATGTAGTTGGAGCAGATGTGACTCTCCTCTGTCCTCGAGCAGAAGATCCTGACCATGACGCCCACAGAGGAGGAGAAGCAGAAGATCCAGGAGGCTCAGCTGGCCAATCCTGACGTTCCTCTGGGCACGGCAGAACAGTTCCTGTTCAGCCTGGCCTCCATCAGTGCCCTGACCCCCCGCCTGCAGCTCTGGGCCTTCAAACTCAACTACGAGGCTCTGGAGAAGGTAACACACACGCTGACAGAGGATCTGCTTCTGAAATGCAACCAGGAGGAAGCAGCCAGCACTTTGCTGCTGTGGAGTCATTCCACATTCATTCCAACTGCAGAGGGCGCTCACGTCACACTCAGATGAAGCTGAAGTGTGAAACATATATGATATATATTGTATATATAAATATATAACAGAGCTGACTGGTTCTAAGAAAACTCCAGTTTACCTCTAACAGGTGTGTGATGTACTGCAGAAACAGGATGTTGAGACTGTGACCGTGTCGCCCCCTGCAGGAGATAGCGGAGCCGCTGTTTGACCTGAAGCTGGGCATGGAGCAGCTGGCCTCCAATCAGACCTTCAGGAGGATCCTGGCGACGCTGCTCGCCATCGGAAACTTCCTCAACAGCTCCAACGTGAGAAAGGAAACACTGAGTCATCTGCTTTCATTCATTTCATTCAAGGTCATATGTAGTTTAAACAGAAAACCAGTGAGGTGACTCATGACCTCCTCACACACACAGCTGGCAGGAGGAAAGGTAGAAAACACTCTGTGTCCATGGCTGGAGGCTCAGTGGTGGAGCTACGGAAGCCTGGAGGCTTCAGTTTTATTTCCTCAGCACAGATGAAATACTGAGTGATGCTGACGTCGCTCTGCTGATCCCACAGATCTGAGCTGATTCACTGTTGATGAGACAAAGATTTGGCTTCAACCTGTTAGTCAGCGCTCTAATGATAACAGTTAGACACATCTGATGTACCTGACCAGATTTCATTTCAGGGCCTCTTCTGCTCCGTCTGCTCAGTTTCATTCAGACCGAAAATATGATGTTCACACTGCAGAGCTTCAAGTCAGAAACCAGCAGACAGAACAAATTTATCAGGGTCAGAAGTCAAATCAGAGGAGCTGAAACAAGTAGAAAATACTACAACAACGTGTCATGACAGTTGAATACATCACAGGTGATGACGTCACCTGCAGTACTACACACCTGTCAGTAAATTAACCCGATGATGTGAAACACGCTGATCCAGATAACAGATGTTAATTTTACATGAATGTTCATTTCAATTTAGTTGATTTCTGAATCACATTTGAACTCAGATTAAAGTGTTATAGTTCAGACTGTCTTGTGTTCATGATTCGAACCACAGTTCTGGTCCACAGCAAAAATGAAGAAATCACTTATAGGAGCAGCTAAGAACTAGTTTACAGCTGGTTCTTGTTCTTGGTTCAGTCTGTGTCTTTTGGTTAACTCAGCCTGTCGAATCAAAGTTCTTTATTGTAGTAAAGAAATAGAGTAGATTTGGATGTGAGGTGTGTTGGTCAGTGTGGATGTGCAGAGGCTTTGTGGGGGCTGACGGGGAGGAGGGAGCCACACCTGACTCAGGTGATCCAGATCTGGTGCAGTCAGGCTGATGACACACAGACAAACAGATCAACAGATTGAAGCTCAGAAACTGTCCTGATCCCACAGAGAGGAAGAGGAGCTGAACTGTTCAGATAAATCTGTCGTTTCTGCAAACACAGATTAGAGATTTACAGGCTGTTTCTAATCTGATTCTGTGTGTGTGTGTGTGTGTGTGTGTGTGTGTGTGTGTGTGTCTGTCTGTGTGTGTCTGTCTCCAGGCTAAAGGCTTTGAGCTGGGTTACCTGGAGAAGGTGGTGGAGGTGAAGGACACAGTTCACCGTCAGTCTCTGCTGCATCACACTTGCAGCCTGGTCGTGGAAAATTACCCAGAATCCTCTGACATCTACTCGGAGATTCCCGCCATCACTCGCTCCGCCAAAGTAAAACTGTTTCTGTTCAACTCTTTGTCACTTCTCTGTTTCCCAGACTGCTGTGCTGGGACGTTGGAGGCAGGTGGTGACCAGGTGAGGTTTGTCTTTTTCTCCAGGTGGACTTTGAGCTGCTGTCAGAGAACCTGGTCCAGCTGGAGAGACGCTGCAAAGCATCATGGGACAACCTGAAGGTGGTGGCCAAACATGAAACCAAAGCTGTCCTGAAGAACAAGATGACGGACTTCCTGAAGGACTGCACGCAGAGGATCATTATCCTGAAGGTGGTTCACAGGAGGGTCATCAACAGGTCAGAGCGCGCACACACACACGCACACACACACCATCCGTCAGATACAGATACAAAATGCCTGACCAGAAATCTCCTCCTCCTCCTGCAGGTTCCACTCCTTCCTGCTGTTCCTGGGTCAGCCGTCCTCCTCGGTTCGGGACATTAAAGTCACCAGTTTCTGTCGGATCATCAGTGAGTTTTCTCTGGAGTATCGAACCACCAGAGAGCGAGTCCTCACCCTCAAACGAAAACGAGCCGCCCACAGAGAGAGAACCAAGACCAGAGGCAAGATGATCACCGAGGTAAACCTCCTCCTGTCGACAGAGCTCCAGCTCCAGCCGGGGTCAGAGGTCACTGGCAGGATCAGTATGGTTCCGTTCAGTGTGATCAAACTGCTTCACAGTACAACTACACATGAGTTCAGTTAAAACCAGGTTTCTTTTAGGAGACGTTCCAATCGTGTTCTTCCTTTACCCACAATCCTCTGAGTCTTTTAATCCAGTGATGAATGAAGTATTAAGACCTTTAACTTCAGTGGAAGTACTAATACATTAAATGTGAAATGATACAACAGAAGTGAGCAGAAATGTTTCTAGTTTGGAAGCTTTAACTCATCATCATCATATTTTATATCACCTTCATCCGACTGAAGACGTTCAAAGATCTGAAGTTCTGACACCTTCTCTCTTTTTTCTTCCTCTCTCCTCCATCTCCTCCTCCTGCTCTCAGACGGAGAAGTTTTCGGGGGCGGTGCCTCAGCAGGACCCCTCCCCTGTCTCCATGGCAGCGGAGGCGGAGTCAGGTCAGGAGGAGGAGCATGAGAACATGAAAAACCTGCTGATCAGCAGCGGCAGCAGCAGCCTGACGGTGGAGCAGAGAGGCCTGAGACGCTCCAGAGCCGTCCGCAGTAAGACTCTGTTTCCTCTGAGCACGCTCAGTAAGACTGTTTCCTCTGAGCACGCTCAGTAAGACTCTGTTTCCTCTGAGCACGCTCAGTAAAACTCTGTTTCCTCTGAGCACGCTCAGTAAGACTCTGTTTCCTCTGAGCACGCTCAGTAAGACTGTTTCCTCTGAGCACGCTCAGTAAGACTCTGTTTCCTCTGAGCACGCTCTGAGCACGCTCAGAAAAGACTCTGTTTCCTCTGAGCACGCTCAGTAATCCTGAGGTTAATGATCACACCAACTTTCTCTTGAGATTCATTTGTATCCAAAGTTTCATCATCAGTTAAGAAGAGTCTTCTTCAGAAATGAGTTTTTCACTTTATAAGATCAGCAACAGTTTGTCATCGTCTTTCGACCGATTCTTTAAGTCGGTGTTGTGAATCATCGGCTGTCAGATGTGAATGACAAGAACAGGAAACAGTCCTCTTTTCATTTAAAACCATTATGATCCAACCTCCAAACAGAAGAGCAGAAGAAGAGTAAAATTTCTGATTGTTCTTTAGTGAAATAGATGCGAGAGAGCAGACAGTGGAGACGAGGAGAGAGATGGAGGAATAATAATGTGACCCTGACTGGACTCAAACCAGGGATGTTGTGGTTTGTGGTCTGGGCCTTAAACCCTGAGACCTCCATGAGACCCTGCACACACAGAGTTTTGGTTCAGAGAAAAAAGTGTTAAAGGTTTGTTATTAGGTTGCAGTCGTGAAGTTGGTCGATCTGGAGCTGAACTGATTGAAACTGAAGTGATCTTGTTCATCAGGTGTGTTTGAGACTGGCTGAACCTGAACCTGATAGACCTGGTGTCTGACACCACGGTTCACTCAGGTACCTGGTTCTTGGTCCAGTGTCCAGGTTAGAGCTCAGTCTAAAAGCAGAACAACACATGAATCTGAGGAATCAAAATGTTCTGTCACAGCTTCAGCTTAGATCTGATTCTTTATCCCGAGGAGCTCCGTCTGTGACCCTGAACCCTGTGTGTCAGTCCAGTTCTGGTTGATATTGTGGATCTGGTTCAGGCTCTGATTCTGTTTCTGGTCCTCAGGTCTCGGCAGGGTGAGTCCCTCTCTGATGTCTGTAGCCAAAGAAGACGGAACCAGCTCCCAGGACGACGCCACAGACGAGATCATGGACCGACTGGTCAAGTCCGTTACCCAGAATCCCTCAGATAGACCGTCCAGCCCCAAGACACGCAAACGGTCCCGACTGAACAGGAAGTCATGTGAGTACACGGCCTGATGGGATGCTGATTCCGCATTTAACACTGAGTTATTACATCAAGGTTTTCACCTAAGATTTCGTTCTTTTAGGTGAATGTTTGACTCTGAGAACAAGAGGATTTATCACTAATTTACAGCTCTGGGACGACAGAAACAGAATCAACAGATCAGAAGGCAGATCAGATCCAACCTGTTGAGTTTGTTGGGTGTTTCTTGGATGTTTTGGGTTTGTGGGTTGGTTCTGTAGAAGGTCGAGTCCTCGCAGCCTCAGCGATTCAGTCTGGTTCAGACTCTGTCTGTTGAGACACAACAGCAGCTCTGTGTCCAAAACAACTGGATATCAGTTCATATCAGTGTTTTCACTTCATCGGTAAATCCTGTTGGAGCTGATAATCATCTCATCCAACCGTCCTGCTGCTGTTTGAAGGACACTCTGATCCACAGTATCTCATCAGGAGATAGATAACAACATGAAGATCTGAAGTTGCTCACATTTGATTTCCATCATCATTTAAGATCTTTGTCAGTGGACAGAATGTTTTCACAGCAGGACAGAAAAGTTTCACTGTGACTGCAAAACTCTCACATTGAGAAAATATAAAACAGCAACTGGAGCGACAACATGCTAATATATCTGTGTGTGTGTGTGTGTGTTTCAGTGAGGAGGACTCTGAAGAGCGGTCTCAGTCTCGACATGGTTCAGGCTCTGGGACTCAACAAGACAGGAGACAAAGTCTGAGACTAAAACTGATCGATCGATCAATCAATGAACACTATTGATTAAAGAGACTGAACTCAGACCAGCTGAGACGCCACCGGACGACGTGAGGAACAGATTCTCTGAATTTCTCTTTGTGTTTCCTGCAGGAGGAGAATCATCGACCTGCTCCGACTCAAACTGAACCAATGTTTTTCTCTCTGATTTGTGGCACATTGATCTGGTTTCAGTTTCTCTTTAACAACATGAACGTTTATGAATTTGACACAAAAAGATCTGAATGCAGAAAACTGAGTGATGAAACTGAAAATGAGCTGATATTGGGACAAAGAGGTGAAATTATTTTCTAATTCTCCAGCACAAACTAAAATTATGGCTTTATTAATATTAACATATTGACACAGAAAATATTTCACACATTTAATCTGACCATCAAAATTTCTTCGACCTGGAAAACGAAATAAAGACCTGAAAGTTTTTAACAGTAGGTGGCCTTGAAAATATTCAATTTTTAAGCCAAATCTGGAGTTCATGAAGTCTTGAGATAAACCGTTCTGACAAAACTCATGAAACACGGAAGCAGGTCTTTGAACGTGGCCTTAAACCACCTTTCAGCAGTTGTGTCTGAACGTGGTTCTGACAATATTAAATTTGAATGTTAAAGCAGGACACAATGAACTGAAGATGTAAAAATCTAAATCTGTTTACCAAAAACTTCTAATTGCAGAATTTTTGGCAAATCAAGTTCTTTTTGAACTTTTTAATGGACTCGCATGATTTTCTTTGTCCATTTCAACATTCAAACCAACATGAGTGAAAAATCCTTCAAATAGTTTTCTAAACTCTTATGAAAAAATGATAAAGCTGCTTTATTATCACGGCACAGAAAAGTCCTTGAAAGTGTTTAAAAGGTTTCCTGTCATGAAATTTAACTAGAAATCGCACGTCACAAAATCACTATTGTGGTATAAAACTGTTCAACACGTCATCTGCCACTGCTTTAAGAGTGTGTGTGTGTGTGTGTGTGTGTGTGTGTGAGAGAGAGAGAGAGAGACTGATGACTATGTTCTCATATGTTCACAGGATGTTGAGTCGTTCTCTGAGCTCAGATGATCAGAGTTCTTCTTTCTGTACAGTCGTGTTATTTTTGGCACTTTGAGGTGTTTTTGGTGTTTGTTTGCTGACTTCAGGTCAGTTTGTGACTTGCAGGTTAAAAAGCTTCTTCACTGTTTTCAGGCACAAACTGTGTAAAGGATGAAAACTGTTTTAACTTAAAGAGCAAGATGAACATTTTACACAAAGACTAAAGAGAATATTGAATGTGTTCCAGGTATCATTAATAAAGGTTTTTAATTTATTTCTGAAGTTACTGACATTTGTATTTAAACATTTTCTTCAAATGATGAGTTCAGTGTCTCAGAATTGAATCAATCTTTATACGTCTTTATAGAATAAAACTGTGGTGAACGACGGTTCAAGAAGCTTCAACAGAAGAAGAGAAACATAACGACGTCTGCTAACTGGTGAAAACAGATCTTATAATTATCTGTATCATGAACGTGACAAATACAAACATAAACATAAATATTGTCCGTAATAATGAAAAAAGCAACCTTTGATCAACATTAAAGGACGATTTCAAACAATCAGAAACAGGTTTTTCCTGTTGGAGCTCATTTTGAACTATTTTGTTCAGAACTGAAACTAATGATTCTTTTCATTCTGGATTCATCTGCTGATTCTTTTCTCCATCGATCGATCGATTATTGAAAACAGTGAGAAATGTGATCACAATGATCCAGAGCCCAAAGTGACACCTTCACAAACCTGCAAACTATTACAGACACATTCAGACTATTACAGACACATTCAGATCAGTCACATCAGTCAAAAGAAAAACATTTAGTTGTTTCAATTATCAATTATCAACATAGTTTATAATCACTTTTCTGTCAATTGACTCATTGATTACATTATCAATGATTACCCCTGAGGGCCCCGGACCAGCTCCTGGTCTGCCTGTTCATGAATCCATCCACACAGAGGAAGACAGACGTTTATGTTTGAACAAGAAAGAAAGACAGAAGTAAAACCTGAAAAGATGCTGAATAAAAACTTTATTAACAAAATGTAATTACAAAATGGATTCATATGTAATCAACTTCAAAAAAGACACAATAATTAAAACCAAAGGAACTCAAACATGACAAAACGTATAATAATTTTTTTTAAAAACAGGAGACTTCATGTGATGTTTCAGATTTTTCACTGGTTTTTGAATTTGTTCAAATCAGGCTTGAATTGATTCGACCTGTAGATTCGTGGAGATGCTTCAGTTCAAACCAACATCAACCTCCGGGTACCAAAACTGCAGTTCCTCGAATGAACACTAGGGGCAGACTCCAAAAGAGTCAATTACGTTTGACCCCCATGTTAAAATCCCACATTGTATTTAATGAAGAGTGACGTCACTTTGATTGACAGCTGTCAGCTGCCTGTCGGCTCCAAACACGGAGCTCATTCAGTCACTGAGCTTCAGCTGTTTGTGCTGGTTTTGTCTTTCGGATATTTGTTCCTGTAAATACTGGATCAATAACTCTGCTGCTGAGCGGTTCATTAACTAACAGACTGTCCAGAAGTCGGCGCTCCCGTTTTTTCCTTACTAGTAAACATGCTAATGGATTAGCATCGGGCTCCAGCTAGCTGCCGCCGGCTGTGTGGGGTCTTTGTCCGGGACGTCTGCGCTGTTTTCTCGGTGAGTTTGTTCTGGTGTTTGTGGAGCTGCTTGTTGGCTGGAGTTTGACTGTGCTGCCGTGTTGACTGTGTTTCTCTCGGGTGTCCGGGACGAGTTTCTCCGGGGGGAGACGGTGGAGGTTGAGCTAAGCTAACGATGCTAACGGGAGCGTCTGGTAGCTTCAGTTATTAAAGCTGCTGAAGTCAAAACGTAATAACAAATGTTATAGTTTATGGTGTTAATACTTTAGAACCGTGGCCCTCAAATGGCGGCCCGCGGGCCGGAGCGCGAGCTGAATGGGTGATTCCTTCACTGAGCGCGTTTTGGTTTGGTCGGCACATGTACTGTTCGTGTGACGTAATCTTTATGCAAACGATGCGCTGATAGGCTGTTGCTGGGTCACTGAAAGTGCTCTGCTGCAGCGAGACAGGCACTTTTTTAAGTTTCGTTTTCACCGCTGTGCGCTTACCGGTGCTTTACGAGAAGTCGGAGCCTCGATGATGACATGGCCTGTTCCAAGTTTGCCGGCAAAAGAAAAGTGGATAGCGAAAATCGCCAATTCAAAGACGAATGGACCGAGCAATATGCATTCATTCTCCCTCCAACCAGCACAAGACCAATGTGTCTCATATGCCAAGAGACCGTAGCTCTGATAAAGATGCCAAATATAAAACGCCATTATGAGACCAAGCACCAAAGATTTGAGGAGAGCTTTCCTCAAAATTCAGACCAAAGAAAACTAAAAATTAATGGACTGAAATCATCTTATGAAACAACCAGCAAGATTCTGGTAAGATCCACATTTGCATCAGTGTCTACGCTTGGCTGTTACACCATTTGTGCCAGACTTCAAATTCTTGGCACAAGACACAAGATGCCATTTTTCTCATTAGGCAGTGGTTTTTGGCACATTGTAAAATAATTATGATTCCTGAGTTCTTTGGATAGTTATTTAAATTGGGGGTTTGATTTATTGTTGAAGTGAAAGTGACATTTGTTTTATTCTACCATTTTTTAAAATTCCCGTTACACTTTAGTCTCCTTAGACCCGCAATACATTTTTTGTTATTTATCTTCTGGTCCCCACTATTTTATATGTCGAAATAGAAATGGCATTTTATTTCTGTTTTTTTTAAAAAAAAATGATACTATTATGGTTTGTGTCTTGGCTGACGACAATAAACGGACCTTTGACTCTTTGAAAATTGTTCTTGTGGACCTTTCGGATTTGTGTTTGAGGACCACTGCTTTAGAATATCAGTCTCATGTTTCATTAAACAGGCTTCATTCAGCTCCACCTCTTTGTCCATATTTGGATTAACCGGAGTTAGGCGACGTCATCACTGCCAAGATGGCTGCGCTACGATTAGCTTCATTTTTGCTCTTCAGAAATCTACGGCTGAGGTCACGGAGACGACGTCCATGTTTTATACAGTCTGTGGTTCAGGCACAACCAGGACCTGAAGAACCTCCACAGACTGAGTTTTCATTTTCATGTATGAAATGACATCATTGAAACATTTGGGGAGATTTGAACGCTTCAATTTCAGTTTTTTGAGTCATCGAACGAGACAGTTTCCATCCTGTAACATCGGTTTATCTCGGTTTATATCAGTTATAGATCAGTTTATCAATAAGGCTTCTTCAAAGTCATGCCAAACAAAAAGTTGAAGTCTGACGTCACTGATGAGCAGCTGCTGGAGTGTAAATATCTGACGTCACTGAACAGATCAGGTGACCTCAGTCTGTCTCTTTAAAGGGGGACAGAGGGCGGGTCCAGATCCAGGTGCCCTCCTCCCTGTGTGTGTGTGTGTCTCTGAATGCCCCCCCCCTCTCTCCTCGTGCCCCCCCCCTGCTCATGTCCTCTCTCCGCCGGTGTCTCGGTGTGTCTGTATAAAGTCTGGCCGGGATGTGGGCCTGTCAGCTGCGGGGATGAAGCTGCTTCCTGTCGGTCTGATGCTGCTGCTGCTGCTGTCGGTCTCGGCCGCCGACCCTCCGGACTCCTCCTCTCCGGGACTCGGCATCTCTCCGTCGGCCCCGCCGCGGCTCCTCCCGCCGCAGCCCGGAGCGGGAGCGGCGGCTCCCGGCGTCGCCTCGGCCCGGTCCGCGGCGGAGGAGCCGGCCGGTCCCGGAGAGGAGGAAGAGGGGCATCATCATCATCATCATCAGGGCGGCGGGTACCGGGTGGTCCAATGGGAGTGGAGCTACGTCCAGACCCCCTACATCATCGCCATCTGGCTACTGGTGGCCAGTGTGGCCAAGATCCGTGAGTCCCAGTGTGTGTGTGTGTGTGTGTGTGTGTGTGTGTGTGTGTGTGTGTGTGTGTGAGGTTTGAGTTTCAGACTCTGGAGAATGAGAATAGTTATAGATTCTGGTCCAGGTTTGAGGTTCGGCTCTGATGGTTCAGGTGAGGATGAACATCATAAACATTATAAATCCTAATGTCTGGTCCCAGTGATGAGAAACATCATCTCTGAGGTCCTGGTTCAGGTTCAGGTCCAGGTTCAGGAGTCAGTGCTGGTCCTGTTTGTTGGGATCTGACTCGTGGCTGCAGGTAGTTTTCACTGTGTCAAATGTCCAGAGACAGACTCAGACTATCTCATCCTGGTTTCCGATTCTTGAAGCAGAGTTGAATTTTAACTTTGGTTGGTAGAAACAGAAAAATGGCAGCAGCTTCGATCCTTTTCATCACTGATGTTGACTTAAGTCCAACATGAAGCCAAATGTTTGAACCGGTTTCACTGCAGGTCGTCAAACTTCACCTTGATTAATTTACATGTTCCATCATCGCGACCTTCAAATGGAAAATTCTGTCCGTTTGCACGAATCCTGTCGACGACGTTCTGTGTTTGACGACCTGCAGTGATTTGGTCACATATAAAAATAAATAAAATGTCTCAAATTCTAATCTTGAACGATTTGAAGAAAATCGGGTGGTCGATCTAATTTCTACATGAATCAGGTTTACTATAAAGAAGTTGCGCTGCGTACAGTCAGTAGCCTGTGTACTGCTGAATGAATGAATGAATGAATGAATAAAGTTTTGATTATTATGTCATCATGTTTGTAACAACAACCAGACACCATCACTTCATATGACTCAGGACCAGAGAGCAGAAAAACAAGTAGATCATCTTCAGACCATCAGCGTCAAACATTTACGAGAGAAACCAGAACAACTTTTCTTCTTTTGATCCAAATCAAACCGCATCGTCTCAACAGAACAGTTCAAGATTCGGTGGAACATTAACTCATCATAATTTATCGAGTCCAACAGAAACTGGGGTTTTGAATCTTCTCTCTGATCTCGAATGTGATTTTCATGGAATTAATATTAGTTACAGTTGATTAAATCCATCTGTTCTAATGGCCAAAACATAGAAATCCTAATTCTTTTGCCTCTTACAGTTTAGCATGTCGTTAATAACTGCAGATCTCGTGATTTGAAAATTACAGTCAGTGAGATCACAGATCATCAACCACTTGGAAAAAGAGCAGCAATGTAAAGTTAACGTAACGTAAAGTTGATCTGATTGACAGTAAATTTACTTCAACATGTAAAAAAAACTTCAGTCTGCTCCTTTAAACCTTCTGTTTGAGAGAAGAAACAGATGAGCAGGACTCCAACTGTCTCTGTCTCACACACTCACACACACTCACACACACACACACACACACACACACACACACACACACACACACACTCACACACACACAGTCATGTTTCCTGAGCTGCTGGTGACTCACTGGGCTGCAGGACAATAACACACTATACATGCTGCTTATTAATGTGGTTATATTACACACACACACACACACACACACACACACACACACATACTGAGGCTCTGTCCATTCAGAATCCAGCTGTCTCTCATCATGTGAGTGTTAAACCAATAAAAGCTGCAGCACAGATTCTGGTTTTAAGTTTGATGACGACGTTCACGGTCGACAGTGTTCAAACTGTAAATCTGATGAATTTTCATTAAATCTCATGTTTGGACTCAAACAAACAGTGAACAAGTTCCATCTGTGTCTCAGTCTGATCTGTCTTCGTCCTCTGTGTCTCAGTCTAATCTGTCTTCGTCCCCTGTGTCCATTAAAACTCCTCACTGAGTCTCACTGTTGTTCCTTCATCTCCATCAACTCACACACTGTAGTTTATCTGGACTCAACCCCACAAACACAAAGACTCACTAGAGACCAAATGTGGATTCATCTGCCGTTGAAAATAGTCCCCAACACATGAACTGCTTCCTCCTGTTTGTCTGATGAAAACTACAGTCTTTACATCTTTAGTAGGAACCAATGAGCTTGAAGCTGAGAGACACAGACAGGAAGTGAGACAGTATTGAGAGACAAACGAACATGTCGATGGTTTGAATCTGAAGATGAAATTTGATGACAAGAATAAAACTAGAGAACATCGTGACACTTATAGATCAACTGTGTCTCTGGTGTTTATGTTCATGTTTGAGCTTCATTCTGAGCTGAATGTTCTCAGTGTTTCTGTCCATCTGCTGTGTGGGAGGTTCAGCTGTGTGTGTGTCTGTAGAATGTGTGTGTTTGTCTGAAAAAAACTTAATTTCATTACAAGATTTCAGGTTTTATTTAACAATCAAATGTTTGATTGTCTTGTTAAACTCCGGTTTCAGACATGTTGTAAGTCTTAATCAATCAGAGGAGTCGAGGCGTTCATACAGGAAGTCATCATCGGGGTCGTGTTGCGGTCAGATGGATGCTCTCATGCTGCGTTCATGTGTGTGTCAGGAGACAGGAATTCACAACTTGTGGGGTCGTAATGAAGAGAGTCAACAGAACCTGGACACAGTTTGGTTCAGTGTCTCAACATTTCAGTTTCAGATGTTTGATACAGAAAACATGTGAATGCCTTCAGATTAACTGACTGGTTACTTCTGTCTGTTGTGAGTTTAGATTTTTAGAACATGAGATTATGGAATAAAGACACATAATAAGGACAAGGAAAGGAGGCAGTGAAGGACAGAAGGATGTGAAGGAGGACACAGACTTTTTGTCCACAGTGAATCCTGGTTTCCTGTTTGACCAAAGGCTGATTCAGATCCTTTTATTTTCTCACACTTCAGTCATGTACACGCAAATTAGGAAATTTGACCTCTGCATTTAACCCATCCGTAAGTGAACACAGCACACGAAACACAACAACACACAAGGGCGGTGAGGGGAGTAAGGTGCTTTGCTCAGGGGCATTTAGACGGTGGGATGGAGAAAGGAGTGTCCGTCTGTCGCTCCTCTTGGGCCTGAACAGATCCATTGTCTGGTCCATCCTCCGGTCCAGGTATCCTGTTGTCAGTCTGTGGCCTCGAACTAGCGACCTTCCAGTCGATGCCCCTCTTCTCTGACCACTTGTCCACCGCCTCTGCCCAAAATGATGATGATACCTGACATGACTGTAAGGCTGAAATATATGTTATAATATTATTACTTAAGATTGTGACCTTTGCTGCAAAGACGGTTTTTAATTAATTAATTCAGTTTCAGGATTTGAGAGAACTCGTGATTTGACCCTGATTTGAACTCAACAGAACTGTTGGTTGGACAAACTGAGACATTTGAAGGTGTTTTTTCTTCTGTTGACAAAATGATTCATTGATTAAATGAAAAAATGATTGAATACCTGATGATGAAATGAAAATCATTTCAAGTGACTCGCCTCCATCTCACTGATTGTTTCAGTCGTTTGTGAAGCAAAGATGTCAAAATGTCTCTAATTCAGCTTCTCAGGTTTGAAGATGTTTTTGTCGTCTGATAATAAACTGAATAATATGAGGTTTCAGGGTGTTAATCTGAAAAAAACAAACAGTTTTATGACATCACCCTTTGGCCTTCGTGATATTGTGATGAAGCCAGTAATCTGGAAAAATGATCAGCCGATCAAATCTTAAAAATATCTGAAATCTTCAGATGTTGATAAAGTTCATGTAAAACCAGTAAATCTATCTGTGAATGAATCATCAGTTCAAAGAGCTTTTTGTTCTGTCTGTCAAGGTGTCCTGTGTGTGTGTGCGTGTGTGTGTGTGTGCGTGTGTGTGCACACATGACATTCACTTGTCATGACTCACAGCAGACGCCTGTAAATGATGGATTCCTGACTACGTGTCCAAGGCCATGACACACACACACACACACACACACATTTATCATGAGAATGGCTAATCAGATTTTGTGACATAAAAACATCGATAACAGATTCTGTTGTCTGTACCTTAAACTCTCGGCTGCAGCTCAGTTTCTCTCCTCACATTGAACTGGAGACCTCAGGAGTTGATTTTACATGACTCCTGGTTTTCCTGCATCTTCTTGAATCTTTTGGTTTAAAACAAATTGTCCACCTTAGATTTTATCCTGTGTCTGACCTCAGCTTCTCGTCCTGCAGTGTTTCACTTCTCTCAGCGCTTCACCACCGTCGTCCCAGAGAGCTGCATGCTGATCCTGCTGGGTCTGGTCCTGGGCGGGGTCGTCCTCATAGCCAATAAGAAGCAGCTGTACCAGCTGGAGCCCGCCCTCTTCTTCCTCTTCCTGCTGCCGACCATCGTGGGCGACGCCGGCTACTTCATGCCGGCTCGCCTCTTCTTCGACAACCTGGGAGCCATCCTGACGTACGCGGTGGTGGGAACGCTGTGGAACGCCTTCTGCACCGGCTTCTGCCTGTACGCCGCCAAGCTGCTGGGGGTCATAGGTCAGTGTGAGGCCGCTCTGAGAGTGTGATGAGCTGATGCAGTTCGTTTTGATCACAGATGATCATTATATGTTTTTAATCAGTTGATCACATGACTCGCTTCAATTGGACTTTATTTTATTTAAAGAATATGTCTTTCATATTTATTTATTGTATTTTTTATATTTAAACAGGGTTCCTGAATTTTGAATGTGATTATACTACAGAGTGTATCTGAAGGACTGTGACTCTTTTCTTACAGTCTGGATGTCGACACGGGTAAAACATGACAAATGATGAAATGAAACTATGAAAATTACCCACCATGCAACTCCCAGCGACAGATTCATGACAGAGAACTTTAGTAACAGTTCCTCAAGAACTTTTTATGTTTGAATGGTCATTTAAGCCAAATTTCTTCGTGTCTTACTTTTCCAGAACTTTTCAAAGTAGTTTTTCAAAAACTCACAAACAATCTCACCATAGATGTGATAAGGAGGCAGAACAAAACAAACCAAGACAAGCATGTTTATTTACATTTTATTCTCAATCATTAATCGAATAGCTTCAAAACCTCAAAGAATCCTGATCCCTGCTGTGATGTCACGAGGTGCTCTGAGGTGTTCAGGTTCAAACCTGAATCCAAAGACATAAACATCATAGAGAAAATATCTGAGTTCATGTTCCTGTGTGTGTGTGTGTGTGTGTGTGTGTGTGTGTGTGCGCGCAGACGAGCGGGTGCAGGCTGACCTGATGGACTTTCTGTTGTTCGGAGCCTTGATCTCGGCCGTCGACCCGGTGGCAGTTCTGGCCGTGTTCGAGGAGGTTCATGTCAATGACACACTCTTCATCATCGTGTTTGGAGAGTCGCTGGTCAACGACGCTGTCACCGTGGTGAGACACACACACACACACGCACACACACAGACGCTACCTCACCATATTGGGAGGTGTGTTGCTGTGTTTTGACGTTGGTCTTATTTTTACTGTTGGGTTTCTGGATCAAAACAACCCTCCTGTCAGCTGGTTTCTACCAGCAGTACTCAGTAAAGTTACTGCAGTATTGTGTCAGTACTCTGTAAAGGTACTGCAGTATTGTGTCAGTACTCTGTAAAGTTACTGCAGTATTGTGTCAGTACTCAGTAAAGGTACTGCAGTATTGTGTCAGTACTCTGTAAAGGTACTGCTGTATTGTGTCAGTACTCTGTAAAGTTACTGCAGTATTGTGTCAGTACTCTGTAAAGTTACTCGGTAAAGGTACTGCAGTATTGTGTCAGTACTTGTTAAAGGTACTGCAGTATTGTGTCAGTACTTGTTAAAGGTACTGCAGTATTGTGTGAGTTTTAGACCTTGGGAGTGAGGGCATTTTTGAGAAGTGGGGACATTTTGGCCGGTCCTCTCGGCTTCAAAAGGCCATTTTAGGGTTTGGACTTGGTTCTGTCTTGGACCTATTGGAGCTATAGGGGCGGCTGTAGCTCAGGAGCGGCAGGAGCAGTTGTCCACCAATGGGAAGGTTGGTGGTTCGATCCCTGCAGTCTATGTGTCGAAGTGTCCTTGGGCAAGATACTGAACCCCAAATTACCCCCGATGGCTGTTCCACTGGCACGTAAATGTACGTCGCTCTGGATAAAAGCGTCTGCTAAATGAAATTGTAGAATTGTAGAATTGGTTCTAAGGTTTGAGGTTTGGATCAGATTGAGGTTTGGATCGGGTTGAGGTTTGGATCGGGCTGAGGTTTGGATCGGGCTGAGGTTTGGATCGGGCTGAGGTTTGGATCAGTTGGAGGTCAGGGTTCCGGATTCAGACATTCAGTTGTGATGTTAAGGAGCAGAATGTCTCTTTGTGTCTCTGCATGTGTTTTCCTGCAGTAACAACAGATGTTTGATGACAAGCGAAAACTTCACATTTACTCAGTGACGTGTTGGGAAAGCTGAGATTAAACTGTTGTGAGCAGATTAACTCTGCAGGTTTCTAATCCTCAGCAGCACTCAGAATATGAGCTAATTCCACCAACAAATGGACAAAACCAAAGTGTGGGAAAACTGCAGCTGACCTGCAAACCCAAATGTTCCTATATCATCTTATCGTCAGTGTTTTACAGTAAATCGCTGTGACTCACAGTTTTACACACAAAATGGAGCAAAGTTCCCAAAATCACCTTCTGTTGTGGTGTGGAACTGAAATGCTGTCGTTCAGTGTGTTAAACTCTCACATTGATCATGTGTTCAGTATGTTGAAGGGGTCACAGGTTACACTGTGTTGTTTAACAGGTAAAATCCTACAAATACACAGCAGAAAAGACGCGACACAGCGGATTCAAAGTTTTTTCAAACTTTCATCAGGTTCATGGAACATGACGGAAATGTGACAAAGACCAGTCTCATCGTGTTCACGTGATCACATTCAGAGGATCACTGAAAAATATGAAAATGAATAAATCTACAACTGCAGTTCAAAGACTTTTTACGTTCAGTAGGTTAGAAAAAGCCAATAAATCCAGATCAGGTGGATCAGAGGACGAATTTATGATTATTAAGGCCACAAAAATCTGATGTTTAGGTCACAGCCAAGTTATGAGAAAATAATTCATTTGTAATGTCACATGAAAATATTGCAATATTTATAGAAAAAGTTTTAATATTTTAAGAAAAGAAAAAGTCTATTATTATTATATTATATCTATTATTCTCAGTATTTTGAGATTAATGTCATCGTATGTTGAGAGATTAGTTAGTATTTAGTTATAATTTTATTTTTGAGAATGAAGCTGTTATATTATTTGATAAGTCCTGAAGTCCCAGTATTACAAGGAATATTTTGACTTTTACCTCGAAATGCCAACAACTTTTCTCACTTTGTTAAAACTCTGAGTTCACAGGTTTTAACATCAGCTGATCGCAGCTCATTAAGGTTCCTGTTTTCACATTTTTTATTCATTATTTTAGTCATCTTTTTGCTTGCAACAGGAAACATGGAAGACACAAAGTGGTTCAGTGTCTAAAAAGGGAAGAAGGTGTTTTCATTGTCACTGACAGCAACAGTGAGCGACGAGGATAATGTGTTCGACTTTTAAAACTGCAGAAATACAACCTCAACACTCTGAGCTGAACTCGAATCACTGTAAACTCAGTTATTCCATTTTTCAACATCTGGTATGTTTCAGTGACCAAAATAAAAATCCTCTAATCTAAAGCTTTTCTCTGATCTCCAGGTTTTATATAAAGTCTACATTTCCTTTGTGGAGGTCGGAGCAGAGAACGTTCAGACAGCAGATTACTTCAAAGGAGTTGGTGAGTCGACAAAAAGGAGCGAAATCACATCCATATCTGACTCCTCTGTTACTTACCTACCTTTCTCTACCTCCTCCTCCTCTTCCTCCGCCTCCTCCTCGTCCTCATCCTCCTCCTCCTCGTCCTCCTCCTCCTCCTCTGTAGCCTCCTTCCTCATCGTCAGTATCGGGGGGACTCTGGTGGGTTTGGTCTTCGCCGTCATCCTCGGGTTCATCACACGTTTCACCAAGAAGGTTCGGATCATCGAGCCGCTCTTTGTCTTCCTGCTGGTCTACCTGGCCTACCTGACCGCCGAGCTCTTCTCCCTGTCGGCCATCCTGTCGTAAGTCTCCACCCGCCTGACCAGAAGGACCTGACTCAGTTTATTTACAGTTAATATGGAATGAACATTATAAGAAAACGACAGTGACGGATGTGAGGCTGGTAAACAACCTGGTAAAAAGGTCGTATACAGATGTGCTTCAGTTTGAGAAAAGCAGAAACAAAAACATCTCATGAACAGTGAAAATATAATTTTTCTGGAGTTTGTCTGGTTGGTTGGTAAAAGATCGCGAAGGTGTTTGATGAGTTCTGGTTTGCTGGGTTTGTTGTTGTTTATGGCCGATAGTTGGGGTTTGTCTGATAACTGTGGGTAGTTCACAGCAGATGTTGTTCTGTATGAGTCCGACGCCCCCTGGTGTCCATTCGGTGGTTCAGTGTCAGGCCCCATCGTTCTTTTCCATTAATCTCCGTCCAGCAGACTGTCAGTAGTGCTGATGATACAGCAGCGACAGTGAGGAACAGTGAGATTTCTTCTTCTGTCTCTCCGCAGTATGACCTTCTGTGGTATCGGTGCCAATAAATACGTGGAGGCCAACATTTCCCAGAAGTCTCGGACCACGGTGAAGTACACGATGAAGACTCTGGCCAGCATTGCTGAGACAATCATCTTCATCTTTCTGGGCATCTCAGCAGTGGACAAGTCCAAGTGGGCCTGGGACACCGGCCTGGTGTCCTGCACACTCGTCTTCATCTTCGTCTTCAGAGCTGCAGGTCGGTCGCTCAGTTTGTTCTCGTGTTTCCATAGAAGAGCAACAATAAATGTCCACTAAATCATCCAATCAGAAGAGAGAAGGATCACGTCATCGAGAAACATCACACAGACAGAAAACTGAAACTTATTGAACAGTAATTTATTCATCACTTTACTGTTTAAATCAACTCATCCTGAACAAACGCATGTGTGACAGAAACTGATCAGTAAAGTTCTGGGAGATTGTTGTTATAGTTTTTCTTTTGTCTGGGTTGATGCATCAACATCTGGAGGAATAAAGCAGCTTTGGCCTTTTCTGCTCTGTGACATTTAAACTTCACAGCTGATTGTGATGCTGATCACTGATTGTGACTCTGCAGGTTAAAATGTCAAAATCATATCAGAGTCCTTTTTAACCTTTAAGTCTCTTGTCTCCTTCAGCTCCGCCTCTCTGCTGACAGTAGATCCGTTTCCATTCATATGAGGCTTCCTAAGACAAATACAGTTTTTGAATGTAACAGAGAAAAATTATTTTCTTAGGAAGTCTCCCTAAATGTGATTTTTTTTGATCTTATAAGTGCATTTTGACACTTTAAATGACTTAAAGTCAGTTTTCTGTTGCACTCATCATTGTTTCCCCTCATAAGTCTTCTGATTGGCTGTCCTGACCTTTAGTAACCTCTGTGCTCCAGGTGTGATTGGTCAGACCTGGGTTCTGAACCGCTTCCGCCTTGTCCCATTGGACAAGATTGACCAGGTGGTGATGTCGTACGGTGGCCTGCGGGGGGCGGTGGCGTTCGCTCTGGTGGTTCTGCTGGACGGTGAGCAGGTCAAAGCCAAGGATTACTTTGTCGCCACCACGATTGTGGTCGTCTTCTTCACCGTCATGTTCCAGGTAGGAACAAAAAAACACGTCCCGTGCAGAAAAGACTTGCTGGTTCTTGTTTGTATTAAAATCTATGATATTTGTTTCTACCAATGAAAACGCTCTCAGGGGTCACATGACCTGGACAGGAACTTCAGGTGGCTTCATACAACATAACAGCACCTGAGTCTCTGGACAGAACGACTCAGAGAACCGTGGTTACATATATGACCACGTGTTCTCTGAACGTTCCACATGTACGAGGAAAGTAGGTTTGAACTTCATTCATTCACTATTTCTGTCACTTTTCATGTGAACAGCTGAGCTCACACCATGAACATGTTGGAGAACGTGAAAAGTCCAACAGATGCTGTCAGTTAATGGAAGTTTGAACATCTGCAGTTTAACATTAGCAGTTAGCGTAGCATGTTAACACTGAGCATGTTGGACCTGGTGACGCTGCATGAAGTCTGGAGATCATCAGAGTCATTAGGATTCATTATCTGGGAACCATGAATGTCGTCATCACGATCAGCCAACGGCCATAATGTCTGAGTCAACAGCCTGACAGACAGAGAGACGCACAGAGACAGACAGACAGACAGACAGGCAGGCAGAGACAGACAGACAGGCAGGCAGGCAGGCAGGCAGAGACGGACAGACAGACAGGCAGGCAGGCAGAGACGGACAGACAGGCAGGCAGGCAGACAGGCAGACAGAGACGGACAGACAGGCAGACAGACAGGCAGACAGAGACGGACAGACAGACAGGCAGGCAGACAGAGACGGACAGACAGGCAGGCAGGCAGACAGAGACAGACAGACAGGCAGACAGACAGACAGACAGGCAGACAGAGACGGACAGACAGACAGGCAGGCAGGCAGACAGGCAGACAGAGACGGGGAGACAGGCAGGCAGGCAGACAGACAGACAGGCAGACAGACAGGCAGACAGAGACGGACAGACAGACAGGCAGGCAGGCAGACAGGCAGACAGAGACGGGGAGACAGGCAGGCGGGCAGACAGGCAGGCAGAGACGGACAGACAGACAGGCAGGCAGACAGGCAGACAGAGACGGACAGACAGGCAGACAGACAGGCAGACAGAGACGGACAGACAGGCAGGCAGGCAGAGACGGACAGACAGACAGACAGACAGGCAGGTGGGCAGACAGGCAGGCAGAGACGGACAGACAGACAGACAGACAGGCAGGCAGACAGGCAGACAGAGACGGACAGACAGGCAGGCAGGCAGGCAGACAGAGACGGGGAGACAGACAGGCCGGCAGACAGGCAGACAGAGACGGACAGACAGGCAGACAGACAGGCAGACAGAGACGGACAGACAGGCAGGCAGACAGGCAGACAGAGACGGGGAGACAGGCAGGCGGGCAGACAGGCAGGCAGACAGACAGGCAGACAGAGACGGACAGACAGACAGAGACGGACAGATAGACAGGCATACAGACAGACAGGCAGACAGACAGACAGGCAGGCAGACAGACAGGCAGACAGACAGGCAGGCAGGCATACAGACAGACAGGCAGGCAGGCAGACAGACAGGCAGGCAGGCAGGCAGACAGACTCAGTGTCTGTGCTGCTGCTGTTAAAGATTTAAGCTTCTCCAGCCAACAATTATGTCTTGATGTTCTTTGTGACCTTTAACCTCCTGCTTCCACAGAGCTGAAAAACACTGTGTGTGTATCCAGCAGGTTCAGGCTGTGGTGCTGTCTTCAGGTTCTGGTTTGATTATTTTCAGGTTCCACGTGTTTGGACGTTTGTCTCGTCGTTAGCCTGGTGAGCTAACGGTCAGTCATGGATGAAATAATAAAGAAATAATGAGCTGTAGCAGATCCATCGGGTCTTAAAGACGAGAGTTTGGTCTGGGTTCAGGTCTCAGTTTTAGGCCTGTGCAGAAATCTGCCATGTTTATTCCAACATATATGAGCTGAGTCACAAACGAGACGTTCAGCTTTCACACACACTAAAGAGTCTAAACATCGTTTCCATCAGGTTCATGTTTATTTGAATCCCTCTGACTTGCTGTGTTTCTCTCTAACATCATTTCTCTCTTGCTTCATGTGGGAACTGAAGTCAGATACAGAGCAGCTCAATGAATCAGTGTGTGTTTGGATCTAAAGTTGTAAATACACATTAAATCAGGAGTGTGAGCTCTTTGATTCCCTCTCTGAGTTTCAGGGACTGTTTCTGTTTTCCCATCATTAATCACAGAGACCACAGCCGTCGCCGGTCGTTCCTTCATGTTTCTGTTGCTGGATTATCTCCTCAATCCAACAGATTTTACCTCAACAAAGACGAAAAAAATCATGATTGTTTTCTTGTAATTATGACTTTCAGATATAGAGAAATTATCTCACAGTTACAAGATGAAGGTCTTGTAAATATTATATTCATTTTATGGATTTTTGAGGTGTTTTGTCCTTTATTAGACAAACATCAGAGAGATGACAGGAAATGAGAGGAGGAAATGATGCCTCCTTGGGGGGGGGGTTAAGGCAACTCACCAACACAGTCAGCAGGTGGCGCTGCAGCAGTAAAACACTTCCTCCTCAGAGTCATAATTCAGTAAAATCTCAACACACAAACACATATTTTTAGACTCAGTGTGACGTCTGAGGACGTCAGGACCTGTGAGGTCCGTCCAGAATAAACATCCACCTTTATTAAAGTGGTGGAGTAAAAACTGTCGTTGGAGTGCAAGTATAAAGTAGCATAAAATGGAAACAAGGTCAAGTACAGTACTTGAGTACTTGTTACGAGTGTCCCAGTCAGACTGAGGCTCATCTGTTCAGACAGTAACAGCCGTGACTGTGACTGTGTGTGTGTCTGTGTGTGAGAGTGTGAGTGAGACTATATGTGTGTGTGTGTGTGTGTCAGTTGATCTCAGTATTGAGACCTGCACCATGAACCAGTCGACCCTCGTGATCTCACACACTGATCTCCACACTCGCAGCTGTACAGGAACACATTGTCACTGTCATCTGCTGATTATTTTCTGCATCGATCAATCCATTGTTTGGTTTGTAAAAATTCTTAAAATAGTAAGAAATGTGGTCACAATGATCCACAGCCTAAAGTGACACCTTCACTGTAGTGTCAGACTGTGTCTTTCCTCTCTCAGGGTCTCACCATCAAACCGCTGGTAAAGTGGCTCAAAGTTCCTCGCTCCACCAGCAGGAAGCCGACCATCAACGAGGAGATCCACGAGAGGGTGAGTTCACTTCTTCTTCTTCTTCATGTTACTCTGCCGTCCAGAGCCCAGTTCTACACTGAGGTCACTGCCTCTGTAAACAATATCAAGTGTGTGTGTGTGTGTGTTCAGGCCTTTGACCACATCCTGACAGCAGTGGAGGACATTGCAGGACTACAGGGATACCACCACTGGAGAGACAAGTGAGTCTGTCACCTCCATGAATAACAATAAACAAATATTTATACTTCAAATGTGTACTTTCTTTTGCTGGTATTATTGTAATGACTGACAGAGAACAGTAGGTGGAGCTCTCCTTCACACAAACTGAGGATGAGACTCAACATTTCAGTTTGTTCTGAGGAGCAGAAACAAGAACTGAAGCTCCTGGTTTCAAAACAGCTTCGTTTATTATTCTCATTAGAATCCGTCTGTGTCTGTGGACAAAAAAAAACAACGACAGGACAAACTCTCCCTCTGTCTCTCTCCCTCCCTGTCTCTCTCTCTCTCTCTCTCTCTCTCTCTCTCTCTCTCTCTCTCTGTCTCTCTCTCCCTCCCTCTCTCTCTCTCTCTGTCTGTCTGTCTCTCTCTCCCTCCCTCCCTCTCTCTCTCTCTGTCTGTCTGTCTCTCTCTCTGTTTCTGTCTCTGTCTCTCTCTCCCTCCCTGTCTCCCTCTCCCTGTCTCTCTCTCTCTCCCTCCCTCTCTCTCCCTCTCTCTCTGTGTCTCTCTCTCTCTGTCTCTCTCTCCCTGTCTGTCTGTTCTCAGGTGGGAGCAGTTTGATAAGAACTACCTCAGTAAGCTGCTGTTGAGGAAGTCTGTGTACAGGAAGAGTGAATTGTGGGAAGCTTATCAGAAGATCAATATCAGAGACGCCATCAGTGTCATTGACCAGGTAGGAAAACCTGGAATCACTGCATCTTCCTATGTCCTATCATGAACAGACTGATCAAATTGTCCTGGAAAATAATAGAAATAAATAATAGAAGAATCAATGTTTCACTCAAAGAAAAACAACAGTTTGGAGTCAAAGTCCTGGAAAAGTCCTGGACAATGTGGGAACTCAGGTTGGAGGGAAGTCAAGGAACAGCTGCAGGACTTCTGGGAAATGTGGTCTTCAAAGGAGAAACAGGAGCAGTAAATATAATGTACCTCAGAGATGCTTTTAACTATTGACCTTTGACCTGTGTGTGTGTGTGTAGGGTGGGAATGTTCTGACCTCAGCCAGACTGTCTCTGCCCTCGATGGCCAGCAGAGCCTCGTTCCCTGAAGTCACCAACGTCACTAACTACCTGTGAGTCGTGTGACACATCACACAAGTCACATGTCTGTGTAGAGACAGAGAGAACAGAAGAGACATTGAACCGCCTGTTAAACTGGACTAGGTTTAGTTTTATGTTATCACTTCATTTATTGTAGTTTGATGATCATCTTTCAACACATTGAAGCTTCAACAGGATCAGGTTTGTTTTCATACGTCACAGTTTTTCTGAGTGAGAAGCAACCAGAGTGAAGTCGACTTGTTCACCTGCACCGACAAACACGATTCACCTTCAGACTTTATCTGTATCTCTGTCAGGAGGCCTGAACTGTCTCCGCTTCACGTCAGCAGCATCATGCTAACTGCATGTTGTTGGCGTGTTTCAGGCGTGAGAACGGCAGCGGCGTGTGTCTGGACCTCCAGGTGATCGATAATGTCCCCGGAGCCAAAGTGGAGGAGGACACAGAGACACACCACGTCCTCGCAGAGAACCTGTACAAACCCCGGAGACGGGTAACACACACACACACACACACACACACAACCTTGCAGGTTCTAGTGGGTCCTTCAAGGGTGTTCTGTGGCCCTACAAGACATTTGATGGGTCCTTGTAGAAGTTGAAGGGATCTTGGGATCTCTTGCAGAGCTTCAAAGGAACCTTCAGGATCTTACAGGGCTTCTTCAGTTTCCAGGGACCTTTCAGCAGCCTCGACGCAGCAGATCTAGATACAGCAGATCTAGATACAGCAGATCTAGACGCAGCAGATCTAGATACAGCAGATCTAGATACAGCAGATCTAGACGCAGCAGATCTAGATACAGCAGATCTAGACGCAGCAGATCTAGACGCAGCAGATCTAGATACAGCAGATCTAGACGCAGCAGATCTAGATACAGCAGATCTAGACGCAGCAGATCTAGATACAGCAGATCTAGATACAACAGATCTAGACGCAGCAGATCTAGATACAACAGATTTAGACGCAGCAGTTCCCACTGTATCCCACCAGTATTTTCCTAATAATTCCTAATTTCCTTTTTAAAACTTTATTAACATCATAGTTATATTATTTATGCCACCAGTTCCAGACAGTTTATTGATGAGCCACAACTAAATGATTGATATTGATAATAATCCTTATTGTTATTGTCTTTTTGTTAAATGACAAATGTCAAAGACTCAACACATGAAAAGCAAAACGTAAAATGGCTTCATGTATTAAAAAAAGCTGTCACTGAAATCTTAGTTTTTCATCCAGATGTAACAGTGAATGATTGAAATCGTTTCCACTCTGCCGTTATGAAGGCTGGTTGTCACGGCGACGACACACAGACATAATTCATTCATAACGAGCTAATGCTAACGGAATCACAGTACAGGAACGTTAAAACTCTGTCTACAGGGCTCTGGGTGAGACAGACAGAGAGACAGACAGGCAGGCAGAGAGAGAGACGGGCAGAGAGAGTGACAAACAGGCAGAGAGAGAGACAGGCAGACAGACAGAGAGAGAGACAGGCAGGCAGAGAGAGCGACAAACAGGCAGAGAGAGAGACAGGCAGGCAGAGAGAGAGAGACAGGCAGGCAGAGAGAGAGTGACAAACAGGCAGAGAGAGAGACAGGCAGGCAGAGAGAGAGAGAGACAGACAGAGAGAGAGAGACAGGCAGGCAGAGAGAGAGTGACAAACAGGCAGAGAGAGAGACAGGCAGGCAGAGAGACAGGCAGGCAGAGAGAGAGACAGGCAGAGAGACAGCTTCCTTCCTGTTTAGTTAGATGCAGCATCAACATTAGAACGTGTTGTTGTGTTTAGTTTAACTGAATTCACGCAGATCTGAAACCAGTTTAGAAACTCATTCAGTGTCTGTATTGATCATGTGATCTGACTTTCTTGTGTGTTGCCGTGTTGTGTGTTGTCGTGTGCGGTCCAGTATCAGTCCCACTACAGCCGTCACTTCATGCCTCTGGGGGAGAAGGAGCGTCAGGACCGGGAGGTGTTTCAGAGGAACATGAAGAGCCGGATGGAGACGTTCAAATCCAGCCGACACAAACGACACAAGAAGGAGCGAAGCCTGAAGAAGGTCAGAAACATTCGTACGGCAACATTTTATTGATTGGCTTCTGTTGAACTGGAGGATGGTTGTTGGTGTGAGAGCGAAGGATGGAGCAGCAGGCAGGCGGCGATTTTCAGAATGAAAAGATTCGTTCAGACCTTCCATGAAAAGGAAACAAAAACCGTTTCATGATGATGAAGCGTTTGAAAGGAAGTTCTCTCTTCTGCTTAAAGGTTCAGGTTCTTTCTGAGAGCAGAAAGACTAAACACAAGTCAACATCAAACATCACAAGTTCACATCTCATGTAAATGTTGATCAGAGCAGGAATGTTGACCTTCATCCCAACATAGACACTGACACAACGAATTCACATACTGAGAGTGAAGAAAGCAGCAGAGGTCTGTTTTACGAAGCGAGTTTAACCTACTCTGATTTAACTCGGTTACCAAGGCAGGTCGGGGTTGACAAACTCTGGTCGTCTCAGCTGGAGTTAATCGGTGATTCAGATGTTGGTCTGTTGAGTCCGTGTTACCTTAATCAGAGTCTGTGTGTGTTCATGTAAAATGGCTGTGTTCGGCAGCGCAGACACAGTTTCTGTTTGATGACTCCGTGTTTTCCACTTTGATGATGTCAGAATATGAAGAGTTTAAAGGTAAAGAAACAGAGTCAGGGAGACTTGTTGACTGCAGACACAGTAAATTCATTAGTTCAGTCTTCTTGTTATTTGTCTTACGGACTCTTCTTTTATTTGTGATATGATTGAGATGTAATACAGACATAAAATAGTCTAAATATCTTAGTCTTAAGGAATTTCCCCAAGGGGATCAATAAAGTATAGATTAGATTAGATTAAATGTAAATAATGTGAATATGTGAAACCAATGAGGATAATTCAGTTCCAGCCTCCACATGGCTCCATCTGTGAAACTGAGCCGTTCCTCTGTGTTAATGAATGAAGGTCTGCTCCTAAAGCTCCTCGGCTGTAGACCGACCTGAATGAATGTAAAGCTGCTGTTAACAAGAACTTCACTCTAACAACAGGTCAGGATGAAATATACAAATATTCTATCAAGGTGTGTATTAATCCTCCTGATCATTAACACTGAGGACAGATGTGTTGTGTAGCCTGCACTTATACACTGTGTGTCCAACAGTGAGGCTTCACTCCGGCCACTGGCTGCGGAGACGTCTGGACCCAGAAGCCGGCAGAGATAGTGAAATCCATATCTTTCATAGAGAACATCATCGGGGTGAACTCCGGTCTCTAAACACAGTCGACCTGCGGACTGAGCCGCTCATAACCCGCTGATATCGACTGGCTTGAGTTAACCACGGACATAACCTGCTCCGAACAGTTTAGAGATGCAGCAAAAACTGCCATGACGACACACCTCGAGTAAAATCTATCCACCTTCGTAGTACGAGTTAATCAGGAAGTTACTCCTGAATTTATCCCGATAAGCCGGTTACCTCGCTTCGTAGTACAGGTCACCATCACCATCACCATCATCATCATCATCATCATCGTGTGTCTTTAAGTTTAAAAACGTCTAATATTTTGAAATGATGTAAACACAGATAAAGAGACTAATTACACACATGACAGAGAGATTAATACCAAATAAATATAAGTAATTTAGTATCAGTCTAACTAATCTAACTACTTTATATAATGAAGTAGTTAGATTACAAACAAAGGTGATTCTATTCTGACTTTGAGTCCAAACACACTGGTTCTACATTATAATAATAATTGGTCATCCAGTTCACCCAGGTGACTCTGGTTTTACACACAATGAACACACACACACACACACACACACACACACTCCTGTCCAACACATGTTTACCTCTAATAACCAGCTTGGTCTTTTCATCTGTCCGATGGTTCTTTAATTCCAGTGGAGGAGCTTTCAACACTCTCTCTGCTGATTGAAGGTCGGCCGCTTCCTGTTATGGCTGCAGGTTAACTAACGTGTTTATTCTGTCCCGCTTTCAACAGCGCCGAGGATCCGACGCCAAGGAGGACGGCAGCGACAAACCCAGACGTAACGTCAGCTGGCAGGACAAAAGTGAGTCAAACAGAGACTGATGGGACGAAGAGAAGCTCAGGAGCTCAGGACTGATCAAACTGCTCAAAGTCACATTTAGGACTGAAGCCAAAAATTACAGCGTGTTAAAGTTAACTTCAATCAGAAATTCAAATGATTGTTTTTGTAGAAAAAAATGTCGCTGAGTAAAATGTGAGAATTAAAAAAAAGAGCAATGTGATGTGATGCGTGTGCGTGTGTGTCTCTGTGTGTGTGTGTGTGTGTGCGTGTGTGTGTATGTCTGTCTCTGTGTATGTGTGTGTGCGTGTGTGTGTGTCTGTGTGTGTGTGTGTGTGTGTGTGTGTGCATGCGTGTGTGTCTGTCTCTGTGTATGTGTGTGTGTGTGTGTGTGTGTGCATGCGTGTGTGCCTGTCTCTGTGTATGTGTGTGTGCCTGTCTCTGTGTGTGTGTGTGTGTGCATGCGTGTGTGCCTGTCTCTGTGTGTGTGTGTGTGTGCATGCGTGTGTGTCTGTCTCTGTGTATGTGTGTGTGTTTGTGTGTCTGTGTGTCTGTGTGTCTGTCTCTGTGTGTGCGTGTGTGTGTCTGTGTGTGTGTGTGTGTGTGCATGCATGTGTGTCTGTCTCTGTGTGTGTGTGTGTGTTTGTGTGTCTGTCTCTGTGTATGTGCGTGCGTGCGTGTGTGTGTGCCTGTCTCTGTGTGTGTGTGCTCAGATCCAGTGGTTGTTCCTGTGGAGTCAGATGAGGAGAAAGGTGAACATTCAGACCCAGAGAAGGAGGAAGACGTCGGGATCACCTTCATTGCTCGTAAGGCAGAGACACCGAAACAACGACCCAAATCAGGTGAGAATGAAAAAGGAGATGCTCACAGATTTGCCCTCATCACTCATTGGTTGCCTGTCAATAATCTGCCAGAACACAGTGTGTGACTTTCTGCTATTGGAATAAATGCAGTTAAAAAAGTTGTTCCTGATTGAAACATCTGTGTATAAATGGACACTGAAGGAGCCACAAATTAACTTCAGAGCTGCAAAAACACTTTTAATTGGATGTGAGCACAACTGCAGTTCAGTGAATACATGAAACGACTGTTGCAGCTTGTTCACGTTTTGAAAAGTTGTCAGATCTTTATTTGACTCTTGAAACCGAACGTCAGCGGCTGGATTCTGTCTGACTGAATGAGATTCTGAGGTGACGGGTGGCCGATTGCTGCTGTGGACGGACGCAGCTGTTTGTTCACATCCAAAAATCTGTTTTTTTCAGTTGAAAACTGTTGATTTTATTCAGATGGAAGTTGAGAGAAAAACATCAGCGCTCACCCACATCTCTCAGTCTTCAGAGGATGAGATTTGCACAGATAACTTCAGTCATGTGACAACAGTCTGTCTGACTGTGAGATGTGGTTGAAAGCTTTGGCTAAAGTTCACCTTGAGTTCAAGTGGCTCTGATCGATGACACAATGTGATTCTGCTGCCACAAACATGAGTCAGTTTTCAGATGTATCTGTGGTCTCACTGTCTGCTCCGTCAGTCCCAGCAGCTCTGGACGGGTGTCCCAGTCCTTCAGCTGCCCCCCCCTCGCCCCCCAGAGGAGACAGCCATCTGCCATGGAAGGGCAGCGTGGGCTCTCCTCCTCCCTGCGTGTCTGTGGAGGCCACAAAGATCATCCCTGTGGACCTCCAGCAGGCCTGGAACCAGAGCATCTCTTCCCTGGAGAGCATCTCCTCCCCTCCTGCCCCCGCCGAGCCCGTCCACCCCCGGGTGAGCGCCCTCTCCAGACTGGGAGGACCCCGCCCCGCCTCCTACACTCCGCCGGGCAGCGCGGCGGGCAGCACCTCCTCCATCGGAGCTCAGGTCTCACAGGGCTCCTTCTGCTTCCCAGAGAAGAAGAAGGAAGAGGAGGAGGAGGAGGAGGAGGCGGCGGCATCGCAGGAGATGCAGCCGCTCATGTCATCTCTGAGGCCCCCCGGCTCCCTGCCAGCACCGCCGCCGCCACCACCCAGCTCCGCCCCGGGCTCAGGGAGGAGGAGGAACCCCTGTGTCTACCTGAGGAGCCTGGTGACGGCACCCCCTCCTGGCGGCAGCGAGCCGCACAGCCGAGGCCCCACCCAGCTGTAACAACAGATCCCACATCAGTAAAAGATCTGACACCTGCAGAGCCAATCAGCAGCTTCAAGACACCGTCACTGCAACACACACACACACGCACACACACACTCAGACACAAACACAGAGACACACACACACTCACGCCATCCAATAGGAAATGAGCTCCGTGTGTCTGATCTGATAATCACAGTCTTCACTCTCCCTCAGAGCTGCTGCTGTTGGTCCATCCACACCGTGAGCACATCTGATCTTTGGCTGCCCCAGACTGCAGGGGTCAGAGGTCACCTTCTCCAATCACTGCTGCTCTTATCTGCACATCACCAGCCTCGACACACCACCAGCTCCTTTGGGTTCTGATAGGAAAATATCTTTTTAAAAATGTTATTTTATAAATGAAATGTGTCCACAGATTCATTCTGTCTGTATCATTGTCAGATATCAGCTGCTCCATTTATTTGATTCTCGCTCCATTTAAAAAGCTGCAGGAACACACAAACAAACCAGCTGAGTCTTTTCAAACATCAGAGCTGCACCGTGTCACTTCCTGTCAGTCACCTGACGCACAAAAAGAAACACCGAAACCTTTCACAGACTGTTTCTGTCAATTGAGTCAACAGTTTGTTCAGAGCAACTTCAGCCATCAGTCTCGTGATATTCTGTGTTTTTCTTATTGTCTCATGTTCAAACTCGAGTTGTGTCTCATTAGTCGTTCAACACACCCTCGTTAACTTCCCCTCAGCACGGCAGGAGGTCCAACAGTTTCTGCCGATTTACAGTATTTAACACAGATGTTTGTGACTGAAACAAACAGAACGAATGTCTGAGCTAATGGTCCACAAGTGTTGGTAACAATATCCAGATAAACAGAACCAGATAATCCTGTTACAATTCCCCATTATTTGCATTTAGACCTAAGATAAGCTTTAAGAGAAGATTAGATTTAGAACTACTGTGTTACTGAATTCTGCTGTTTTGAACATGTCACTTTATGGTGAAGTAGTGATTGTTGCTATTAAAGGGTCAGAAGAAGATCGGCGCTCCTCATTGAAAGGCACCAGTAGATATTGTGAAGCACCTGCAGTGAACCTTAAGGCTCTGCACACTCAGGTGATGCTGATCCATCGTGACCCAGTTAAACCCCAGTGAGGCGCACTGATGTGTTTTGAATGGAGCTCTATGGCTCAGAGGAAGAAGACAGATCAGACTGTGACACACACACACAAACATTCACTGTTGGTTTGAGTCTGAACATGAGATTTAATGACAAGAAATAAAAATACAGAATATGAACAGACCTTTACTTATTCTTTAAATATTCTTTCTGATTTTGTTATTGTGCTCAACAGATCCTAAAACATCTTTGCTGATATTTAAACATCAACGCAGAATCGATTTAATGCTGCTGCTCGTCTTTAGGTCTTTATAGGAAAAAACATTGTGTAGTATTGATCAGTTCTTCAATAAATCCTATGTAATCAATCAAAACCATCACCCTGCAGGAGGTGGACACTGATGGACCGTCTCTGGTTTAATACAACCTGAGTCTTATTTTTGTAGTGTTGTCCATCAGTGTACTCACAGATCTTAGCAGTGAACTGAGAGTTTATTATCGTCACAGCTGATAGAAATGATGGACAAAGACTCATGTTGTAATAAAGTGGAGTCTGACGATGAGTGAAACTCACGGCTTCACCTGCTCTCTGACTCAGTCGCTCTTTAAATGGAGCTTATAGAAGCTTTAAAGCCTTATTTCTCTGTTTGCATTCACACACAGGAGCAAACATGCATCACACATCTAACGTATATTTATTCTGTCAAAGCTGCTCATATAAAATCTAAAGATGTATTTTGTAAAGATGCAAATATATATAATCTACAGAGTAGTTTATTTTAAAGACCAAAGTGTGTAAAAAAGAGCATAATGAACATTTATACAGTGTCTGTCAATAACTGCCTTACTCTGTTGTGTAGCTGCGTGTGTGCGTATGTGTGTGTGAGCGTCCACAGGTTTATTGTTCCACCAGCAGGCTGTAAGATGTTTCTGTGATGGTCTCTTCAGTTTTCAGTCGTGTTGTGTTGCTTGTTTTGCCAAAGACTCTGTTTGCCTTAATGTCAGAGCTGCGTTCACACATTCAGCTTCAGCTGCTTCGTCTGATTAACGTCCAATATTTTATCCTCGTATATACTCGACACAAAGGCCGACACACTGGGCGTCGCGTTGCGCGGGGACAGAGGTCGAGTCCAGTGTTCGTATCGTGACACCAACGTGTGCTGTTAAATGCAAAATATGCTGCGTTCAGGTTATGTGGGATGTTTGCAACTTGTTAATGTTTCCGTCATCAGACATCTGAAGTCAGTCTTCTCCTGCGTCTGCCGTCTGACAGCCTCCTTCTCACATGTTCTATTGAAATTGAAGAACTGACTCACATTAACATCAAGAAACTTTAACAACACAGAAAGATAAACACAAACGTTGGCTACCAGTATTTCAAAAGTCTTTCTGCCTCACGAACACTTCATTTATTCATGGTCACTAATAAGGAGAGAAACACTGAATGAATGATGTTAACTTTGGGTTGAATTACCTTGAACTGTGCGGCGGCCATATTTGTTTTTGATTCTTCTTATTATTTAGTGGCAGGTGAAGTCATAACTGTGGCTTGGATGTTCACTTGGATGGAAAATGATCATCACCAAAACGTCCACATGACATGAATGTAGCTGAAGGAGCTCCGGCCAGTGGAGACGTGACTCTGACCGTGAGAATGATAAAGGTAGAAAATAGAACCTGAATGTTTCCGTCCTGTTTTCAAAGCTCTGTTTGTGCAGCAGTAACCGTTCAGCCTGTAAAAATACTTCAGTGCTGAGCTTGAGCACTGACTGATCTGAATGTAAATGTGGAGCCGGCTCAGCCGTTCGTGCCGTGTATTCGACTCTCTTGTTGCTTCATTGTTCAGCAGTGACTGTAACCGACATGTTGCTGCTTGTAGAAAGGACTTTCTACTGTAACGATACTTGAAGTGGAGCTGAGTCCAGACCAGCGGGGAGGAGGCTCAGACACCTGAACACGCAGCGTTTCATCCAGCCTCCACGTCTGAATCGCTCTGTATCTGAACACATGAATGTGCTTCATCTGGTCTGTGTTTGTCTCACAGCTTTTTTTGTCTGTGATTCAGGTTGTGTGTAAAATCGAATGAAACAAATCTGTCTTTGTGCCAAATATTTGTTAGCTTTGGTTTGTGTCCTGAGAATAAAAGCCACTAAACGTGCAGTGTGTTTGTGATGATCACAGACTCTGTGTGTCTCTGCCTGCTTCAGTCTGACGGAGCTGCTGAGCGTCGTGTTCTTCCCTTGTTTTCAGTCTGAACACGGACTCTTCAGTCTCGTGTGATTTCTCATGTTACTGATTTACTTTGTTCCACACCTGCTGCAGGTAAGTCCAGAGATTCCAGGAAGCTTTTATGGCTGAAGCTTTCTGTGCTTCAGGTTGTGAAAATATATTGTAAATCTTCTGGTTTTTAACTGACGTCCTCTGATTTTAACATCTGACCTTTCAGATTGTTTAATCTTAAACATCTTGTTTTTGCACAACACTTCAGGACTCTCTGAAATATTCTTCACTTTAATAATCATTCAGGAGTTTAGTGTTGAGTCTCCAGTTAGTTGTCTTGGACTGAGCAACTCAGTGAAACCTCAGAGATCCTCCTGCATCATCACACACATCTCTGATCTCTGCATCACAGTCCGTCCCAGTTAAACATTCAAATAATCAATCCTCCATTTGTCAATCAATCCACTTCAGTTTTCTTAGAGTCACTCAGAATTAAATCCTCTTTGTCTGGATGCAGCTGCTTAATTTTTTTAATTTCTCGTGAGGCGCTAACACCCTGGCCTGGAATCGAGCCCGGGCCGCGGCGGTGAGAGAATCCTCACCACCGGACCACCAGGACCAGGGTTTCAGGGTCCTCCGTAAAAACACCACAAACTTCTGTGGTCAAAGATCAGCTCATTCATTTGTCCTGATTAGGACGGGAAGTTACTGTCATTTCACAATCAATCAATATCATAATCATTCAATATCACAATCAATCAAAATCACAGTCAATCAACATCACAATCAATCAAAATCACAGTCGATCAATCAAAATCACAATCAATCAATATCAATCTTTTCACTATGTCTTTTGATTTTCTAACATTTTATGACGGAAGCTTGAAAATGAACCTGTTGAAAAAAACATGAACAGTAAAGATTCATAAATAAAAAGATTTTAATTTTTGATGAGTCGCAGAGAAACAAAAAACTTCACGTCACTTCTGCTTTGGTTTTTTTTTTTTTTTTTAATGGCTGAAACGAATCCGAAGTTTTCCAAAATGTTCCTGAATGTTCATAAATGTTCATTAAGGTTCATTTGAATGAGGATTTAATGTTTCCAGATGGACGAGACACTGAGAAACGTGCAAATATCCGCTAAACCGCGGTGAGTTCGCATAATCAGCTGCACCTGAGAGACTGAAGCTCACCTGTTAGCTTTAGCCTGAAGCCTGAAGAACCGACAGGTGAACTACAGGTGAGTTACTGAATGTTCCGCTAGTTAAGTCTAGTTAAATCTTTCTCATTTTAAATGTGTAACTGGAGTTAAACTGTCTGTTGGCGTGTCTGATGCTAGTTAGCGTGTTAGCATTGACGCATTGATTGACTGTTAGCCTGTGTTAGCTGGTGTTACCCGATGTTAGCAGGTGTTACCTGATGTTAGCTGGTGTTACCCGATGTTAGCGGGTGTTAGCTGGTATTACCTGATGTTAGCTGGTGTTACCCGATGTTAGCGGGTGTTAGCTGGTGTTACCTGATGTTAGCAGGTGTTAGCTGGTATTACCTGATGTTAGCTGGTGTTACCCGATGTTAGCGGGTGTTAGCTGGTGTTACCCGATGTTAGCGGGTGTTAGCTGGTATTACCTGATGTTAGCTGGTGTTACCCGATGTTAGCGGGTGTTAGCTGGTGTTACCCGATGTTAGCTGGTGTTACCCGATGTTAGCGGGTGTTAGCTGGTGTTACCTGATGTTAGCGGGTGTTAGCTGGTGTTACCTGATGTTAGCTGGTGTTACCTGATGTTAGCTGGTGTTACCCGATGTTAGCGGGTGTTAGCTGGTGTTGCCTGATGTTAGCTGGTGTTAGCTGGTGTTGCCTGATGTTAGCGGGTGTTACCTGATGTTAGCTGGTGTTACCTGATTTTAGCAGGTGTTAGCTGGTGTTACCCGATGTTAGCGGGTGTTAGCTGGTGTTGCCTGATGTTAGCGGGTGTTAGCTGGTGTTACCTGATGTTAGCAGGTGTTACCTGATGTTAGCGGGTGTTACCCGATGTTAGCTGGTGTTAGCTGGTGTTACCCAATGTTAGCGGGTGTTAGCTGGTGTTACCTGATGTTAGCTGGTGTTACCCGATGTTAGCGGGTGTTAGCTGGTGTTACCCGATGTTAGCGGGTGTTAGCTGGTATTACCTGATGTTAGCAGGTGTTACCTGATGTTAGCGGGTGTTAGCTGGTATTACCTGATGTTAGCTGGTGTTAGCGGGTGTTAGCTGGTGTTACCTGATGTTAGCGGGTGTTACCTGATGTTAGCTGGTGTTGCCTGATGTTAGCGGGTGTTAGCTGGTGTTACCTGATGTTAGCGGGTGTTACCCGATGTTAGCTGGTGTTAGCTGGTGTTACCCAATGTTAGCGGGTGTTAGCTGGTGTTACCTGATGTTAGCTGGTGTTAGCTGGTATTACCTGATGTTAGCAGGTGTTACCTGATGTTAGCGGGTGTTAGCTGGTATTACCTGATGTTAGCTGGTGTTGGCTGGTGTTAGCGGGTGTTAGCTGGTGTTACCCGATGTTAGTGGGTGTTAGCTGGTGTTACCTGATGTTAGCTGGTGTTAGCTGGTGTTACCCGATGTTAGCGGGTGTTAGCTGGTGTTACCTGATGTTAGCTGGTGTTAGCTGGTGTTACCTGATGTTAGCTCTTCTGTCTGGTTCATAATGGATGTTCGTATATATGATAATTAGCTGTGTTGCATTTGTGCTGGTTCATGTTAGGTTGTTGCAGAATGTCACACCTGAGCTGAAGGTGAGACTCATGAGTGGACAGGTGCTACTCAGGCGAGTCCAGGTGCAGGACATAAAGGTGTGAGCTGCAGAGATCCTGTGGATGAGGATCAGCTGAGCTGCTGTGTGAAGCTGTGAAGACACAGTTTCTCTCTTTACCATCTTTATTCTTTATTCAGACGCCTCAGTCCTCGACTGTCTTCAGGATTGCGTTGTTTTGTTATCGTCTGTCGCAGCTGACTTTCCTCCCGGTGGTGTTTTTGTCTCACCCCTCTGACACAGTAGCGCCTTCTGACTTTCAGTCAAACTGTCTCTGACAGTGTTTCTGTCATCCACAGTTTCCCTGCAGCTCCATCAGTTGTGTAACTGTGTTGTGTAGCAGCTTGTCCTGAACTGGAGGCCGGGATCAGTGCTGAGTGACAGACGGGCTGTAATAACTCACCGAGGCGGCCGTGTGTCCGTTTCACTGTTTAACCAGCAGCTATATGTTTGTTCATGTGATGTTACAGGATGTCAGCGTTTTCACTTTGTGCTCCTGTGTATTAATGGGAATCAGCTGTGACTGGTTGATCTGGTGTTTGTTTTGAACTCTACATGAATTAAACAGACTTTACCTGCAGGTTCAGCACCTGTATGAACCAGTTTAAAGACTTCAAAAGCTGAGCACACGGTTCCTGTCACGTTTGATTCCAGTGTGATTATGACTTCGGTACAATGGAGCTGAAATAAATGTTCATCAATTAGGTGCTGAACAGAAAACTATTTGGCAACTCTTTTGGTAATTGATAATTTGGTAAGCAGAAATTCCAAACAGCCTCTGGTTCAGTTGTTTTTGCTGCTTTACTTTGTCTGACATGATCTTAAACTGAATATTTTTGGGTTTACTTCTCTTGGCTGAACAAAACAAGACATTTAAAGATACTGCCTTTGGTTTCAGGAAATAGATCGGGGGCAGAGACTGGTACAGTCCAGTTGCAGTCCTCTTACATCCCTGCTGGTGGCACTCTCCTGTCTATGACATGCTCTGTCTCAGAATAAATGTTGGCAGTTTGAAAATGAAAAACTATACAAAGAACATACGTGAGTGATGACTTGGTGTGAAACAAAATGAAGGAACTAGATGTTGACGTTGTCGTGTGACTTTTGTCCGATTCTGTGCTGTTTCTTCTCCTTGTTGACTGAACCTGACGCCGCTGAGACGCTTCATAGACAGCTGATAATGAACGGACTCGACGTGGCAGCTCTTACAAGGGTTGAGTCATATAATGGAGTCCGACTTCCGCTTCTTGCCTTTATGGAATATTGCTCAGCTCCAGACATTTCACCAGTACAACAACACAGTGTTCACAGAGCCGAGCACAGCCGAGCGCAGCGGTTTACAGCAACCAGCCGGACACCGTTTCAGTGTAAACAGTGATGTGAGACTCTGTCTGCATTAACTGTCGCTGTTGAATATTGTATTAACAAAGCCTGCACACTTCTGGATCTTCTTCCTCTCACTTTACTGATGCGTAGGCCAAATTTATCTGGATGATGATAATCTCTGGACATTTTGACTGGATATGGACAGATGTAACAGCCAATCACAGAGCAGAAACAAACAGCCTCTGCTCTCTGAGTGGCTGTCTGATGAGGACGGGCTGATGACGGACAGCAGCCAAACTCCAGAGCAGAGCTCACAGCCGAGGAATCAGACCGACTTTAGACCGATTTTACTGGACTCAACAACGACAACGCTCATCATCCATCAGTGCAACGACAGCGTGATCAATTTATGAAACAACAACAATGAAACAAGGCCGATATGTTTCACCCACAGTTCTTCTGCAGTTGTATCTGTCCAGTGACATTTGATCCGAACATTGCCGACTGCCAGGCCTCCGGAGAACTTTGTCTCTTTAGGGCTGGAGGTTTGGATGTAATGGAAACACCAGCTGTCCTGCACACATGGAGCGTGACACATCTGTTTTACAAAAACTGTCCTCAGATCTGTGGCTCGTCTAACCTCTCAGCTGTTGGTCAGTTTCATCAAATGTGAAAGTGTTGAAAGTGGAAAAATGGATCATTTACGGGTTTTATTTTTTTCTAGTAATTGTTTTTAGTTCATTTTCTATTAATCTTGATTGGGTTTGTCGGGTTTTAGCTCTTGGGATGTGGACTGACACACTGACATTTATGTCAGTGTGTCAGTCCACTTTGGTCCAGACTAAAATATCTCAACAGCTATTATATTGGTGGCCTTTACATTTAGTACAGATACAGTGTCCAACGTAACATAGGTTTCCCACTGGCCACTTGGCCAGTAGGTCCCAGTTTTACCCCACACGTTGACAGGATGGAAAGGAGGAAATGTTCAGTCATGGAGTTGACTACTTATTTCACTCATGATATGTCTCGTTTCAAATGAAAAACCCACCATGTGGACACGATAACAAGGTTAAAAACTTGATTTTCACTGAAGGGGGTCTTTAATTTCAAACACATTACTGTCTCACTTCAGTCCCATTTAGCAATGTGCTTGTTCAAAGTCACAGAGATGAGACATATTCATGATGCTTTATATGGATCTTAGCTGGGCTGTTTAGAAGAGTAGTCGAGTTTTAAAAACAGACTAAAAAGTGATGAAAGTGATAATTGGCTCCATGTGATTGAAGAGAGCAGCATGCTGTCATTACGTCTCCCTGACGGCTCTGTGATACTTTCCACCTGCAGGACTGCGATGGTGACTTGGCCTCTCGCTGAGCTGCAGGCCCGGACTTGAATCATGGCGTCAGACCAGAGGAACAAAGACGCTCCTCTCAGCAAACATGGTAAGAGATGCTGCTTATGTGCTGCAGGTCGGCCGGGTCACTTTACTGTGTGTCTTTGTTTCTGCGCAGCAGCTAAATGGATGTAATTGTGTAGCCAGCAGCCTCACCGGACCCGGTGGGTGTAAATCAGAGGCTAATTGTTAGTTTTGTCAGACAGCAGGACAGCCATAAACAGCAGACTGAGGAAACTGGGTGTGTAATGAGGAGGACACACCCGCTCAGACTCTCTGATTCAGCTGCTTAACTCTGAGCTTCTCCCTTTCATAATTCTCACCCCGTCCTCCTGCTCAGTCCTGTCTGCTTGTTGCTGTAATGTGCTTATATCAACAGAACATTCTGTTCTAGTCGTATAAGCTCTTAAATTTGTGTTGCTCCACTGTAACGCATCCTTTAAAGATCGCCGTGACTCACATCCCGACGTGTCCTCTCTGCTCAACCTCAGTGTGAACTGTGACTTTCAAAATATCACTAGTGACAAATCAGGGAGTTCACCTGTGTTATGTAATTGATGTCAACACTGATTGGGACACAAACAATTTCTCAATAAGACATTTAGAAACTTTGATATGCTGTTGATAGGATGTGTTGCTTGACCAGACCAACAGCCAGTTGCATCAGAAACGCATCTTAGTCTACACAAATAGCAAAATGCTTTCAATGTTTCTTCTCGTAATTGTAAAACTACTCTGATACAGCGGCACTTTACGCCAGTGCCACGGCGTTTCTGTCAGAATGTAATAATATCCAACTTAACCTATAAGTGGATGCTGTCCACTGCACCTTTGTTTTCTAATCCACATCAAAAGAAGACATTTCAGTTTTTAGAACAAAGCAAATGTTCCACATGTTCTTCTTAGTGAATATTGTACAAATCAAATCCTTTTAACAAAGCCATTTGATAACAGGTCATTGGCTTGTATCATAGCTTTCTATGAGATCTTTACAACAGTCACCTGTAGAGCTAAACTCACGCTCAGGTACACCAGTATCAAAGGTTGTTATAGTGAAGTTTGCCAGGAAAGAAGCTCAGTCTGTTCACTTGTCCACCTCTTGAACACATTTCAAGACTGAGGAGGTCTGCAGCTCTGGACAGTCTGGGGAAGGATTAGTTTCTTTTTTGTTTTGTTTTTTTAAATGAATCTAAGTATGTGTGTGTGTGTGCGTGTGCGGGCGCGCGCACGTGTGTGTGTGTGTCTCATGGTCATTCACTGTCCCTCAGCTTGTTGATACATGTCGGGCAGCAGATGATGCCAAAGCCACAGAACAAACAGACCAAGAGCTGCAAGCGTCAAATTAATGTTACAGTTGTTTGCTGACGTAAAGTCGAAGAGGAGAGAACACGAGTTTGTCTGATTGCTGTTCCTGCTGTTCCCTCTCGTGGTGTCGTTTCCCCCTTTTCGTGATCAGAGGGCTCGTTCCACTTCATCTTCTCATCGAAGTTGTAAACACTGACGCCTGCTTTGACATGAGGGGGAGGCGGGGCCCCTGCGTCATAAGTGGGGGCCCACGCAGCTTCCATAGTGAGCGTATATGTCCGCCCGGCTCTGTTGTCCTCGTTGCGATGATCACTCACACTGATGAACTCCGATTGGCCCGTCAGGATTGGAAGGAAGCCGATTGCCCTGCAGAAACTTTTACTGGCCCCGGGCCATGGGTTCTGTCGGACCCTGCCACATGGAGAATGGCATTAGAAGAAGGCATTGTTCCCTGTTTATAGTTGCTATGCATGAGCTCAAATCACATTTTAATAATCAGTTGTCAATAATCAATCCTCCAGCCACAGGGGAACGTGGCCGCCCAGGAGGGAGGTCCTCGTCTCTCTATGGAAACAGGAGCGCAGGCCCTGGACCAGCCGGCCAAGAATGAAGCTATTCTGTGAGGGCTTAGCTCCAGGCCTGGCTCTGCTCCTCATTGGCTGCCTGTAAATTGTTCTGCGAGGTGGAAAACCTGCTCACATTCTTCTCTGATGAGCTGTGTTGTCGCTCAGAGAGCTCTGCCTGCCTGCCTGCCTGCCGCTCCGAGCACGCAGCAGTAATTTTCCATCGGAGCGCAGAGATGCGGCGTTTATAGATGTGTTGTCATCCTGTCGATGCCTCAGTCCCCCTCAGCTCACACAGCACCAGTAATTATACAGAACAAGACACAAACTGGCCCACCAAGGCAGGCTGTGCTGGATAATCACCACTTTCCATTCAGCCAGTGGGAGGCTGAGACTCTCTGCATGTGACTGCACGCTGGACGTCCCGTCCTCACTGTCGTCAAACCACCGTCCAAAAGATTTCAGATACTGCTGGGAGAGGTTTCATTAGTTGGTTTACGTATGTATACAATGACATTATGTAAGAGAACGTGAGACAGAAATGCACAAAAGCCTCCAGGGGCTCGACGGAGGATTTCTACACAGCCAGCAAACAAGCTGCACAAATAAGAGATCAACATGTAATCTGATAAATGGTGTTTCACTTTAGACAGGAACAATAGAATAAATGCAAATAAACTTTGCAGGATTCATAAATGTGACAACGCCTCACAGGACGACAAAATACTTGTACGGTGGATCAGAGAATTCAAACACTGCGACTTAAAACACATGCAAGCGAAGGAAAGACCTTCACCATGGTAACAACACACAATACGTGGTAACATGCAAAAATAAACATGAATAAACTAAGAAACATGTTTGTGACATATAGAAATTCACTGCAAATACAGAAACACGGAGAGTTGCAAAGAACATAATGGAACACAAGATTCTTTCTAAATGTGACGTTCATGGTGTTAAAGAGGTGAAGATGTTTTCTTTATTTGATGAGTTTTCTCTGGGCTCTATGACTGTAATTAGATCTGAGAGCACAATTCAAAGTACATGAAATTAAACAGCTACAGAGTATAAGAAAGAACCAGATCACATATGAGCAGCTGAATTACTAAGTGTTACGTCTGTATTAATCTATGTTTTTTTATGTCCACAAATCTCTGTTCACACTCAAACCAACAACATGTCATTGCTTCTCTCAAAACTGTCTCACTTCCTGTCTGTGGTTCTTAGCCTCAAGCTCATTAGTGTCTACTGAAGACGTAAATAGTGCATTTGATGGGGACTATTTTCAGCAGCGGATGAATCCACATTTGGGCAGCAGGTCCTTGGATAACAATGACCTGGATGAGCGAGAATCTTCAGACACACAGTAATTGTTAGTAGATATATTTAGTGTCGGTTTGGATCTGAACATGTTGACAAAAAGAAAACTAAAGAATATCACCAGACTTTTACATTAGATATTCTGAACACCGACTTACTGTTTGGGCAGCACATGAGGAAGAGATTACTTGTTTAGGAAACTAGTAAAGAAAAGGAGACAGAACTGTGTTTGGATTGGATGAGGTTTAAGTCATTTATTGTGAAGTCAGCTGACCCAGCTCACCTTTCTGCCCTCGACTTTTTCTTTACATATTCATCGGCCATATGAAAGGAGGCCGGTTTGAGGCCGTTGAAGCTGCCGTCAGGTTGAAGTGTCGGGTTCAGGGAGCCCTCCAGGGAAGGCTGGCGGACACCTCAAAGGTTTGGACTCCACAGAGGCCCCTTCAAGGCCAGGGTGCAGAACTAGACTGATGCTGTTTTTAAATGACCAGTTCACCACAACAGAACAGCGGGACAGAATATTCACTCAGCAACAAAAGAGAGAAGGAGCCGTTTTAATGCAGACAGGGAAACAAAATGTCTGTAGGTGCAATAGAAAAGATGCTGGAGGAGTTTCACAGGGTTTCGCTTAACTTGAGACAAAACAGAGGTGTTAAAAACATCTTGTGCTTGTTGGACTTTACAAATCGCATCTGAGTTACTTCTCTGCAAACCATTGTCCAAGTCTTGTTCTAGATTTTGAGCTGTGTTGCTGATGTTGCTGTGTGGATGTCGGTGTAGGTCAGTCGATCCTCCACTTTGGTCCAGACTGGAATATCTCAATAACTGATCTAACATGTTCCCCTCAGGATGAATAGGGCTGGGGATCATTTTGGATTTTGCTGATCGATTACGGTTCTTAACTGTTCTCGATTCTGACTCTTTGAAGGGTTCGAAACAGGTCACGTGCTTCTTTCTTTCTTTTTTTTTTTTTTTTTTTTTTTAAATCAGCAGCTTTTTTTGTTGAAGTCATTTTTCATGTAAAAACATGGAGTAGCAGCACGGCAGGCTGTAAACTTTACAAACCAAGTCTCAAATGAGCACAAACCACCAACGTCACCGTGATGGAAGCTGGGACGGGTGATGGAAACGCAGGGCAGCACCACTCGTTGGCTCCGCCGCCGTCCACTGGCTCTTTGGCTGAAACTGGCGCGCTGGGATCTTCTAACTGAACTGTGAGCAGGATGCACATTAGCTTTCTGTGACTGTGTGGAAATCTGATGTTTTCACATCGCAGCCGATGACGACAGGCATTACAGGTCAAAAGTGAGGCTCATGTAGGCTGATGGAGTTTAGTGTGGGGCCTGGTCATGATGAACACGAGCAATCAGCAGGTCGGCCGTCATCAGGAGTTGTGACGTGATGTCTGTTGGTCAGTGCCTTTTTTTGTGGTACGATAGCTCAGAAAAATCCACCTTGTTTTGATTCATTTTTGTGTTGCACAATATTTGCGTTCTGTGTGAAGGTGCTCATGACAAAAACAAGTGGATGAAGAAAAAGCTCGTAGTGTGTAAAGGCCCCGATCAGGACTTGCCAAACCCGAACCCTGGTCTCAACCACTGCCCAAAGAATCAGCTTTTGTCTCCTATTTGACGAGCTGTCCCCCAATTAACTGGTCTATAGTCAGAAATGTGTCCCCAAAAGTAGCTGATCGCTCTCTCTCTCTACCTCTCTCTCTGTCTCTCTCTCTGTCTCTCTCTCTTTCTCTCTCTCTGTCTCTCTCTGTCTCTCTGTCTCTCCCTGTCTCTGTCTCTCTCTCTCTGTCTCTCTCTCTCTATCTCTCTCTCTCTCTGTCTCTCTCTCTGTCTCCCTCTCTGTCTCTCTCACTGTGTCTCTCTCTGTCTCTCTCTCTGGCTCTCTCTGCCCTCTCTCTCTCTCTCTCTCTCTCTCTCTCTCTCTCTCTCTCTCTCTGTCTCTCCCTCTCTCTCTTTCTCTCTCTGTGTCTCTCTCTCTCTCTCTCTCTCTCTCTCTCTCTCTCTCTCTCTCTGTCTCTCTCTCTCTGTCTCTCTGTCTCCCTCTCCCTCTCTCTCTCTCTCTCTGTCTCTCTGTCTCCCTCTCTCTCTCTGTCTCCCTCTCTCTCTCTCTCTCTCTCTCTCTGTCTGTATCCCTCTCTCTCTCTGTCTCTCTCTCCCTCTCTCTCTCTCTCTCTCTCTCTGTCTCTCTCTCTCTCTCTCTCTCTCTCTCTCTCTCTCTCTCTCTCTCTCTCTGTCTCTCTCTCTCTCTCTCTCTCTCTCTCTCTCTCTCTCTCTCTCTCTCTCTCTCTCTCTCTCTCTCTCTCTCTCTCTCTCTCTCTCTCTGTCTCTCTCTCTGTCTCTCTCTCTCTCTCTCTCTCTCTCTCTCTCTCTCTCTCTCTGTCTCTCTCTCTCTCTCTCTCTCTCTCTCTCTCTCTCTCTCTCTCTCTCTCTCTCTCTCCCTCAGAGTCATTACTCCTGCTCCCTGTGCAACGCTCCTTATTATTCATTAATTCTGATTGGCCCTTATGCTGTCTCCCCAGAGGCCCCTCAGAGCCCCTCTGTGACCACTGAAGACCCTCTGAGGTCAAAGGTCACTGATGTTAGGGGACCGTCAGCCACTTAGTATTAGCAGATACAAAAATAACCCTCAGAACAGTGGCTACATATCTGTATGCGTTTCCAGGTTGGTTTGAGTTTCTCCACATGCTTTAATAAAACTGATGATGACAGTAAATGTTTCAGCATTTTACTTCCACATGTTTGTGTTTGTCTGTTTGTGATGCTGCTTGTGAAATTTAAAGAATTTCCCAGTTTGGGACAAGTAAAGTACATCTATCTATCTGTCTAGAGTAACAGAGACTCTGCGACCTGAGGAGAGGCCGTCTTCTCTTCCCTGTGACTAAACTGTCCACATACAGAGAGACATGTAAACACATGTGACCTGTTTCTTCTTCGGTAATGGACTGTCCTCTAGCATCCTGCGCTCATGAGACACATCGTACCAGCAGAAGTTAGGTACCCAGGATGCGCTGATCAGCTCACAGAACCGTGTCTCGTTGAGGTGACAGCTGGTTGACTGCTCCAGCGATCAGGCTTTCCCTTCGGTCTGCTGCAGTTCAACATTTCAGTGCTTTACCTCTAACCGTCTCAGACCCGCCTGAGTGTGCAGGACTTTCATCTTTACATGTACCTACGTAACAACAAACGGATTGTGCTGCCTCTTGTGTTGGTAACAAGAGCAGACTGACGTATGTGTGTTGGATTCAAATCCCACGAACAGGCTGGATAATCCCCAACTGTCTCTGTCAACCTCTGCCATCGTTAACATTTGGGCAGATCAGCTCCGGCTGCGGCGATGGAATCGGTCCAGACGGCAGGTGCGGCTCCGCTTTTCCTCAGATCCTCGTCAAAGTAATAATGAGCTGGTGGCAGCGGCAGCAGCAGCGGCATGTCAACATTATGAGGGTTTTTATTTCTCCTGTCTGCCGTTAGTGAGCAGTGGTGGTGTCGATGCTGCTGTTGTAGCAGATCTGATGAACATGAAGGCAGCTTGATCCTAACAGTGCTAATAACAGCAGGGCTCAGCAGAATATGTTTCAGACATGTTGATTTGTCTTGAATCGTGAGGATTTATGTCTGTATCGCTCACAGCTGCTGTCTGAGGGGAAACACCTCACTGCACTTGCTGTTTTGCTCTCTGCTCCTGGAATGAAAACTCTGGGCTCTGCTTCGATGTGGTGAGTGAATTTCTTGACCCTGAGATCTTTTAAAAGCTTTTGAAACCTCACTGAAGTTTCTAAAATAACTGAGCACCGATTTGAAAATAACCACATTTCATTCCTAAAACAATGTCTGCTTCAAACTTTTCCTTGTTCAGATTTTCTCTACATGTTCATTTTTTCCTTTCCCACGTACCAAAAGATTCATTCTGTCACACAGCATTTTAGATACTGAAGCTTTATGGTCAGCAGTTTCCTTTCAATGTATTGGTGTTCAGTAAATACCTCTTTGGGCCAAAAAACCTGATCAGGTTATTCATATTAATAGATACATTTTATTAACCAAATAATAGTGAAATGGACAAAAATGTCGAAAAAAGTCAATAGATTCATTAATAAAAATAATCTTAAAAATTCTCTTATGTTAATCTTAATCTATTATTTCTTCCCTGTCACTTGGGGACAGCAGAACAAGCTGTAAACAATATCATCTTTATTAAATATAAAGTATTATTCTATCATTATAATACATTTATTATTTTACAATTCATCCTTTAGTGTATATATTGTTTTCATATTCTTAGAGTTCATATTTCGCTTGTTAATTTATTAACGTCCAGCCTGGTTTTCCTTGGTTGCTTGTTTATTTCTTGTCAATACTTTTATTACAGCTAAAGTGTTAGTAATTTCTCCAGTTTGTCTAGTTGTTGATACTTTTATTCTAGTTAACTTTTTGATACTTTTTTACCTGAGTCAAATTATTTATACTATTTTATACTTCTCTTGTTTATACTGTTTTTCTACCTACTATTTATCCTGCTGCTGTAAGGCTGTAAATTTCCCCGTTGTGGGAACGTCTTATCTTAACCCAAACCGCTTTTTTTACCGATTCAAAAAATGATCTGATCTGTGACTCAAAACTGTGCAACGAGTCAACCTGTGAATTTTGTGATCTGTTGCACTTTTCTTGTTTGATGAAAACAGCTGAGACTGAACCAGATGGCAAGTGTACAGCAAAACCAAAACTAGGAGCTAAGAGGCTAAAAAGTGGAGCTGGAGAGATGATTCTTTGACGATTCTTTGTAGATTCACATCACTCATAGACAGTTTGTTGATATGAAAATATTGATTGGTGCAGCTTTAAAGGTCGACTCCCTCTGTCGTTAGCGTGAAGCGTGGACCTACAGCGCTGAAGCCGCCGCCCCCCCGTCCACCTGGGAGCTCGATATGTAACGTCGTCGTCCTGCAGAGACCTTTTTTGGAAGGGCCAGCAAAATGATGCAAAAACTTATGAACTTTGACCAAAATTTGATGGTTCAAATTTGAATATATAAGAAACACGACTGGCAGAATGATATAAAAAAAAATATGGAGCCGTCCTTTTAGTAACAGCTGTAAAGCAGGACTCTATTGTACAGCTCTGACTGTGGTGGACCAGGATTCTTCTGGACTATTTAAAGATTTGATTTGCTGTCCAAAGAATGTCCTGTAAACTGCTGCCAACACACTGACTCTGTGTGTGTGTGTGTGTGTGTGTGTGTGTGTGTGTGTGTGTGTGTGTGTGTGTGTGTGTGAACAGCTGTTTGGTGAACTCAGAGAATCTGATAGAGTCTCCTGCTTCAGACACAGAGAGAGAGAGAGAGCTGCTGTGGGTGGAGCTGTCTGAGCCTGCAGGCTCATATTTTGTCAGGCAGCTTCTCTGTGAACACGCTGGTTTTTTTCTGACTGAACTCTCCCTGCTGGAGCTCTGCTGTCTCTGCTGTCTGTCTCTGAGCTCTGCTGACTGTCTCTGAGCTCTGCTGTCTCTGCTGTCTGTCTCTGAGCTCTGCTGTCTGTCTCTGAGCTCTGCTGTCTGTCTCTGCTGTCTCTGCTGTCTGTCTCTGAGCTCTGCTGTCTGTCTCTGAGCTCTGCTGTCTGTCTCTGCTGTCTCTGCTGTCTGTCTCTGAGCTCTGCTGTCTCTGCTGTCTGTCTCTGAGCTCTGCTGACTCTCCTCTTCTTCCTCTTCTGTCTCAGCCTGACTGTTGCGCAGAGATTGAAGAGCTTTTTTGCGGTGCTCAGTTTGTCCCGGTCTTTGTTGTTTGGATTACTTTACATTTGCACGGAGATGAGCTGAGTGGGAGTCGTACTCCAGCTGCACAGGGTAAGTGCCTTGCTCGTTCAGCCGGCAGCCTCCTTCTGCTCCTGCTGCTTGTTTAGCTGCAGATCTGTTTGTTTCTTCTCTCTGCAGCTGCAAACACGACTGCATTCAGAATCAGAAAAATGTTATTGTCCACAGTAAAACACACTTAAACTTCAACTGCAGTTAGTCTCATCTTCATGTTTGCAGGATGTCGAGAAATATGTCATCATTTCTTTCATATTTGGCTTTTATATTGGCATTTTAAAAAGTTTTGAATCTAAGTTTTGAATCTTTCAGTCATCGTGGTTTTCTTCTGTGCTGTGAATAGAAAGAAAAGACAAAACTGTTGAATTTGCACCTCAATGCATTCGTTCTCAAGCTGCGGTTCAGGGACCTGACGGAGTCCTTTGAACATAATTCACTGGTCCTGGAATTCCTGGAATGTCAGGAGATTGTTCAGAGGCGTTTTCTCGACAGGTAAATGTGCTGAACTGTGTGAAGAAGACACTTATCTTTTTCTGTCCAACTGAAGCAGAAACAAATCTGTTTCTGAGCTGAAACATTAACAAACCTGGACAGACTGTGAAACTGTTTTAACCTCCAGAGACTCACAGAAGAACTTGAGCAGGAAAATGATTCCAGACTGAGGAGCTAGAAAAGGACCAATCAGAGCTTTTACAGGGTGTGTAGAGAAAGTTCTCAGTTTGACGTGTGATTTGAACTTCTGGTCTGTGTGTGTGTGTTGTTGTTGGGACAGTCTTTGTGTGGGAGTTGGTCTGAGGCCCACAGGGGGACAAACAGTCTGATGTTGGAGCCAAGATGGAGGCAGGTTACGCCCCTCTGCTCCTCGTCCTCCACAGCCCTCAACTCTCCGTCGTTTTAACTGTGTTCGTTTTTGGATCTTAGATTTAGTTGGTGAGTTTTTGAGGTACTTTTACAGTTTTCATTCGTGTTATTGGGAAATGATTGAAATTTGAGTTTTATTTGACTTTTCTTTTCATATTATTGCCTGTAGAGTCCAGAGGTTGGGAACTGATACGGAAATCAACCTTTGATGAATGAAAATGTGTTTTCCAGATATTTTATGATTGATCAAGTCAGACAAACGTCTCACTTTACCAGCTTAAAATCCTGGTGTCGCCTCACGGAAGCAGTGTAGTCAAATGCAAAATGTTTTCTGTTAGTGTTTCTGTCATTTCATTCATTGCTGTACTTGAATGATCTGACTGAGCCTGAGTGAGCAAGACCACAAGTCTGGCTAACACACACACACACACATACACACACACACACACACACACACACACTGTTACTGAGGCGTTTAAAAAATGTGAGCAGAGTAATTAGCCAGCGGCTGCATATCTGTTGCAGGTGGGTGCCTGCCTGTGTGTGTGAGTGTGTGTGAGTGTGTGTGAGTGTGTGTTCATTGTGTGACCCACCAGATGTAACTCTTCACTGTTTAAGTAGTGTTTATTTTTTTAAGTCACTTATTTCACAGTTGACCGTTCGGTCGAAACCTCCGCAGTGAATTTCTGAGATCAGCGTCTGATCAATCAGAGCAACCCTGCAGGGATGAAAATGTCTCTCAGGTAAAACTGTTTTTATGACTGACACTTACAATCTGTGACTGAAATACAGGAACAGAAATACCAGCAAGACTAACTGAAAGAAAACAAAGGAAAAAGGAAAGAACAGAGAGGAGATCATTTGATCCTACTGTCCTTTGTACCTTTCAGCCGTACTTGTACGACACCGTGATGTTGCAGAGGTGTGAAATGAATGTGATGAGGGAAATAGAAAAAGAGAATGGCTAGATTATGTTTACACCTGACAGCGACACCTGGTCTCCAACAGTATCTGACAGTATCTTTATGGTGACGTCCACACTCACACCATCTCTCTGTCCAAGTCTCCGCCAGGACGAGCGTTTTAGCATTGTTTCAGAAAAAACCTCAGTCTGTGAACATGACTGTTCACGTACACTGGGCATGTGTGTGCTGCTCTTCCCAGATCCTCCCAGATAATGTTGCTGTTATTAAAACGTTGTCAGTAGCTTGTCTTTATAAACATAGACAAGATGACATCCATTCTGTTAACTGGGCATCTTGCTCCAGGACTAACCCAGGCTAACCCTGTTGTACAGTTAACAGCACAGCAGCCATGTTATTTATGTTTGCATGAAAAATTATTTACAATTCTACAATTTCATTTAGCAGACGCTTTTATCCAAAGCAACGTGCATTCACATGCTGATGGAACAGCCATCGGGGGCAATGTGGGGTTCAGTATCTTGCCCAAGGACACTTCGACACATAGACTGCAGGGATCGAACCACCAACCTTCTGATTGGTGGACAACCGTTCTACCTCCTGAGCTACAGCCGCCCACAAATTTGATCAGCAAGTCAAAAAAACCACAAACGCAGTAGGGAGACCAGGTTTACTGAATTAGCTCAGGGGACGCCTAGCACACAGCCAGTGGCTAGCTGTCACTCACAGTGACCACGCCCTTAATTATGCATAACTTCAAGCCTTATATAATGTGTGTATAATATAATTAAACAAGTGAGTTATAAAAAGTTCACCTCTCTCACAGTTGATGTCATGAAGGATGAAACTAAACTGTTGAGACCAAAACCATTTTTTGTACCAGGCTGTAAATGTTTATTTCTGCTCTAAAGTTGAACATTTGAACATGAATGAATATGAATATCAATATCAATATCAATATCAATGAGCATTGACTCGCTTTTGGAGCCTGCTTCAAGTGGCCATTGGAGGAAGTGCAGTTTTTGGCACTTCTTTGTTGGCTTTTCTTGTTGGTTTCTCTATGGATGAGAATGTCATCCAAACTGTGTCACTCTCAACACAGCACTGAAATACAACCACCAGGTGTGAAGTTGATCAGGGCGACAGTTGTTGAGAAAATTGAAGGACTGACTGACTGATTGACTGACTGACTGACTGCTTACACTTTAGTCAGATTTTTTGTTGATAAATGACTTTTTATTTTCTGCCAGACAAGTGATTGATTAGTTGACTGATGATTCTGATGCTCTGAAGAAGGCTTCTTGCTCCAGTGATGTTTGTCTGTAGGCTGAAACTTACTGAGCATCTGAATGTGAAAAGGAGCCTTTTTAACTGTTGATTAGCCGTGGTGTTGCTGGGCCCCTCTTGGCCCCTCGCAGCCCCGCTGTGTGTGCACTGAACTGCGTAATGAGACTGGGACCAGGCGGGAATCACACTGGCGACCTTCACTTCACCTCCTGCTTCCACTAATGAGGGAAAAGTCCGGGTCTTTCACTCTGTCGTGACTTGTATTGAAATGTGCTGAAGCTGGGAGGGTCTGAGTGATGAAGTGTGTTCACTTCAAACAGCTCTGAAGAAACACACACACACATCCACACACACATCCACACACACATCCACACACACACAAACATTCCTCTCTGTTGGTCTTTAGTGGATAAATCAATAAAGTTCTAAACTCTGAGACACGAAACTGTCTCTTGTTCCTCGTCTGACTCTGATTGTTAGTTTTATATCGGTTCAAATGTAACTCAGTTCTCACCAGGCCGACAAAATAACATCAGCCATTAGCGAGCAGATTTTTTTAGATTGACTATACTGTAGTTATGTCTTAGTAATCAGTTGATTATTTAGTCGATTATTTGTTCAGTCTCTAAAATGTGAAATGGTGACAGTGAGCTCACAGTTTCTGTTTTTTGTCTGAATGGTCTGAAGGTCAGAGGTCTTCACTTTAATGTCATATATCTGAAAACACACATGAACACCAGAGAATGAGTGTCCTTCAAGCTCTGGTGCGAGACAGACTTTCTGTTCACACCACGTCTACATCAAGCCCTCCAGAATTTAAAACAGTTTTTGAGTGAAGATCATCTGCGTCCATAGCGCCACCAGTGGTCAGGAACTAAAAGAAAAACCCAGTGCAGTACGAGTGGACTGAGTGTCTCTGTAGTCCAACACAGTAGTGATGTCAGTCTCAGGATCATAGACTGAATCACGTTCTTCCAGTTGGTCGTTCCTTCATATGGATCAAGAAGCTCATGAAAAATAAGATGAATTTAAAGGCTACACACGCCAATATGTCAGATATATATTTGATTTAAACATTCAGGTAAATATAATATTCTATATCAGTGTTGTTTTCATCAACGATGATGATGATGATGATGACGAAATTATTTCGTTGACGCCCCTTTTTTCATGACAATAACGAGACGGTGACGAGCTAAACATGGTTCTTTGATGACTAAAACATGACGAGTCGTGTGTGAGTTTTCGTTGACGAGACGAGACTGGACGTACATGTTAGTGGGTGGTCTGTCAGACGTTTAAAACGCAGGACATTTCTGCCTGTTGTGCATCTGTCAGTCAAAAGCTAAAAAGTATCAGCAATGCTGCTGCATCCTGTCTTTGTTTGGTCCCGCCCACCTCCTGGCATGGCAACACACCGGTCACAACAACACACCGGTCACTAGTCACGGTCACTAGTCACACAACAACACACCGGTCACTAGTCACACACACACAGCACACCGGTCACTAGTCACACGCACAACAACACACCGGTCACTAGTCACACATACAACAACACACCGGTCACTAGTCACACACACACAACACACCGGTCACTAGTCACACACACACAACACACCGGTCACTAGTCACACACAACAACACACCGGTCACTAGTCACACACACAACACACCGGTCACTAGTCACACACACAACACACACTGGTCACTAGTCACACACACAACAACACACTGGTCACTAGTCACACACACAACAACACACCGGTCACTAGTCACACACAACAACACACCGGTCACTAGTCACACACACAACAACACACCGGCCACTAGTCACACACAACAACACACCGGTCACTAGTCACACACACAACAACACACCGGTCACTAGTCACACACACAACAACACACCGGTCACTAGTCACACACACAACACACCGGTCACTAGTCACACACACAACAACACACCGGTCACTAGTCACACACAACAACACACCGGTCACTAGTCACACACACAACACACCAGCCACTAGTCACACACACAACAACACACCGGTCACTAGTCACACACAACAACACACCGGCCACTAGTCACACACACAACAACACACCGGCCACTAGTCACACACACAGCACACCGGTCACTAGTCACACACACAACAACACACCGGCCACTAGTCACACACACAACAACACACCGGCCACTAGTCACACACACAGCACACCGGTCACTAGTCACACACACAACAACACACTGGTCACTAGTCACACACAACAACACACCGGCCACTAGTCACACACACAACAACACACCGGTCACTAGTCACACACACAACAACACACCGGTCACTAGTCACACACACACCACACCGGTCACTAGTCACACACACAACAACACACCGGTCACTAGTCACACACACAACACCACACCGGTCACTAGTCACACACACACCACACCGGTCACTAGTCACACACACAACAACACACCGGCCACTAGTCACACACACAACACCACACCGGTCACTAGTCACACACACACCACACCGGTCACTAGTCACACACACAGCAATGGGAAAGTCTCGGCTAGAGCTCTCCATCTCGTAAGGAATCTGATTTACGAGACTAGACTTAGACTAATTTTTTTTTAACTAAAACTAACTAAAACTAGACTAAAACCTTTTTTAGTTTTCGTCGACTAAAACTGGACTAAAACTATCACATATAGAAATGACTAAAATCGTTCAAAAGAATAAGACTAAAACTAAAACTAAGATGGCTGCCAAAAACAACACTGTTCTATATAAGTGTCAGCTCAGACTCGGTATCTGCAGATATCCAGTATTAAAGGACTCAGAGGGGGATCAGGGCTAACGTCCTAAAGACTGGACGTCCCTGGAGACTGGACCTGGTGTTGGCACTGACACATTTCAGTGTTTGCTTTGGTGAAAGTGTTCCTGCGAGGTGAAGCTCTTTATGTTTGAGGCGAGAGTTTGGACACTGGTCTGTCTGTTACCTGAACTGCACAATAGCAGGATATGAACTCCCGTCTGAATCCTTCATCCAGGCCCTTCTCTCTTTCATTTCCTCCTCAGAAGCCTCCGAGCGTCTCCTGTCCTGCTCTCTGTACCCATAATGCACTGTGTCTTCTTCAGAGAGCTGACAGAAAATATGTGTGGTTGTTTACCAGATGTTCACTATTTTATGGATCCAATCAGAGAGAGGTTAACAAGCCTCACAGCTCGTTCTCCTTTGGTTCTGAATGTGGTTCTTATTATCTCCTGAATGGAACCAGAGTCCTCACTGTTCTCAACCAGCCAACAAAGGCTGTTCTTCAGTCAGGATCCCTGGGAAAGAAGAGAACACTGGTCCCAGGTAGGACCGTGCAGTGATTCCTCAGACATGAGCAGAAGTCATCCCATAATTCAGTCACAATGTTCCAGTTCACCCTGCTGTCACAATTATAACATCCAATCTGAGGGATCCGTATCAAGATTGTTTAGGTTATGAGTAAAAGAATTACTCTCAGCTGACATTGTAATTGGATTTTTTAAGTTCCCATATTGATATTGATAATGACCTCTAATTTTCCGTGTTGGTCGACCTGTAGACTCTGAAGCTGTTGGTGCATTTTCTTATCTTTTGATGGGGTGAGTCTTGCAGTTCCAGTCTTTGTGCTAAGCCAGGCTAAACATGTCTTGCACCTATGTTTTAACACCAGTCAAATGGTGTTGTTTGTCTCACCGTATCTCTTCATTCATTTGAAGCTGAGCTTTCTCTTTGATTGGAGCTGTCCCTGATGTTATTGACCTTCGACCTGTTGGCACTAAAGCAGAGGCTGTGCAGAGGAACAGACTGTTTCAGTCAAGCAGAGCGCATTATGTTCTGCCTCCTCCCACCAAAGTCAACAGCAAAGGTCACAGGTCACCTCAGCTTTAGGAGCGTCTGCAGCTGATGTGATGAATTTATCACCCAGGTGTGAAGGATCAAACTGACCTGAAGCCTGTGGAGGTGATCAGGGACCAATGAGAGTCTGTTTCCTGTAGAAAAAATCAAAAGCAAAAATCTGTCCTCTCTCATGTGAAAGTGCTGACTGCTGGCTCATTGCAGTGGTGAATTAGAAAAGTATTGGTGATGATGTAGAAAGTGAAGCTGAACGTCCTGCTGTTTTCCCAGAATCTTCCTGGATCAGTGATTCAGCTGGATGAGTAGATAACTGAAACCTGACCTGGTGTTTTGCCTTTGTCTAAATCCAGTTTTCTGGTCTTCAGGTCGTCTCATTTCTCTGCTGTCACCACACAGACCCACACAGTGAAGCATCACTGTGTTTGTATGCATAGAGACAGGCCTAACAGGGGTTAACAGGGTTAATGTTCCTCTCAGGAAATGAGTCAGCCACACGATATTTTACTGCACTGACAGCGGTTTGTCTTTTTAGCCAGATCGGTAAAATAGCCTTATACATATTGATGAAAACAATACACTTGAGTTTACATGCACAAGTAATGTTTTTATTAAAAAGTTCAAAGAGCTGTAATACTGGAAATAATGGAAATATGACGCGACGGTTCAGTGTTTGTTTGAGCACAGAGATCCGTTACATCAACGCTAACTCTCATTTCTCCCTGAGCTGCTTCAATAAATGACGAGTGTGTGTTAGTGTACGTGACAAACAGGGAGAGGCAGGCAGGTCATTGATGCAAGTAATGATGAAATAAGAAAAAGTCTGACGTGTGTGAGACAACAGAGTGAAACACAGTGACAGAAAACACAGAAAGTCGATAGAAAGTTGAAACAATACTGTGCTTGTTAAACTTAAAGCTTAAAAAACCCATCGCCGGATCGTTCAAACATCCAGCCGAGGGTTAAAAAGATTTTTCAGTCTGTGGCCTCATTTGAAATACATCCGTTCTTTACATCCGTTGATTTGGAGGATTTTTTCATCCTGACTGTGTGAACAGCTCTGAACAGCCTCAAACACAAAAGAAGGAAACATCACTGGCTTTATAAATTCATGAAATCATATTGATGAAATACATAAATTAAAATGCAAATGAGATCTGATTTCAGGTCAAGTTCTGTTTCTACAACTGTGGTGTGCTATTATATCAGTCACATTGATCGATGGGTGACATTTAACTGGAGGAACATTTGAGGGCAAACTGAAGGGAAAACATATGATTTCCTCTTAAAGAACAACAGGAGAATCACATCACAGAGCTTTATGAGTTGTGTGGAAGTAGACGGTGTTGTGAATATAATGTGGAGGACAAACAGGATTCGTATGGACACTGATGGAGACAAAAGTGTTGCAGCTTTTAGAGGAATTCTCTTTGTGCACTTTGTTTCTTGGTGTGTTCTTTTGTCACAGTGCAGATGTTCGTCTGTTCTCTCCATCAGACAAACTTCCGTATGTGCTGCCCCAGCTGTGTGTTATTACAGGAGAATCATGTCTGAGCACAGAGCAGGTGGAGGTCACTGTTGACAGGTCTGTATTAAAGGAAAGCTGTTCTGTAGAGCTGGAGGTGATGGAGCTGCAGCTCAGGATCCCTTCAGTGTTTTGTCAAACACAGACAACATGCCAGATCGAATCAGTGTGTGTTTACAGGAACATGAGGTCAGTACAGTATAAATATTGTATATGTTGTAGTTGGTTCTGTTATTTCCACTGATCCCGTTTGGTTCAGAGATGTGATGTTAGTACCCAAATATATATATATATACCTTATAACTGAAACCATTCATTCATGAAATACTGTACTTCAATTTGCCTGTTCTGCTGCTGTAACAAGTGAATTTCCCCTAAGGGGGATCAATAAAAGCTATCTTATTCATTTAATGATCATTAAACAGAAACTCAATCAGCAAGTGTTTTGATAAATGATCTGATAAATGATCTTTTGACTGACAAAATTCTGTCAGATGAATTCAGTAGATGATCTGGTGTGTGGTGGTCTATGGTCTGTTTGGGTTTCGAGTCGTTGGAGTTGACGGTTGGAAACCAAATGTGACAAAACACAAGCATTTCCTCTCTTCTGGAGGTCTGATTCTAAATTCTGTATAAATAGCTTTTAAAATCAAGAGTCTGACCTTGTAAAATGTGCAGATATCAGTGCTGTGGAATGTGTTAAACATCTCATTGTGTTCCTGAATGGAGCTGCTGTTTGATCACGTTGTATGAATCAATATTAGCTCATGTTTGATCAGCCTGTGTTAACCTGCTCCTGTTGTCTGATCTCATCCAGTGAAACCACTGAACCTCCTACTGCACCCATTCATCCGCTCGAATATCACTGTGTCCTGTGTGTGTGTGTGTGTGTGTGTGTGTGTGTGTGTGTGTGTGTGTGTGTGTGTGTGTGTGTGTGTGTGTGTGTGCTTCTGTGTAGGTCAGCTGACCTGTGATCCACTGTTGTCTCAGGTGTGTTGGATGTGTGTACACAGGTGTGTTCAGATTCACATTCTACACACATCCCCTCAGCCTGTCGTTCAGCTGCAGATATAACTCAGATCAGTGTTTGAAGTGAGTGACGTCATGGACAGGAAGTCGTCCATGTTCGTGGTCATCGTGTCTTGATGACCAGTGGCCTCAGAGCCCTGACGGTGGTCTGGGATCAGGGTTGATCTGTGTTGTAAAAAGCCTCACAGGAAGCAGAGAGACCCAGCAGATGCCCCAGTGCTCCCATTAAAGCATTGACGGGGGGGACAGTGAGGAGAACCATTTAATCCAACATGTCACCTCTTCAAAGCTTCGGTCACATATTTTCTCCACAGCGAGAGCTTGTTGCAGCTCCTGGAAACGACTGACTGACTGACTGACTCCCAGCAGCACCCTGGAAACCAGCACAAACCCAAACTCTGTACTGGTTTCAATGGTGCTGCTGGATGAGTTTTGTGATTGGTCCTGTTTAAATGGATATTTTGAGCATGATAGTTACTAGTTCTAAACTAGTCTTCAGTCACTAACTAGTGGAAAAAACTTGTTTAAAATAACGTTGAAGTTATGACAAGGACCTGATAGAAATCCTGAAAATGATCAGAGCTTTTTCTCTTCACTTTCCTTCTACTTTACCTTCTACCACTGTTCATCTCCACAGTGATCTGAAGTCTGGGTCAGATCAGCAGCTGGAACAGATATGAGCTAATTAGCTTCACACACGTCCTCTCGCTGTGTTTGAAATAATCAGCCACCGATGTTTTTCTCACACAGAGCAGGAAATGCAGCTCCCTTTAAAAGCCATGAATTATTTTGTGTGTAACAACATTGCTGAGCTGCCTGTTGTCCCTCCAAAATCACGTAACACACTGAGCAGCATCCAGGCTGTTTGCTGCCAGGTTCTGTCGTGGACAAAGTTAGTTTAAAGTTAGTTTACATGTTGTCACTTCAGTGTGAATCTGGAGCGACACTGCAGCCAAATAGCAGGTGATGGAGTCAGTGGCATCAGTGAACAGAGAGATGCCAGACCTGCCATCAAATAACACCAACTCCTTTCCAGTTCGGTGTCTTACCGGCTCGCTGCCATCACGTTATCTGTATCCTGGACCCGGACTCAGAGGTCACTTGACTGTGATGAAGGCAGCAGTGAAATCGCAGCTGTTTGTCTCCAGCTGTGACTGTCGGCTCATTTCCTTCAGCAGAGTTCAGACCGGACTCAGACTGGAGGCTGTGGAAGTGAATCCAGCTCAGTCCAGGTCTTTGTTCCCAGTCAATAAACTGTTAGTGGTCCACAGTCACATGTGGAATGTGTTAGTGCAGAAATAGATTCAGCAGATGACTCATCAAGGATGAAGCCTCTCAGTTCATGCATGACTTTCATGTGAGGGATGTTTTTGTCCAAACAGACTCACAATACGAACATTCAGCCTCTGCAGGAACTGGAGACTCACTCAGTTCAGGAGCTTCATGTTCACCAGATGATTCAGCATTTTGGTTCCCTCCTGATGCTTCCTCTAGCGCCACCATCGGGACAGTTGGCCAGATTTTCATGACATTGTCTCTTAATATTCATGATCCCAAGTGGATCTCTTTCCTTTTCTTTGAGTTTTCTTAGATCCATCAGGTCAATATCTCCACTGGTACATATTAAATAACGCTGCAGCAATTTATTGATTCAACACTTAGTCAATTAATGAATTAGACTTCACTCACAAACTGCTTTAATCTGCTCACCTTCTCTTTTCCACTCACACACACCTTCACCTCTTTCCTGTATGTTTCTTCTCTGTTGACATTCTCTGTCAGCAGTTTGTTTTTTAAAGTCACCTAAACAACACAATTTGTGCTTTGGACATTTTATGTTTTCACACCAGCAGGTGAGATGTGATGTGAGATGAGGAGGCTTGTTGTTATGACGTAGCCAATCAAAACCAACATGGTACTGAATGACAGCGGCCCCCACCAGGTGGACTCTGTTGCTTTTACATAACAGCATCAGCAGGGCCAAATTAAGACCTGAAAGAAAACAAAAAACCTTTAAAAAACAAAACCAAAAAAAAAGATCCCAAATCACTGAGCTCCGATTCACACGGGAGTCATTTTATCACATGACCAAGCTCAGTTAGTATAAAATACAGGAGCCCCCAGGTCATATTAGTCCAGTGTGAAGAGGCTGAACTATTAATGGTGAAGATAACTGTCAGAACAGAGCGGCCGTAATGTTAAACAGCACAAAGCGTGCTCAGCAGGAGCACGTCGCCCGTTTATCTTCTCCTTCACATTTCACTGATTAATTGGCCAAAAAGGTGATTAACGCTGTAAGACAAAATGCTGCCAGCAGAGAGAGACAGAGAGAGGGGAGGCCAGGAGGAGGGCTGAGGAGGATCCACAGAGGAGTGACTGACAGCTGGTGGGCGGGGCTTAACATGTGAGCGGCTGGACTGTTACAGCAGAATCAGACCTGACGGGACAAGAGACACTCACACACCACAGAGACAGAGAGGGACAGGAAAATGGTGTCAAACAGGAATAAACAGCTCCTGACAAAACACTGCAGAGAGCATGGTAAGATCACACACACACACACACACACACACACACACAGGCTCAGACTGTAGCTTGTAGCACATTTAGAGTGTGTGAATGTGTGTTTGGGACACATGTCAGACTAAAGACCAGTTAATTTGCAGCAGCTGGAGACATTGTGTCCCCAGTTGGAATAAAGCTGAATGAAATGTAAGAATGAATGTAAGTCTGTGAAATGTCCTATAACTTGTCCTAAGTGTGTGTGTGTCTGTGTGTGTGTGTGTGTGTGTGTGTGTGTGTGTGTGTGTGTGTATTTAGAAGAAAGTGGGGGGAGGGGCTGCCGGGGTGTAGGGTTTCCACCAAGGTGTATTCTTCAAACATTTGTCCTGAGGTGTGTGTTTTCAGTCAGTTAAACAGTCCTTATAGTGTGTGTGTGTGTGTGTGTGTGTGTGTGTGTGTGTGTGTGTGTGTGTTTTGGAGCTGTAGACAGTGTTTATTAGGTTTCCTTCAGATTGACAGACTACAGCAGACTCATCAGTAAAACAAAGAAAGACATATGACAGATTAAATCATTTACGAAGACACACAATAAAAACATGGGTAAAAAGAAAATGGGTAAAACCAGCAAATGAACGCTGTTAAAAACAAGACAGAGAGTGTTTGTGTCTCCTGTTTGTCTCACACGTTCACATTAATTCAACCAGAGATCCCAAAAGTCTTCAAGGATCCAAAATCTGTCATGTACATGTGTAATATTCATATATATGTAAATGAAATATATATGAAACTGGATAGACTGTGGAAACATGTTTTTGTCCTTCAGAAGTTAAAGGAACTTGTTGTGAAATGAAGACTTGAGTAGATTCAAATCTACAGTCTATACAGCTACAGTATATTTGCACATGCTCGTATTTATTCTTGTCTTTTATTGCTGTCTACATGGAGACGCAGATGGAGACATGCCGATGTCGGTCCTGCTGTGGACGGCTGCAGTTGCCTCTCTGTTTTGTCCCTCGGCTCTTCCTGTAGCCTGTCTGCTAGTTTCTGGTTTTATGTTTTATATCTGCTTGAATCTTTTCTGCTATTTTCCTGAATTTGGTTGCTTTAATAGAAGCTCCCTTTTTTGCAACCCGGGTCTCAGTTTGTTGTGGCTTTAGCTCCTACTGGTTGTTGTAGTTCATGTCAGCTGATGAGAGCAGGACGGCCTCCAGAAGTCTTTACTGAAATATTTTAGTTCTGGACCGCATGGTGTGGATTTCAGGTTCACTCTTTCACTTGGTGCTACATTCAGAAGAAGCATTGTGTGGAATGAGAGCTGAAGTTCTGCAGAGATGTGAGAGGGATAAACTGTCAGTGGAAGCATCACAAACAGTCAGACAGGTTTTAAACATGTCTGCTCAAGTTTATCAAGCTCATCCTGAACTTTGAAACAAGTCATTTTAAGTGAAAACAAAAAGCTTTTTACCAAACTCTCCACCGTAAATATGCAGCTCATCTTGCAGAGCTACTTCCTGCTTCAGCTTTGACATGTCGTGCTAGTTGTGCATAAACTGTTATTTGTAATTCAGTAAAGGACATTTTCTGTGTGTTCACATTTAATTAGTTATTGGATTCCTCAGAACCATCATCCCTGCTCTCGATAACACTTCTCTTACACTGATGGTAATGATAGTTTCAGTGTAACATTAATGCTTCAGAGTAAATCCACCTGCTCTCATCCGCGTCAACACCTGCAGTTAAAAACAGAACTGAGCCTTTTGAATAAGCAGTTCTCATTTTTTATTGATATATGCAGAAACCAAGAGGCTTTTTTTTCTTTTTTGAGAATTTTATTGATCAATCTCCCGCTTTATTCATTATCAAGGATAAAATAATGAGGTCTGAAATCTATCATTTTATCATAACCAAGATGATTTAAGGCCAGAGGTCTGAAAATAAGACCTGGCTGTCTCGACAGTCTGGATTCTTCTCCTGCTTCCGTCTCTGGAGCCGCAGCGCTCGTGTTTGTCTGCTGCGCTGTTTGGAGATTTAAACTATGTTTAATGTGGGTCCAAACAGTGATGATGACAGAGGAGTGTGTTTGAAGGAGACAGTCTGCTTCACTCTGAGTTTACAGCACAAAGTCATATCTTCAGATGTTGTTTTATTCAACCAACAGTCCAGAAACCAAAGACATCAGGTTCATCTTGAGATCAACTGAAGGTTTGTTTTTACTTTCTAACCTGAGTGCACGTCGTCCCAAACAGAAGAAAGTGTCATTTAAGGTCTGCGTAGTTTTACACAGAGGAAAAAACCTTAATTGCATCAAACGTCCTGACTGAGTGGAAGCTGCTGGAGTCATTATTCTGATGATATAAATGGTTGTGATGCGTCACTGGATTGTTCCAGTGATGTTGTTCGCCTCTCTGTTGGCGTCTTTGAGCTGATATTGATTGTTGGTGATCTGTGTGTGACTGTGTGATGTTATGCCATCATGTTAATGATGCTGGACCCTGATGTTGCTGACATGTGACCGCTGTTACTGACCAGGTTTATTGTAGTTAACCCCTGCAGTGACCTTCAACCCTGTCACTCTGATTGGAGGATTGATCTGTGCAGAGAGACAGAGTCTGATTAAACCTCAGTTAAGACTCAACTTTTGAGTCTTGAGTCAACACAGTCTGACATTATCCAGCTGTTTTGTGTCGGCCAATCAAATGTGTCCAGGTGCACATTCCTGTTGGATGAGTTTGGTAGGTGGATGATGTATTTGTACTGTTTATCTGGTGATCATGGAGAATGAAATGATAATAAACTGGTGCTGGATCTGATATTTCAGCTTCTTATCTGACCTGTACCTGTAGCAACCTGCCAACACAGACCCTTACATTTTGCTGTTTTCAGTTTGAATGGCTCCAATGACAAAAAACAAAATGCAACCTATAATAACCTTCCCTCGGTTTCCATGTGTCCTTGAGATGAAGAAGCAATTTTGTAAATATTTTACCAAAGTGCTGCAACAGCTGTTGGAGGAGAAGGAGCTGCTTTGTGTCGTAAACAGCCAGAAGGATAAAAAGGGAATAAAAGGACTTTCGTCGGTCTGTGTATAATTTAATTTCAGCTCTGATGATGCCTGGCGGCGCAGCGCTCAGCCCTGTTGTCAATGGAGACACAAAGATAAGAGAAGTGTAGTGAGGAGAAAAGAGACCTTGATGGAAGCAGGACGTGTTCAGACTCTTCCTCAGACTGTACATCAGTGATGTTTGGACTTGTCGAGGGGCTGCTGGGTAAAAACGCTGAGGGCGGCTGAGAGTCGTGAAGACCTGCAGGAATGTTCACAGCACTGAGATAATGGACTCGTACTGATGGATGGAGGCTCTGATGAGCTTACGCTCGTAATGCAGGAACACAGAAAACAACATGCCGTTCTTCAGAGGCAGGTGTTGAGTCATCAAACGAAGAATCATGTGTCACCACATCAGCTGCATTTTTACTCAAGAAGATTGCATTTTTAAACAGTGACACAAAGTTGTGATTGAATGTGAATAAATGTTGAAACACGTTACCTTACATGTGGAGAATGTGGTTCGTAGGTCGGGGATTTCTGTAGCATCACAGGTGCTTCATTTAAAATGGTGTTAATATTGCACTCGGCCATATTGTGATTTTACTAATATTTTGATTAATTGTTAAGCCCCATTAGATAAATAATGATTAAAGTTAGTTTGAAGAAAACAACTGTTTCAGATACAGTTGTCGAGTTTTGATGCAAAACTTGCTTAAGTCTGATTACTGAATAGAAATTAGTTTTGAGGGCCTTTAAATGTTAAACAGTTTGTAATCATATATTTGCTCCAGTTATGTGTCTATTCTCGCCTGACATCCCAAGTATTGCAATCAGAGGAGGTGGTTGTATCGGCTGTTCAAAAATATCTGAGAGTGTTTATAGAGCTCCAAATATCATTTAGGATGGTGCCAAAACATTGAAGCCAGAGAGGAGAGAAGCCGCCTGCAGAAGACTCAGATGGAAGCTGTTTTCACGCTGCCTCGAGGGTCAGATGTCAGAGAAAGGAACTCAGCCTTTGTACCTACAGGCTACAACTCACCCGGAAAGCCTTTTACTTCTCTGAATAAGGACATTTCTCAGGACTTGTCGGTGACAGAAGGTGTCCATTGTGTTGTTGGGACAGGACAGTCCTGTGGCGATGGACTACAAAGTCCTGGTCTCAGACTCCAGAGGAGGCAGCACAAGGAGCCAGCGTTCCTGTCAGGTCCAAAAGACTCGTCCTGAACACTCTTCATCTTCCTGCTGCGGCCTGGCTGAAACCTGAACACACACACACACACACACACACACACACACACACACACAAACCCCGTCTGGGAAAACACCCCCTGCTCCCGACTACCTGAATTTAATACCCGTTAAAGAAGATTCCCCCTGGACCATTAAATGGTCTGACCTACTTCAGTGAGGTGAAACTGCCTCACATGCAGCCGGGGTTTAAGATTCATGGATCCGTACACATGACCATATTTATTATTCTGAATTTACTTCTATGAGCATTCTGTCAATTTATATAATGTATTTCACATTGTCAAATTGAAAATGATGTTCTGTATCTGACCAGAAAGTATAATAACAGTGACTCAGCTACAGTAACCATATTAAACCAAAATATAAAAACTCTTTTATCTTTGTGGGACATGAACGACACACTGTTATATGAACGGCTCCAGAATCTGCTGCGATTACTATTATTATTATATCATTATGGTGGTGGTCCAGTGGTTAGGATTCTCACCGCCACGACCCGAGTTCGATTCCCGGCCGGGGTGTTGGCGCCTCACGAGGGGCAGCCCGTATGGAAATTTCCCCATTGAGGGACTAATAAATGAATTAAAATGAAATGAAACAATTAAGACAAGTCGACCCACAACAAATTAAGTCCTTGCACTCTTAATTTCAATTAATAAAAATAACTTTTTTATTTTAAAAATAAAAACGAAAAAAGTACATTTAAAGTAATGTGGTTAAATTAATTTTATCTGGACTCGGGACTCTGTCGGGACTCTTTTAGGACTCTGTCACAACTCTGTCCGGACTGTGTCGGGACTCTTTTAGGACTCTGTCGGGACTCTGTCGAGACTCTTTTAGGACTCTGTCGGGACTCTTTTAGGACTCTGTCGGGACTCTGTCAGGACGGTGTCGGGACTGGACACCATCTTCATCCTGATGAAGTTACCAAGCTTCACTTCAGACATCAGCTCCTTGTCTCTTGAATCACCTCAGTTTGAACTTTAAGATGATTCTTTTCAAGGCTTGTCCCTGAAAGGCTGAATCAGTGTTCCTCCAACACTGCAGATATCAGGCTGACATCTCACTTCTTATCCTTGAGATTTTAATTTCAGCCTTTTCAGGAGGAGGTTGTCCGTTTCTGCCCCCCTGCTCCCCCTGGTGGAGCATTCCTGCAGCCGCTCTCGGCCTCTCATTGGCTAGAGATTAGCTCGGTGCTTAAATCCCAGCAGGTCCCAGAGGGGCCGAGGCATTACCTCTTTATTAGTACAAAGGAGCTCAGGAGTGGCCTTGAAGCTTTTAGTGTGTTCCTCCTCTGCACAGCTGGGCTCAGCGTTCGGAGTCATTCAGAGTCTCTGTGTGAGTTCAGTGTCTGGCAGCTCAAATCTAATCTCCTGTTTTAGAAACAAGGTCATCGCTCTGCGCTATCAGTCTCAGCTGGCGCCCGGCGTCTTTGTGTCCCCCTGATGGTGAGATGTTTGGACCCCCCCCCAGCTGCTGCTCTCATGAAGGTGTGAACTCCTGTGAAAACACAAACAGAGAGGCTGCTGGGCTGATACCTGCAGTCAGACTGAACTCTTGAACACAGTCCGGACTAAAACTGAGCTTTTACAAAACAATGACATCGGCTGCTCAGTGAAGGTCAAAGCTTTGTGGCTGGAAAGTTAAGACGGACTTTGTCTTCTCACACTTTCCCTGGTTGTTTATTTTAAGCGTCAATATATCCGATCAAACAGCAGAGTTTTGTTATTAACCTGCATGTATGTTACAAATAGTGATACCATCAGATGACTGTCTCTCTCTCTGTCTCTCTCTCTCTCTCTCTCTCTCTCTTATGTCTTTCTCTGTGTGGTAACTAAAAAGAGATTGAGATGTTTTCATGTTCATGTGTTTGTGGACAGACGTCTTGTGAAAACTGCATTTTAAAAATTAGAACAGACTGTGTGTGTGTGTGTGTGTGTGTGTGTGTATGTGTGTGTTCTGACACTGTCGGTCTCTGTAACCTTCTTGTCTCTTTGCTCTAACTGTTATCTGTGGAAACATCTCAGCCCGGTACGCTGTCTCTTCTCCCCCCATGCTTACTTCATACTGTGATGGGTTTTCTGGGACTTTCAGTGTGAAGGCGTCCTCTTCCTGTTTAGCTTTCATTCCTACTCGTCATTCATCGGGTGAGATAAGATCAGACGGATGAAACTTTGATCCCTTTGAACATCACTCTGTCTTTAAACAAGCTGCAGCAGGTACCAACAAACCGAACTAAATGTGGAAACAAGTCTCTGAATGAGAACAAAGCTCATTCATTAAAAGAGGAAACGTACACCCAGGCAAATTCCTCACATGTGAAAACCTACTTGGCAATAAACTGGATTCTGATTTTAATTGCAGGAGTGGAGTAAGAATTAGACAGATGTAAAACAACACCAGTGAAACTTCCTGAGGCCAAAGTCCTTTTCACACGGGACTCATATTACCTGTGGACCTCGTTCGATAATAATTAAGAAAACAGAGGTAGTCTGTCCTCAATCTGTGTGTGATCTGTAAAGTCAAAATTCCTCCAGTAATTCCAACCGTATTTCACCCGAGGTCATCTGATAATATTTGTGCCTTGTGCGCAGCATCTCAGTCGCCAGTCTGTATTTTTCACAGGGTTCTGCAGTCTTTGATAGTGACTTCAGTACAAATTCAGGAGGCTGTCGGCCCCGAGACTCATTCAGAGAAGCACCGAGATCAAATCCACCAATCAGAGTTCTCTAGGAGAAATCGTTCTGTGGATATCAGGTTTTACTTAAATCAAATTTGTTGAGCCATGACTGACTTTCAAAAACACCTTGTTTTGTTCCAGGGTGGATCGTCACTGGTTAACCACAACACTGCAGCACGACACAGGTGAAATAAATAGGAAATGGTTTTATCTGCAATCAACAACGTGTGTGTGTGTGTGTGTGTGTGTGTGTGTGTGTGTGTGAGGTCTACAGTGTTTCAGCTGAAAACATCTGCACATTGTGTTCAATTCTGTGCTGAGTCCGTTTGTCCGTTTGCTTTAGAGCTCACAGAGTCTGTTGACGTCTCCTCACACTCGACCGGCTGCTTCTGCTCGAGGTGGCGAAATAAGTTTGTTGTGTTGCCTCAGTTTGTTGTTACAGTCTTCTTGCACTTCTTACATCTTCCTGTGTTTGTTGTTCATCTGATCTTTTGAACTAAACCATTTTTACAAGACTGAAGTCTCTCCCCTTGTTGAATGTGGAGCCGGCAACAGTGTTGCTTTGGCTTTCAGCCATGTTTGTTGTTGTGTGTATCATTATGAGGTCATTACATCAACAAGTTGGAACGTTGCCATCATCACCATGTGAATCTTTGGATCATTTTATTTATGATGCGGCACGCGCCCAGTTCAAAGTGAACGGCGTTTAACGGCTGAGGTTTTACAGCCTCTGTGCTGCTTCCACTGGATGTTATTATGTGTATATGCCCTCCGTTATCCTAACAGCCTCCACCACGGCTCCTTTTTAGCCCCTCTGGTTTTGATGTGTAGGACAGCTGGCCTGTTCTCTCACTGTGCTCACTTGTGGGGGGTCAAAGGTCATGTCTCCTGTGGGTCCCTCTCCTTTTGGAGCTCCTCCCTCGATGTGCCGTGTCACTGTGATTGGTTACTAAAAAGGTCATGACCTCTGCTTTTTGGACATCGTGACCCCTCTTATGGTCTGGTCGGTTAAACACGAGCATCAGAAACCGGTAAAACCAATATTAGCGTTTCCTGTTTGTATCAGGATATTGGCACATGATGCTTGTTTGCAGGTTCAGTCTGAAACCACCGCCTGTAGGATCCTGTCTGAATGGAGCCTGACAGTGACCCTGTTTTTGCTCCACACCCAACAGGAACTGGTTTTTCTATCAGCCGTCAGCTGCGCAGTCAGGTGGATGAATCATGGCCCTCCAGGGAGAGAGAGGCTGCCACTGACTATTCATTAAAACCAGCAGAACCTGAGAGATTGGATTAGTTTATTTAAAAGGCTCCATCTGGATGATTAAATAACAACCTTTTCTCTGCAGCTCTTCAGGACCAAAACACACACATACTCCAACACACCACCTTTATGTTGCATTATTTTAAATCTGTAGGTTTATAGTTTGACCACAATGTCAGAAAATCCTGGTCTCTGATTGGCTGGCAGATATCTGACACCTCTCACATATTTCTGATCAATGGTTTAACCACCAGTTGGATTTTCCTCAATTTAAATTCTCATTTCAGACCTTCTTTCACTGATTTCCTGAATGTTCCTGAACGCGTTTCCACTTTGTTTCCACTCATGAGCTGTTTTCAGTCAGTTTGGTGGACGGCTCTGAAAACTACCAAACCCATGAGCCTCTGCTGCTGTTGCTATGGTGAAGACAGAGAAACTGTCGTAGTTATTGACTTGATCAAGAGTCAGATCCAGAATATGCCAGTGAACTGATTTAAAGTGCTGGATGTTTCATCTTCAGCTTCAACAGCAGGACGTGCAGCTCTGTGATTGGCTGTAAGTGTCAGTGAAGTGCATCTTGGGAGTCATAGTTGACTTCTCCCCTTCAGCGTTTCTGTCCACAGGCGTCTTGTAGCTTTGAAGCAGATATTTTCTAACAGTTCTTCTTATTCTGTTCTGATGATTCAACATGAGAGTTTCATGACAATGAACCAGATTTCATTTATGAAAATAGTTCTTCCCATTTCATGACTGTGAATAAACTGCAGGTAACACCACAAACGCAGGGACGCAGCAGACCTGTCTTCAGTCAGTGGACACGTCTGAAGACACAGAACAGACTCCAGGTAAAAGAGCCTGAAGACTTTTGTTTCGGGATGTTTCGTAGTTCAGCATCACGTCCAGCATGAGACTGTTTTCATCTTCTGCTATTGACACACGTTGATCAGGTTTGTCTGGCCTCTCTTGTCCTGGTCCACAATACCAAAGTAATCTAGGCTCATTGTTACAGTGTACTGATGTTTGACTGCAGACCAACAACAAGCTTGTATCTTCACTGTTTGTTTCTGTGGAAACAGTTCTGACAAAAGCACAACATGGCACTTCTTCAGTGTCGGCTCAGTCAGCTGTGACCAGATAGTTTTACATCACCCAAATAATAGCAGATCCACAGTTCTAGCTTTCATAACAGCAGATTTTCACTGACACTGAAACTGAATGTCTGCCGGCACAGCAGAGGAAGGAGCTTTCAAACCACTGGTTTGACCTCTGACCTTTGTCCTCCTTATAACTGGCTTTGTATTTTCAGTGATCTTAGACATGAAGCGTTTTTGCTTTTATACCTTCAATAAGAACTTGAGCTAAATGAAACGTTATAAAGCGAAATGAAAGTAAAATTAAAACGTGTGTTTTATCTCAGGACTGTGGTCTGTTGAGGATAATGAAGCTGTTATTCTGCAGGGCCTCAGAGTGGGTGGCCTCTTTCATTCTCCCATGGGAACCTCACTCAGCCTGCTTTGATGTGCCTCCTCCTCACCCCTCCTCACCCCTCCTCACCCCCTCAAAACCAAGGCAAAGCTGCAGTCTTAACACTATAATCCTCCCATTTCTATACTCTGATTCCTACAGTTGGATTAACATTTTCTGTGAGTTGTTGCTGACCCTTATTTCCCATATTCTTATTTTTCCATCACAGACCTTGTTTAAATGACTGCATTCACACACACACACACACACACACACATCAATATATAGCTATATCATAAAGAGAGAAGGAGTAAGTTGAACACACACTTTTCTTGTGTGTGTATTGGGGAATATGAAGAATATAAATATCCACACCAACACATTAAAACAGCCAGTGTGTTCATATCAGATGGTTCCCGATCAGTGAAGCACTGCTCGAGCCTCCAACCGCTGTCAGTGACTCAGGTGCTGTGCTCATTGACGGACGTTAACCTCGACAGCGGAGCCAATCAGAGCTTTGAAGGTGGGATTGATTAAGCCTCAGTTAATTGTTCAGTCCTTGTTTTTGTGTAAGTTTTATTGCTGATCTTCTTTGTTGTTGTGTCTGATGAAGATGCACCATCAAATAATCATTCATTTCATTTATTGCATTTTTTCCTTTTGGACTGAACGCTGCATTTCACCCCGAAGCTGTGCTGTTGAAGTTTCATTTCAGTCCCTGTTGATCTACACGGGCTCTTTCCAAACATGTGACTTGCGTTTCCACAGTGTGTTCAGTCAATGAGCAAAACTTTTTGAAATACTCAAACATCAGCCGCCTTCAGCTGCTGAACACCGAACACATGTGATTCATTTTACACAGTGCTTGTTTTATTTGCTTCACTTCAGTAGTTCTGCCTGGTTTAATATTTACATCTTACTAATATTCTGAAGAACTGTTTTGAGTCCTGTCTCACCCACCAGGACTCACTCAGTGCCATCAACCCAACAGATAGATGTTCTGATTCATTCAGAACAAACTGGTCTGGAGAATCCTGTCGTTCACCGACCAGACCAAAACACGCCTACAGAAACCATCTGTAGCTGCTGCTCATGTTGTTCCTATTGACTTTAAAGGGTGACGATGATTTGTGTGTTTGTGTTTGTAATTATTCTTGTTGTAATGTTCTCGTGTGTTTCGACACTTGTGAAATTCACTCTGAACCAAAAGAAGTTGTGTCTCCGCTTGCGTCGACAGTTTGAACTCATGATCTGTGATGTCTGTTGGTCATCGGGCCTCTCAGCAGTGCAAAATCCCCCCGGCCCGGTGTCATCTGATATCCTGCTGCTAATATTGGCTTCAGCTCTACATTTGGCTGCCAGTTGTTGTGTGAATCCTGCTCAGCTGAGTCACATCCAGAATATTCACCTCAACACAGACTGCAGGAGAATGCTGGCTGAGCAGGATGACACGAAGGGAAACTGCCAGCTTCTCCATCAAAACAGAACAAATTCAACAAGTGTGTCTGATTGACATGATGTGTGTTGTTAGCTAACCGGCTAGTTAGCAGTTCATCCTGTAGTCAGCTGGTTTATGAGTGATCTGTCCTTTTTACATTTCAATTTTACGACATGTAAATCAGACCGACAGAGTCTCTGAATGAGCGACAGAATGAGCAAATTAGACAAACTGTTAATCTCACATCTCAGTTTGGAGGCTTCTCACTGTCTGCTGCTGTCACTGGTTCAGAAGACAAACCAAACATCAGCACCAACACATGAAAACAGCTGTAGCTCATTAAAGGCAAAAAAGGCCAAAATCAACTTGGCTGTTGTCTTTTTAATGTGCTCTCGTCAGACCAGTGTGTGTCCAGACCGGCAGAGTCTCTTTAAACAGTCGAGCTGATGGTGACACGAAAACCTTAGCAGTTTAACTTTTATGATTTTTAAGCTTATCAGCATCGTTCTGAATCAGGACCTCGGTATTTGTATCAAGTATCTCGTGCAACATAAATTGTGCAAATGTAAGTGAGCGACACCTGTTTTGCTGCTGGAGAGAGGATGGGGGCAGCGTGCCGATTATTCCTCCAGCCCTTCTGATCGGGTTTTGGAGTTGTGACCTGAGTTTAGGGACCAAACTGTCACTCACTGTAAATTGGTGTTTATGAATTTTAACCATCTTAAATTAAAGAGGAGGGAAGCTGGACTCATATTCTCATGAGAAGAAGAGTGGGAGGATGAAACAGAAATACGTGGCTGCACATAAACAGTCAGAACTAGTAAACTCAGCATTTAAACGTATGTCATCACACGCTCGTGCTCGGACGGTCGGAGAGCAGGCTGGAGCCACACGACGTGTGCCAGCTGATATTTTTACCTGACCAGTCTCTGCTGCCTCCAGACCAGTGGATCCAGTTACAGCCCTGTTCCTGTTCCCACCGCGGCAGACGGGGCCTCCCGGCCACACCTCCAGGGCCTGCCGGGCGCGCCCGCTGCGGTTAGTCTGAAATGTTGAACTCCGGTTGGACCGTGAACACACACGTGCCGATAAGAGGCGTGTTGGCTGCCAATGAGAGCAGCATGAGAGCACCGTGCAGATGGATAACAGCTGACTGAGAACACTGATGTACAGTAACATGGACGTAAATATGGCGACTAATAATAGCAGAGGAGGCTGCAGGACTCTGCTGTGGTTGATGTGACCGCTCTGTGGATCTGTGTCAGTGGACAGTTCCTTTGATCTCTCTGCTCTAAACTCTTGTCTCATGTTCAGACCAGGTCTGAGTCTGAATCTGTCTGTGGTACAAATATTTACTCTGAGTTCTTTGTGTGATTGGAATGTGATGCAGCGGTGGTGTTAAAAACAGCAGCTGTTTGTCCTGGAAACACAGACACATGTTCTCAATATTAACCTCGTTGTCTTTTGTTCTTGTTCAGCTTTTACTATTTAACCCTCAGCTACAGAAAGTTAACTTTATCTTTTCTCACACGTCTACTTTTTAGCAGCTTTTAAGGTTAGAAGACTCTTTTTTTCTGAAAGTATCTTATGATCAGACAGAAATCCTGTTTCTTCAGCTTTAACCTGAATTCTCACTTGTGATCTTAATCCTGTGTTTTTGAGATTTCTCTGAAAAGTCGGGTAGCCCTGTTTTGGATGTGGGATGTTAATTATTGGAAGTTGAAATTGTAAGATACATCATAGCTCTGGTATCTTAGTGACGGTCTAAGTGTAGCGTGAAGAGCCCCAGCATTTGCTAGCTAAACTAAATTAAGAGCGCAGTGAAGCTACAAGCTGTTGAAGTCTGATCCTCATCTTTCTTTGTCCTTTTCCTCTCAGGACTCTGAATCTTTGGACCGGTGCATCCAGACGGCTCTGTCAGCCCTCTACCCGCCCTTCCACGCCACGTCCCCGACTGTCCTCTGTCAGGTCCTCAACGTGGTGGAGAGCTGCTACAGAGGAGACGGTCTTCGCTACCTAATCCACTTCCTGTTGCCTGCAAAGCAATTCTTAGTGAACCTCCAGCAAGATGCCTGTGTGAGTATCCCTAGATCTTTCTGAATGTGATGTCTGGTGTTCAGTCTGAAAGAACGATCAAGTTCAAGATCGTCCTGTCTGTAGAGGCTGAGGTCTAACATTCAGTCTGTGGTGGCTGGCTAACATTCAGTCTGTGGTGGCTGGCTAACATTCAGTCTGTGGTGGCTAACATTCAGCTGTGGTGGCTAACATTCAGTCTGTGGTGGCTGGCTAACATTCAGTCTGTGATGGCTAACATTCAGTCTGTGGTGGCTAACATTCAGTCTGTGGTGGCTAACATTCAGTCTGTGATGGCTGGCTAACATTCAGTCTGTGGTGGCTGGCTAACATTCAGTCTGTGATGGCTAACATTCAGTCTGTGGTGGCTAACATTCAGTCTGTGATGGCTGGCTAACATTCAGTCTGTGGTGGCTGGCTAACATTCAGTCTGTGATGGCTAACATTCAGTCTGTGGTGGCTAACATTCAGTCTGTGATGGCTGGCTAACATTCGGTCTGTGATGGCTAACATTCAGTCTGTGATGGCTAACATTCAGTCTGTGATGGCTAACATTCAGTCTGTGATGGCTGGCTAACATTCAGTCTGTGATGGCTGGCCAACATTCAGTCTGTGATGGCTGGCCAGCATTCAGTCTGTGGTGGCTAACATTCAGTCTGTGATGGCTGGCCAACATTCAGTCTGTGATGGCTAACATTCAGTCTGTGGTGGCTAACGTTCAGTCTGTGGTGGCTAACTGTCTGTTGCAGCTGCAGACTTGTTTGGCTCCAACATGTTGTTTAGTTCTTGTCACAGTGAATCTCAAGGCTTCACATTAACTGTCGCTGTCGCCATCCAGTAGATCCTGAGTTAAGCGAAACCACAGGAACTCTTCGTCTTATTGTCTGTATGTTATGTTTTTGTTTTGGAGTCGTGCTTCAGGGAACACAAGAACAAACAAGAAGCTCTGCTTCAGGAGATTATCCCCGGACATGAGTCAGGACTTTGCTCTGTGATGAAGCGACTCGCGCCCTCTCGCTCTTCCTCTCTGCTCGTGTCTGATCTTGCCTGTCGAACTCATGTGCTTTTTGGCTGATGTGTCATGTTTGGTTAATGTCGCTCACCTGGCTGCTGCTGCTGGGCGTCGCCGCAGACGTCACACATCAGACAGAGGAGAGGAACCTGTTAGTTTGATGCTGGTGCTGAAGGAGATCAGATTGGTTCAGCAGCTCGACTGCATACAGCTGTGACCACAGCTGTTAGAGAAGCCTGGACTCCATCTTAACTCTCTGTCGCAGATGATTCCTTGTTTTGAAAATATTACTTTTTTACTTTTACTTTTTACTTTAATTACTTTTACTGTTACTACGACAGTTCTGATTTTCTATGGTCAGGAAGGATAATTGGTGCTGAAGATGCGCTTCAAGTGATCTTAAATTGAAATGGTCAAATAAATGTGCTTGGGCCAGTTTTAGGAATGCAGGCTGACTTCACTGTGTTAATGTTTCCCTGCTGAATTAGAGCTCTTTAATCGTGGCTGTATGAAGTGTCACAGCTCGAGTCAGAAACACATTTGTCTGTATTATAGAGGTGTGAATCTTCACTGGCGTCATGATTCATTTTAATTACAATTTACCAGTGAGAGATTTGAATGCATGATTGCATGATTTTCGATGCATCTCGATCCATATAATCTTCAGTTTTCTAGATTACTGCACCTGGCTACTTTTTGATACATTGATACAGGAAGCCAGATAAATCTGAACTAGAAAGTGCTTTTGAAAACAGACAGTCTGTCATAGAAAAGCAGCTGTAAAGTGACTCTGTGATGGGAGCTTGTACTGTGGCTCCAGGATCTTCCGCAGGTGCTGAAACCTGAGGTTCTCTGAGCGGACTTCTACTGGATTATAACCCCACTGTAAATATTTGGGAAATATTGTTGAACATGTATGTGTTATTGTATAACCTACTTTAAATGAATTGACGTCTTGTATTTTGTATGTAATCCTGCTGTTTACTCCAGTATTTGCAAACCAAATGTTTCCTCCAGCAGCTTCGCACTTTTGTTCACTACCACTGACTGCAGGTCGGCCTTCACCTGCACAAACTACTGTGACTGTGATTCTGCTGCACTGACTGACGCCCTGAACAACTGCAAGAAAATCTTGTTAAATGATCCTAATCTCTCCTCTCTCCCTTTCTCCTCTGCTCCTCCTCCTCCTCAGTTGCAGTACTGTGGTCTGTTGTTTCGTCATGAGGGGTGGCCTCTGTGCGTCCATGAGAAGGTAGTGGTTCAGCTCTGTCCTCTGGACCAGCGTCTCCTCCGTCCAGGAGACTTCTACCTGCTGGTTTCTCCTGCTCCTCTTCCATCTCGAGCACACAGCGCCTCCTGCAGGAGTACTGTTACCTCCTGCCCCCGCCTGCTCCTGTGCAGCGTGTCAGCTGGCAGCCATCATGTGGAGCAGCAGGAGGTGTCGGAAATAGCCCTGCGGTCCCTCTTCAGCATGGCCTGGCTGGACTCTGTCAACAGGGAGAGAGAGCAGCGAGGAGCGTCCAGGCTGGAGCGCTGCCTCCTCTCTGCCCACGGGGACGTCTTCAGGGTCCCCTGGGAGGACCTGGTCTACCCACAATTCATCAGCCGACCCCGGACCTCCCTGAAGGAGGACAAGGAGTCCGTTCAGGATGGAGATATGTTAATTGATACGTCACAGGATGTAAAGCTCCTTTCATCTTCTACAAAAACTGACCAATCACCAGCCAGCAGCGAGGGCGAGGACTCGGAGGGCGAGTACGTGGAGCTGACAGAGCTCCCACTGCCTCGCTTCTCTCCACAGAAAGGCTCCTTAACCCAGTCCATCAGCCTGCAGCACCGAGCCAGGACCAGCACACATACCGCTGCACACACACCTCAGAACGTTCACACACACACACCTCAGAAGAGTCACACACACACTGCTGCACACACACCTCAGAACACACACACCTCTGCACACACACCTCAGAAGAGTCACACACACACCGCTGCACACACACCTCAGAAGAGTCACACACACACCACTGCACACACACCTCAGAAGAGTCACACACACACCACTGCACACACACCTCAGAAGAGTCACACACACACCGCTGCACACACACCTCGGAACGCTCACACAGCCACTGACACTACAACAGTCACTCCCAAAAGCACTAACACACACTCCTCCTGGTCCTGTGTGGAGGTCAGTTCCCACACCGGACTTTGCTCCAGGCTCCTTGAGGAGAACCTCAGTCCGGACTCCTGTGCACCCATCATCCTCAGCCCCATCTCCCCCACTTTCTCCTCCTCTGCTCCTCCTGAAGTTGTGGGAACCTCCAGCTGTCAGATGGAGCTCTGGACGTCACAGAAGCAAAGAGAAGGTACTGATTCAGGCAAGATAAACACTGACCCTGTGAACTGCACAGAACAGAGAGAGGAGGAGGAGGTGGTGGTGGAGGACAAGGAGAAGCGAGGGAAAGAGGGGGAGACAGGGGAAAAGAGGGAGGAGGGAGAGGTGAGGCAGAAAGGGAAGCATGAAATGATAGTGTCAGTTGATGAAGGTGAAGGAAAGGAAGAAAATCGACTGGAGGACACAGAGTGTAGAAAGGATGAAGATTTGATGCTGCACACACACACTGCTGAGGAGGGAGGAGAGGGGAGGGGGGAGGAGGAGGAGGGTGAAAGTGAAGAGACAGAGGGAGAGTTCGATGAGGAGAGAGAAGATGAATTAAAGGGGGAGGGAGCAGAGGAGGTGGAGGTAGAAGAGGAGGTTCAGGTTATAATTGTGCAGCAGAGTCAAGAAAGCAGGCAGGAGGAGCAAGTGATGAAAGATGAGAGAGGAGGAGAAGGAGGAGAGAAAGAACAGGAAGGGAAAACACTGCAAACACACCTTGAGGACTCTTATTCTGAAAATAACAAACTGCAAACACACACGGAAGATTCTTATTCTGAAAATAACAAACTGCAAACACACACTGATGCATCTGAAGAGCCAAACATACCAGTGATGGATCCAGACTCACTTTGGACTGAACCCGAGGAGTCTGAAAATGGACTGGAAAAGCAAGAGGAGAAGGAGGAGGAGGAAGAGGAGGAGTGCAGCTGTGAGGAGGTTGGTGGAGGAAGAACTGCAGAGCTTCAGACTGAAGGTACAGAAACCTGTTTCTCCTCCTCAATCTGTTTCCCCCTCCTGCTTTTCATTCTACAAACCATCAGACTCTTTCTATCCACATTCATCACCTCCTCCTCCTCCTCTGATTGGTCCAATTTGTCCTCCTCTTCTTCCCTTTTTTCCTTCCTCCTCCACAACCTGCAGTAAAACCACTCAGCTCCTGTTCTAACTAACTCGCTCCTGTTTGATGTAGCTGATGTGGAGCTGACATGTAGTTCATCTGGATCTGTCGTCATAGCAACAGGTCCTTAAACCCAAACCTGCCAAAGTTCAGTCAGCTGATGTTTTACTGGTTTAGGTTTAAATGTCTTTGTTAGATTTATAATGGAAGCTTGATGATATAAATTAGATTTTTGATGAGAACATGCAGGTTATAAAAAAGAGTTGTGTAAACATTATTTCAAAGACAAGTGTTCTGACTGTTGAAGGACAGATGCAGCCACAATACATTTTAATTTGACAATGAAATGAGAATCTGCCATTTGATAATCTAACATATTAAATAAATAAGTGTAGAAGTCACTTTTCTGAACATTGTTTTTGCTATTAAAGCTGCTATTATAAAGATTTTAGTGATCTTTGATTCTCTTAGCAGGTTTCTGATTATCAGTCAAAACTCTAGTCTGAACACATTCGCTGTAACATCGTCAAAGAACCAGATTAGCTGCATGAGAATAAACGGGAATGTTAGCCTGGATTAGTTAAACCACATGTGAAGAACAGGACCCTGGTCAAGTGGTTCGTGGACTAGTTGTTGTGTGGACTGTGTGTGAGCTGACGATGAGGTTTTCACTTTGTGTTCTGTTCTGTCTGATAAGATAAACATGGACGATAAGAATGAAGAACCAGTCTCTGCACTTAACCAGCGTTAAAAGACTCCAGGCTTCGACAGCAGGTTGTCTGGAGTCTGTATGTGTCGCTGAGAGAAGAAAGACAAAGATTTTATTTTCACTTTAGCTCAGCAGCTGCTGTCATTATGTGTTTGACTTGATTATTCTACAGTTACTGAGCTGTGTTGCTCTCTCCAGACCTCCTTCAGAGTGTTTGATGCTACTGACTCACATTAGTGGCAGTTGCGATACACAATCTGCAACCTTTCATTTTAAAAAGTTGAGAGCATTAATGAATGAATGAATGAATGAATTTGAAAGCATGTTCCAGTGTCCTGTCTGTATGTGAATGACAGAACGAGAGGAAGCTCCACTCTGTTATTAACATTACATCTCCAGCAGTGGAGCCTCTCTGCTGCAGCGGTAACTCTGCCGCTGCTCACTTTGACAATGAGGACATTTTGCCTGAGCCTCCATTTTCAGAGGGCTGTTTGAGGGTGAATGTCACAGAGGAGGGATGTTACAGTCCTCACAAGTACAGTGTAAAAACGCAAAGGTGTGTAAATGTTGTACAGTTGAGTCTGTGTTTGTGTGTCTTCTGTCCTCAGGCCTCAGCAGTGAGCTGCCTCCTGTCCAATCACAGCTCAGTCTGTCTGCTGGTCCCAGTCCAACAGAACCAGAACCAGCAGCAGCCCCCCCACAGCTGGACCAATCGGCCACTCCCACAGTCCCACTGCGACTCACCCAGTCCTCCCAGTCCCACCAGTCCAGCTTCTACAGTGTGCTGCTGAGCTCTGGAGCCCTCTGTCTGCCAGGTGAGAAAAAAGCCCAGAACAGACACAGACAGAACTCTGTACTAAACCAGACCAGGGTGAGGGTTCAGAATGTCCAGAATGTCTCCTGAGGAGACAGTGGACAGCACTGATGTTGATGTTGGATCTGAACCTGAAGCTCTGAGCTTTGTTTTGTCATTGAAACCTGAACTGAACCTCCTCCACACACTCACACATTTAGTTGCAGATATGTTTGATACAACACACACTTTAGTTCTATCTGTTCAGTGTTTCCATAAGAACCTTCACTCACTCACTCACTGTGACTCAGGAACATTACACACAAACCAACATGTGACGGATACCAGACACAGACGTACAGTTTGCTCTGGTCTCTTTCCTTTTTTAATTTCTGAACCTAAAGAGATTTCTGTTTACTTTCTGTTCAACACATGAACGAATCTTTAGCTATAAATGAAGTTAATGAGGAGCTTCCTGTCCTCGTGGTGTCCTCTGTGTCCCCCTGCAGGAACCAGAGACAGAAGTGGTCGAGCTCTGCTGACAGTTTATACCAGGAACGCTGTGTGGTCGAACCCCGACTGTGACAGCGCTGAGCTGCTCCGCCTCCTTCTCTACTACACCTCCACACTCAGGTATGAACCCCCACCTGCTTCACAGCTCTCACTCATGTCACTGCAGAGTGTCCCTCCTCTGACATCACCTCCTGTGTGTACAGGAAGGAGGTGCGAACGTCAGGGCTGACGGTGCTGGTGGACGCCCGCAGAGCTGCTCCTGTTCCCGCCCTGTTCTCTGCCCTCAGGTCCCTGCAGGTGAGTCTAAACTGAAACCACCTGGGAACATGAATTCACTTTGTTTCAATGTGAGCACTGAGAGGAGGAGGCACCCCAGAGATCAATACAGAGAGTCATGTGACAAACAGAAGCTGCAAGAGTCTGAGGAATATGAACACACTCATCCAGAAGTGACAGTTGGGTCTTACCGCCCTTTGATTGTTTCCATCATCTGTATTGTACAGTTCTGCTGTAACAACACTGCGTGAGATGGATTTACAGAAACAACAACACATGGTTCTGTCAATAAGGGTGCAGCATTAATCTAACTGTTAGCAGTCTCAGTTCAAAAACACTGCATGTCCTTTTTTAGTGTGTTTGTTATTTTTCATGTTTTCTAACAGTTTTCTAATGGCAGAGATCTGTGGCCTTCAGTCACTGCTCTTGGTCACTTGATCTTCGTCACACGTGTGATTGGTCACTTACCGGCAGAGGGACACAGTTCTACAATAAGATGCAAACTTTTCAAAGATCCAATGAAACGGGATCCTGAACTTCCTATAAAGACTATAACTGTATTTATGGATGAAACTCTGTGAAGTAGTTTGTGTGAGAGGTGACTGACACACAGTTGGTGCAGGTGAAGACAGACAGGTCGTGTTATTATAGACAGACAGTTTATCTGTGATGAAGCCTCCAGACAGACGCGTTAAACTGACACTCAGTTACTTACAGTGAAGTCAACAAGGTCAAATTACATGAACATTCAACCTGTGCTGTCTTCACATTATATAGAAGACTTATTGTTTTGCATTTTATTTTTCAAAAAGAAATTCTCAGAAATCTTTGTTTTAGTCTTGATTTAATCTGAATACTGAAATATGAAAACTTGTTTGAAATGTGTTGCTGCTGTCAAATTCAGAATAAACAGATTTGTACAAAAATCAATTCAAGTTCATGAGGACAAACATTAAATATACTGACTTTGTTCTCTGTTCTCAACTGTTTTCAACTGTTTGTGTGTGTGTGTGTGTGTGTGTGTGTGTGTGTGTGTGTGTGTGTGTGTGTACACGTACAGGAGAACATACCAGGCTCGGTCCACACTGTGTTACTGCTGATCAACAAGGACTCGTCTGTACGTCTGGACAGACCTGCAGCCACACAGGTAACACCTGACACCTGATCACTGTCAGTATGGTGAGCTGGTGACCTGCTCTGTGGTCACCTGGTCACCTGTATAGAAATCTACCATCAGGTTTCTGTAACCCACGATCCAGATTACAGAATCCAGTTTACATCATGTCGAAGACAGCTGACTGTAACTTGGTTACTGAAGTGCTGAAGTGTTCACATCACATATACATGAAGACACTCAGACTGTCTCTCTGTGTTGTCTCTCTGTGTTGTCTCTCTGTGCCTTGCCCTTGTCTCTCTGTGTTGTCTCTCTGTGTCTTGCCTGTGTGTTGTCTCTCTGTCTTGTCTCTCTGTGTCTTGCCTGTGTGATGTCTCTCTGTCTTGTCTCTCTGTCTTGTCTCTCTGTCTTGTGTCTGTGTGTGTGCAGGTGCAGGTGGAGGTGCTGAGCTCTCTGAAGTCTCTACAGAAGCAGGTGGAGCTGCAGCAGCTTCCTGCAGAGTTTGGAGGATCTTTGAGCTTCAGTCAGAGCAGCTGGCTCTGCTTCAGATCGGTCAGTTCTCGACACATGAAACACACTCATTCATACTCTGATAGGATGGTCACAGGTGAGGTGTCACAGGTGAGGTGTCACAGGTGAGGTCACTGCTCAGTTTGTCTCATAACCATCACAGGTAGCTTCACCTCTGTGGCTCCTCATCGATCTTCAGATAAAAAGGAAGTGACTTAGACTAATAGTGTTTTTATTTTGTCTCATGCTTCAGTTTTAAGAATAAGGTTTTGTTTAATATGCTGCTTGTATGTTCTCCACATTCATGTTGGATTGAGTGTGTGTGCTGTCATTTGCTTTGAATGTGTGAAACAGTGTTGTGTGTCACCTGCCAACAGGTGGACAAACAGTCAGTTAGTTGTGACTCCACAGGACTCATCATGATGGTTATTTTTGGTTTTCAGAGAGTGGAGCAGCTCACCAGTCAGTGTGAAAACGTCATCAAGCTGCTGCAGAAAACCATCAACATCCTGCAGTCCACACCTCTACCTGCTGCCGCTCAGGTGACACACACAGGCGACACACATAGGCAGGGCAGGAAGTCAGTGTGAACATGAATCAATCTCCAGGTATCAACATGTCCCAGAGCACATTTAGCAAATCGCTCTGTCTGTCTCTTTCCCAGGATGCCGAGCTGCTGCTGTCCAGGTACAAGGCAGTGATGTGTAGCGTCCTCGAAGACAGCCGATTGGTGCAGTTACAGCAGGAGGGCGGAGCCTCGCTGTCACGGCTCCGCAGAGAGGAGAGCACCATCAGTGTGACTGAGGACCACCGGGCGGCGGTGGAGACGGTGTCCGCTCTGTACGATGAGGTGGACGAGCTGCTGCACCGCCTGGTGACTCTGTCCAACTCCAGGACTCAGGAGCTGCACTTCATCCTGGAATTCAGGAGCCTGGAGCAGGGCTTCAGTGAGGTCAGTGTGAGCACGCTCAGTACACACTCTGCTCACACACCTGTCACCTGGACAGGAAGGTTTCATCAGGTTACAGTTCGTCCTCGGGTTCTGCTTCATGTTCTCACTGCTCTGTCCAAAGTCAATCAGCTAGTAAGATGAACAGCGGTTGGTTCGCTCTAACCAGACATGAGGCCCTGAAACGGTGTGTGTACCTGTGTGTTCAGGTGAGCTTGTGGCTGGAGCAGGTCGGGGAGGTTCGTCTGAAGAGTCTGGATGAACCCGAGGATTCTCTGGAGCTTCTGAACAAAAAACAGCAGGACTTCAAAGATTTCCACACAACTGCATATGTATGAAACACACACACACACACACACACACACACAGATTCACACACACACACACAGATTCACACACACACACACACACACACACACACAGATTCACACACACACACACAGATTCACACACACACACACACACAGATTCACACACACACACACACACACACACACACACACACACACACACACAGATTCACACACACACACACACACACACACACACAGATTCACATGCAGACTCACACACGCACACAGACCAGTGATGGTTACCACTTCTCTTTTTCTTCTTTCTGCAGGAGCACTGTAGACGAGGTGAGGCGCTCTTGGGTCGTCTGGAGCGTTGGGGCGACATGTCGTCACCTGATCTCCAAGTCTATGAGGTCAAAGTTCAGTCTTTCTGGACTCAGCTTCAGGATTTCTCCCAGCGGGTCAAAACCACGGGGCAGAAGATCGAGCGGGCCGTCCGACTCTACCGCTTCTTGGACCAGGTACTGTCACTGTGAGCGCTTTACGAAGAGGCTGATGATGTTACATCACTAATGAGGATTATTGTTGCCTCGGTCTTGAGTCTCTACAGTCTGACCTTCGCTCTGTTGACCTGTTCAATGGGGCTGTGGGTGACACTGAGTTCTGTAAATGGCACTTTCATTTCGAACTTTGATCCAAAACACTTCACAGCTTGTGTCTCATCCACCTGTTTCAACTCCAACAGCAACTTCTTTCTTTCAGTTCTAATCAGAGAAAATCTGCTGTTTATCTGTATGAATTCTGAACACTGACCATCAACTTTCATCAAATATACTTATAGCTTTAAATATAGCTTATATCACAGTCTTTGATTTGGGTGAGTTTCAGTTTGTGTTTCACACCAGAGGAGCCTGTAAATCAATGAGAGGAAAATATTTGGCCCCTGAAAACTGATTTTAAGATACGATGTACCTTTATCCGTCCCACAGTGGGGAAATTCACATTCCTAGTTTAAATTAAAACTTTGTGGCAGTGGACACGCCAGATGGTCCTGATACCTGCCGGCCTCAGAACACGTAAGAACACAACACTATTTGTTACATGTCAAAGAAACGCATGAATAAACAGCCAAACATATTGAAGTCATACAGGCTTTTGTTTCCACCACACGTGTGAAATGCTGAGTTTCCTCATTCAGCAGGAAACAGTGACTGTCTGAATCTTCATCATCACATTGAGTTGAAATACAGTTTAAATCCATCAGCTCCTTTTAAACGTGTAACAGAGCAGCTGCTTTCTTCTGTCTGTGTGATGAAGCTTTGACGCATCACCTCCTCCTCCTCCTCCTCCTCCTCCCCCTCCTCTCGTTCTCCTGCAGTGAAACTGACAGCTTGCATTGAGGCCGGGGGGGAGGTGGGTGAGGACGAGGGACAGAGTGTCAATATTGTTTTGTATACTGGACTCTGCCTGTTGTAAAAGGGGGTGATGGTCTTTGTCCACATGACCCTGTACTGTAGGAGGGAAGTGTGTGTGTGTGTGTGTGTGTGTGTGTGTGTGTGTGTGTGTGTGTGTGTGTGTGTGTGTGTGTGTCTTTCTTTTTTCTTTGTTATTTTGAGTCATGGTGTCGTTGTTGTCATGATTTGTACATTTCAGTGAAGTCAGCAGAGGATTTGTTAATGGAAAAAACACATAGAAGGACGTGTTTGTGGTTAATTGAGTGAAGCAAACAGATGAATATGCTGCATCACATGGATCAGTCGGTGCTGCTCAGTGGTTTGTGATTTCTGGACTCAGAGTCATCAAAGGAGGAGATGCTGTGTTACAGCAGAGACAACAACTGTCATTCTCACATGTGGAATACTTCACATTTGTCTTCATGTCTGTTTCTGTGTTTGTGACTGTTGGTTCAGTCTTTATTAAGACAGACAGCGGCACTGCACACAGAGACACAGTGTCCACAGAGGGACAACTCTCACAGGCTGCAGCTCTGACCTCCTCCTTGTCTCTGCTTGTTCTGTGAACACAGTGAGAGGATGATGACGATCTGATTATCAGCTCCTTCTCACCGTTGGAATCAATGAATCCTGGTTCAAGATGTGATCTTTACATTGATCATGATCAGGTTCTGATCGTTCTGTGGTGTTTCACCTGTTTATGTTCAACTCCTGCGTGTGTGTGTGCGTATGTGTGTGAGCCGGTGTATGTGTGCGTTCGTGTGCGTGTGTTGATCTGTGCAGTGAAGTGACTGTAGTTTATTGTGAAGTTTCCAGTCCGATACACTGACTAGCTGATATATTGACCTGACACACACGCACACACACACACACACACACACACACACACACACACACACAGCATGATACTCTGCTGTTGGCTGGAAACTTCGTATATCCACGCATGGATTTGGGATTTGTCAGGACAGAAAGAGACCTGGAGACAAAACGCTTCAGTTCAAACATGAAAAATGCCTGTGAAGCTGTGTGTGTGTGTGTGTGTGTGTGTGTGTGTGTGTGTGTGTGTGTGTGTGTGTGTGTGTGTAGTCCAGGTATCACTCCAGTGCCAAGTTTTCCCTCCTTCCTCCTTTCACTCCTTTCACAAAGTCTTTGTTGCCGTAGCGACCCCCCCCCCCTCCTGGGACCGCCCATCTGCCATTCAGTCTGTGAGGGGGGGTCAGTGTGTGTGTGTGTGTGGTCAGGCTGCCGCTCTCTGCTTACTTCAGTCAGGCTGCAGCTCTTCAGCGGGACACACCGAGGTATGACACACATTTTACTACTTTAAGTCACATTTACACACAAATACACACACTTCAGTTGTGTTGTGAAGTTGTGCAGCTTTAATAGTTGAGTGCTGTGTAGTTAGTGTGTGTCTGTGCGTGTTTGTTGCAGTTATTCAGTAGGTTGATGTGAAGTTGGCGTCAGTTTGACTCTGTTTGATTTCTTTCTCTCTGTCTCTCTCTCTCTCTCTCATTGTGTGTGTGTGTGTGTGTGTGTGTGTTTTGCCTTTCATTCGTTTTCCTGTCTCAGAAAGTTAACTGGAGCTACTCGAGCTAACACGTTAGCTTCTGTCCATGTGTGGTCGAGTGTCTGTAGCTGGATCTGTTTGTCTGTGTGATGCTGTGAGTTTTGAATGTTGCATTGAGGACACTTTGGTTTCAAAGTGCTGTTTGAGGGTCTAACCTGGTTTTAAGGTTCATGTTAGAATCAGGTTGAGGCTCAGGTTAAGCAAAACAGTAATTAATTTGTATATAAGTTTTAAGGAACCAGAAATTCACAAGACCAAAAGCAAAGAATTAGATCAGTGCGTCAATGTTGAATCGCTGGTTTGTGCTGAGTTCATGTCAGATCGACTAGATTGTGTTTTTGAGTCAGTAAAGGTCGGAGTTGTAACTAGACGTCTGAGGCATCATGAAGTTCTGACAGTGACACTATTGAACACGTCAACAAACCGTTTAACTCCATCACTGACAGTTACACTTAAATAAATTATCAACATTGAGACATTGAGATCGTTTCAGCTCATTAAAATGAACTGTTCAGTTTTATATGATCTCTAGCTGGAATCTGATGTTTCCACATATCAGAGACTCAAAGTGTTTCCTGGTTCTATTTTTACTGACCTGATTTTTACCTCATTTGTATATGTTCCATTACATGTATTTAGCTGACGATTTTATCCAAAAGGATTTCAAATAAGTGCATTGGACAATGAATATTAATCCCAAGAAATGCAAGAATCATTCAGTTCATCAAACTTGCTCAGTCCGGTCAC